>CM030361.1:119491-406991 GCA_017893485.1 Hemerocallis citrina | reverse complement strand
TGTTGCTTTTCATCGTTCCATTGTGCATAGGGTATTGTAGGTAAGGTATATTCTGTCTCGGTCATGTTCCAAATCTCATAGTTGATCGACTGTAAGTAGATCTTCATTCTACACTTCCAATAGTTGTAGTTTGTTCCATCAAACAGATGTGGCCTTTGTGTGGATTGGCCTTCATAGTATTGACTTGTATTTGAAGTATATGACATTGCACACAACCAGGCTTTGATACCAAGTATTGGATCCTGTATGTAAGATAAATAACACTAGAGGGAGGGTGAATAGTGCTATATAAAAAATAAACAGTAAATTGAAATTTTTGCACTGTTAAGTCGACTGGATAAGGAAAGCAGTCGACTGAAACGTCAAATAAGAAGAGTAATTTAACTGAAGATAAACAAGTATGTTAAGTCGACTTAGGGAGAAATGCAGTCGCCTGACCAGACTCGATTGACAGTAAACTCAGAAAATGTAAAAATGCAAGTTTAAAGAATACAACCACAGAGAATCAACACTGCAAACACCACGATGTATTCTGGTTTGGTCCTCCCGACCTACATCCAGTCCCCAAGCAACCAACTTGAGATTTTTCACTATTCTTAAAAAAGATACAAGAATACTCTACGGCCTTTGACAACAACTATGTCAAATCCTTAGACCTCTCTCACCACTAGAGAGAGCAAAACCCACTCTATAACCTAGAGTGAAACCGACTCTACAACAAGAGTCCTACTCTCCAACCGAAAGGATCACTCTCACAATCCGAGAGTGAAACAACAACAAAAAATGAGAGTACAACAACCTAAAGCCTTGTATTTGATAGTGCTTTTTGAATAGTGGCTATAGATCGACTTTTGACTTCAGTCAGAATGAATTCAATGTTATACAAGACTGAAATCAGAGAACCAAGTATTAAAGAAAGTGTGTGCTTTGTAAACTTGTTCTCTTTCTTTTAAAAGCAAAAAGACTTGAATGAAAAAATTGAGGAACCTTTTCCATATGAATTCTATACTCTATTTATAAAATTAGACTCACTGGACATTGAGAATCGTTCCACAAACTGTCATAAAATGTCTATAAGAGTTTGAATTTGAAAAACAAGTTTTAAATTCATAAAACTGTCAAAAACTGCTTGAACAGTCGACTGGGTTGCCATATGAGTCGACTAGTCAGAGCTTGAGTGAGTTCAGTCAGTTTCGTACTCTTAACAGTCGACTGCTTCCAAGAGTAAGTTGATTGGTACTCAATCAACTGAACTTTTACAAGCTTTGTTTTGACATTTTGATTTTGTAAAATATTTTCTTTATTTAGAGAATGTGTGAGTGTGTGTGTGACAAAGCTTTTATAAGATTCTAAGACTCACAAATATTACAAACACAATTACAAGACATTTGTTCAAAGTAGCTAATCACTTGAAGCACTTGAAAGTCTTTGTCTTGAAATTTGAAAGCTCTTGAAGGCACCTAGTCTTGATCTTGAGTCTTCTAGCTTGATCTTGTCTTTGGCCTTGCATGCTTGATTATTGTATTTGGCCTTGAATGCTTTACACACTGCAAAAGATATGTAGGATAGAACAATTGTGTATTGTGTTGTTGCCATCAAAATCAAGAATCTACAGTAGCTGCGGTAGTGCTACAGTAGAAATCCAAATCCAGCAAAAAAATCAAGCTAAACAAACTTGTGAACAATGCTTGTCCATGGATTTCTTATTTCCATGTAAAAGTTATACGAGCAAACAAACAACCCCTAAATCGAAAAGAAAATTCTAAGGCTAGGGCTAGGGAAATGGGGTAGCATAACCTAATCTATAGCTACATGGCTCGGGGAACGGTGATATTGGTGAAGTACACGAAATTCAGCAGCAATTTCACATCCATTGCAGGCCAATGCCAGCAAAAGCTTCCCTCCACCAACAACCAGTTCACCTACAATTGTGATGGCCACACATTCAACTACCTCGTCCAGGATGGATTCAGTGAGCCTCTCCCATTTTTCATGCTAATCCCCCGTTTTTTTTAGAAAGATCTTGTTTGGATCAAGAATCTTCATTGAGTGGTTTGTTATTTGATCCAAGGTTTGATACGGATGGATTTGGGGGGATTATTTGATTAGGATGAGAATTTAGCTGGTTGAATTTATTGAGCATGGTTTCGTTTGGAAGACTATTGATGTGCTTATCCATGCTAACATTTGTTGCATGATTCATGGAATGGAGTATATTGTGTGTTGTTGTTCCCGTTCATAATAATTATCATCAAATTTTAATGAGACAATGAAAAACACGTGCAATACATATAAGAGGTTAGAAATCTAATGTCCGACAAGGGCCACAACGACAACACCAACTCTCTAGTTATGGAAAACTAGCTAGTTATCATGTATAATGCACTCGAGAGGCCTTGGGTGATTCAGTTTAAATAGATGCTTAATATAACTCCAGTATAAATATGTGTAGTGAGGTTTATTAGTCAATTATTTAATGCAAAACACCCCGCATCCAACTCTCTTGTCATAATAGTAGCAATTTTTGGTGCAACATCTTGGTTTCCATAAGGATAATGAGTATACTATGTTCATTATATTTGTACACGACATCTTGTTCACTATTATATGTGGGACAATCTTCACTGGACTATATAGATCTTTAAAAATACATGGGTTTGATGAAAATAATGTAGTGTTCACCACATTATTATTATTTCTTCATATCTATAGTTTCTCTAAGTTGATTAGTGATGGAGAGAGAATAAAGTTTTACAATAGGGTTGCAAGGAGTGGCCGATCATACCGAAATGAGCCAACCGACCGGTTTTCCAACCGAACCAATCGATTCGGTACCGAAAAATTCGGTTACCAAAAGTATGGTACGGTACAACCGTACCGAGTTCTAAAATTTGGTTCGGTTTCGGTATGAATATGATTCAGTCTGTATTTTACCGTACCGTACCGAATAAACATCCAATACAAGTGCAAGTGGCACCTACTTACCTCATGGCATTCTAGTTGTTAATCTATCCTGTGCTAACCTGCACTCTAAGGCTTCGGTTAGCTAGGATACATTTCACATTCAATTCTCTTTAAGTATCATCAACTGCATCAGCTAAGTTGTGAATCGAAGGAGGTACATTTTAAATTCAAATATATGCTTACAATAGAACTCAGATGTAAGAAGGATTGTTACATCCACAGTCTGCAGTTTAGCTTAAGAGCAGGCGGTTATAAAAATATATTTCCATGTAAGACACCAGATATATTCTTGCTATACATATTGTTGTTGGAACTAGACAGGCTTATTAGTCTTCACAAAAAAGAGTTGTAAATTAACTATTTACAAATGAGTAAACAAATATGTCGTAGTATATGTAAAAGAAGATTTGACTTGATAATGGGTACTCCCTCGCCATATTAAAAAATACGTATCTTTCTCTCCTAATTTTTGTAACTAAAAGGTTTCTGATTTCTTAGTCCTTATTTTCTTGTAATTAGTTTTGCTTTACCATAAAAACTGTACACATTAATTTCTTAAGAGTTACATGGACGTCGAGTCAAGTGACTTGTGCAGTTCTCGAAAGGCGATACTGTCGATTTCCTTGTCTGTAAGAGCATTATGTGTGTGTTTCCCTGTAAAGGTTATTGTGACAGTCTCTTGTAAACGATATTTTTTTGCAGGCAACAAATTACTGTCGTAGACTGCTTTTTCGGAAAGACTTCCCTTTCTTAAAAGCTTTTGTTATCAGGTTTTTTAAGTAGTTGCTTTCATGTGAACTATTAACAATATATCAAATATCATTTTCGACATACATCTTTTGCCAGCCATTTCCCAGCTGTGCCACTTTGGTTGGCAGGAGACCATACATAAGATTCTCATGGATCATTAGGTCCTTCCTTAGGATTTAGTTACAGACTGCAGTTTCTGTACCTAAAATCAAGTAGTGAGTGAGTCTGTCCATTTGAACTGGGAAAGGAATATTTTCAAAAGTGAGAGGTGAGGACCGAATATGGTATAACACCAATACCGAATCGTACCAACCGAAGTAGTCGGTATACCGAAATTTCGGTATACCGAACTTTTGATTGGTAACGGTTTGCATATTTTCAAACCGAACTAGTTTGGTATGGTAATGGTACTATGTCAAAAAGTCTAGTACCGTACCGAGCCCACCCCTGCAATTAAATACTCTACTTTAGCTATGGTAAAAAAACATTGTAACTGGACCTTTTTGGAATTGGGGTGGCAAAATTGGGCCCAATTGAAATGAATTGTAGGGGAAAAAAGTTTTACAACTCAAAGCTTTTTTTGCATTTTGAGGTTGCAACTTTGTGCTAAGTTGAAGCCCACTACTTACAACCATTTGACTGCATATGGATTTAGCAAAGATTTTGCAACCATGATTAGTGTTAAATGTATACCTAAAAAATATTAGTGTTAAAATAACTTACCTATTAATAAGGGTTTAAAAAATCCATGTTATGTTTGTCTTCTAATTAGATCAATTGATACTTATTTATTTATTATCTTCATTATTTCTAATTATTATTTTTAACAAACACACACACTCTCTCTCTCTTGCATTCTTTTTGGCTTTCATTACTAAAGAAAAAATAGTATTTCATTTTAGACATAAATTGAAACATATTTTATAAAGTATACCAAACATAAAAGTTGCAGCACAGTTGCAATGCAACTCAATTGCAACTACACTTGTAATGCAATTGCAAATGCAAGACTACCAAATACCACGTTTTGCACTTCGTATTCCACTTCGTACTATTAAGTTTTCAAATTATTTCATGTAGTTTTTGTCTTAGTATTCTTATTGTGTTGCAACATGTTGAGTTATTGCTATTGAATCGGCTGGTAGATAACTACCAATTGCTTTCATCGAGAGGGTTAAGGAAAATTTTGTCAAAAGATATGGAGGGGAAGACTGCAACAGCTAGTGCTAACAACCTTAGTTGATATTTTGGGTAATTGTGTTTTTTCAAGCTAATACCTGTAAAAGATAATTTTATGTGCATATCTTTTGATTTTAGTTTGTCCCAAAGTTGTAACTCTATCAACAACATTTCAGGTATAAAAAAAAAAAAACACATGCAATATTGTGCGGACCACATTGAGGAGATTAATAAGCTTACTAAAGTAGAGGCTCAGGTCTCAGAAGTCAAAGGAGTTATGATGGAAAACACAGAGAGGGTAAATATTCCAAATATTTCTCAAAGATAATCCTATTGTGATTAACTGGTTTTCTCTTGCTTTTATGCTATAAAACATTGAATGCCTTCTGCCGGTTCTTGATTGTGGGGAGAAAATCGAGCTCCTCGTTGACAAAACAAAGAACCTTCGCTCTCAGGTCAAGTTTCATAAATTCCTAACATCAACATACTACAAAATTGACATGTCACAACTAGGTAAGGGTCAAGAGACCATGTAAAATGCAAATCATATTAACAGATGAACAAAGTGCCTCCATGTCATCTCTCTTTTTCACATCCTCATTTCATTAATTCTCCAAGTTATCGAGATATATATATATATATATATATATATATATATATATATATATATATATTTCTCTACTATTATAATGGGAGAAGGGGTGTCATTTATCATCGTTTGTCATTTTGTCAACACGTGCAGCGCACGTGTTGGCTTTTTTTTTTTAATCCTTTTCATTCCCCCTCCCCATTTTTCCACGTGTATAATACTAGATTTTTCTTGGGGTCCTTTTCATTCCCCTCCCCATTTTCCACACGTGCGAAAAGAAACACGTGCAGCGCACGTGTAGGTAGGTTTTCTTTTCTTTTTCCTTCTTCCTCCACGTGCATAGCACGTGCATGATACTAGTATATATATATATATATATATATATATATATATATTTGGAATAAGCCCATAGCCACAAACACCTACACTTTACCCTGAATATATATATATTAATCGGACATCTGTTTTTAAAATCTCATTTCGTAATTTGGTAAAATCTATGTAAACAATAAGATAAACACACAAAATTTGCTCAAAATAGTGAAATTCACAATTTCTAAAAAACGAGCGAAAATGATGTACTATATGACCATAATGTAAAATTTCAAATTCTTCAAAATTGTTGCAGAATAGAACAATGGACTATAAACCATAGAATCTTTGGAAAACAGTAAAATTTCAAATATATCGAAATTGGCTAAAACTAGTAGACACAAAATCTGGATGTAACAGTGAAATTTAGAACAATGGACTATAACCCATGGAATCTTTGGAAAACAGTAAAATTTCAAATATATCAAAATTGGCTAAAACTAGCAGACACAAAATCTGGATGTAACAGTGAAATTCAGAAAATTCTCAAAATTGGCTAAAAATAGTATACTGTTACTACTGTAGAATACAAAATTTACCTAAAATAGTTAAATTCACAAATTTAAAAAATCGAGTAAGATAGTGAAATTCATGATTCCAATTATGATATTCATGAATAAATAATTGCAATAAATAATTGCAAAAAAGAAACATCTTCAATCCAACATTGAATATACAGTGTAACACCCCGGCCCCAACTCAAACAATTTATTTATTTATTAGTACCATTGCCCACCACAGGCTGCCTCTCAAAAGGTGGTTAACCGATTTGGTGACTCTTGATCATAGGCAATATTATTTATTATTTAATTATTCTTGATCCCTATCCATGTTGGATTAATCAATCTCACACTAGCAGCCCCCTCTTTCTTCTCTGACCACGTCAGCAAGGAAGAGAACCCGAGCCCCACTCCCACGTGCTGTCAGCACAGCCCACAGATCCACCCCTCCCTCCTAGGCCCCACACTTCACGCCTGGCACCCCCACGTGCACAACAAGCTGCCAAAGAGCCACAACCCCCTCATCTCATTTAAATCCCATAATTACCATATTGCCATTCCACATTATTACCATTATGCCATTCTCTCTCTATATATATACTATACTATATTATCCAAGAAATACAGGATGTTACATACGGCCCTTAAGAATTCAGCATCCTCGCTGAGTACGTCGCATGCAACCTAGTTCAGGATCTTCTTTCTAATCGATGTGGGGCAGAGTATCCTGATTCAGCTAATTCTAGGCCAGCGCACTGGCCTCAGCTCCCTCTCAGGCATACATCTCGCCAATGTGGAGTGGAGTACCCTGATTCAGCTAATTCTAGTGTGCTGCCCCTGGCCAAACTGCCAGCGTACTGACCTCATATCCCACTCAGGCATACATCTCACCTACTCTTACCTAGACTCGGTGTCGAAAGTCGACTCTGATACCATTTGTAACACCCCGGACCCAACTCAGACAATTTATTAATTTATTAGTACCACTGCCCACCACAGGCTGCCTCTCAAAAGGTGGTTAACCGATTTGCTGACTCTTGATCATAAGCAATATTATTTATTATTTAATTATTCTTGCTCCCTACCAATGTGGGATTAATCAATCCCACAGTAGCAGCCCCCCTCTCCCTTCTCTGACCACGTTAGCAAGGAAGAGAACTCGGGCCCCACTCCCACGTGCTGTTAGCACAGCCCACAGAGCCCCCTCCCTCCTGGGCCCCACACTCACGCCTGGCACCCCCATGTGCACAGCAAGCTGCCAAACAGCCACAACCCCCTCATCTCATTTAAATCACATTATTACCATATTTCCATTCCACATTATTACCATTATGCCATTCTCTCTCTCTATATATACTATACTATATTATACTAGTATATTATACCTCCAAGAAATACGGGATGTTACATACGGAGTCTGAAATAAATTCATCACCTATGAATGTTTCGGTTTATTTATTTATTGTAATTTACACGTGTGATGCACGTCTTAATAAAATATAGTTTTTTAAAGTAAAAATTCAGATGTAGTCTGGGTTTGAACCTAAACCACCTTTACAATAGTTATGCACGTGCGTTGCACGCATTGATAGATTTGCAAATGACACTAAGGCCTTCTTCCATTATAATATTAGAGATTAGAGATTTACACATGCGATGCACGTCTTAATAAATATAGTTTTAAAAAGTAAAAATTCAGACGTAGTCTGACTTTGAACCTAAGACCTCCTTTATAATAGTTATGCACGTGCGTTGTACGCGTTAATAGATTGACGAAGGACACTAAAACCTTCTCCAATTATAATATTAGAGATTTTTTTTCCTAAATAACTTACTTTAGAAATTTATAATAACAGATGTTTTTTTCCCTTTCCCTTTTCACCTCTAATTATCATATAACTATTAATTTACACGTGTGATGCACGTCTTTATAAATATATATACTTTTTTGAAAACAAATACCAACGTTATTTGGCATCGAACGTGATATGGCTAAAAATAGGATTAAATCGAGGCCGTTCAAATCGGACACGAATCTTAAAGCTCAGGGGTAAAACGATAATTTCACCTACAAATGGGTCTGAAATGGAAACTGGGTCTTTCTTCAAGGCCCAATAACCCATGAACGGATCCACCTCAACTGGGTACGGGTTCCAACCCGAAATGAACCCGGTCCAGCAGGATAGAATTAGGGTTCCTGATTAGTCCTAATCAACGGCCCTGATTCATATCTATCCTTTCACTGGGAATTAGGGATTACATTCCTAATCTGATCACAGGGATTACATTCCTAATCTAATCCCAACAGCGACTATAAATACCCCCCATCCACCATCATTAAGAGGTAATCAATCTTTTGCCAATTTACGCTCTTTCATAATCTTCCTGATTACTGACTTGAGCGTCGGAGGATGCATCGCCGGGATCAACCCCGGTGTCTCGCACTTTTTGCAGGTGAACGGCAGGAGTCAGCGGTCAAACTCCGGCGGAACAGGTTCAGGTTTGCTATTCAAGTTTTCCATGAATCCACAAATACTATCTGTTTGCCCCCACACCAGATTTAGCGGTAACAGATTGACACCGTCTGTGCGAAACACCACGAATAGCAGCCTTCCTCTTCCCGTAGGTCAGACCTTCCCCCGTCATGCCTCCAAGGAAACTCAGATCTAGGGGGTCCAACCGTGGGCCTACCCCTCCTCAACCACAACAGGAGGTCCCCCTCCAACCTGTTCAGCAGCAGGGGCAACTTCCTCCTCAGGCAGAGGACCCCCTGCGGCTGGACCAACTCCCTCCTCAGAATCTCCAACCCCCTCAGGGTCCAACCGGGCCGCAGAATGCCGGTGCAGGGGGCTCGCGTCCCAATCCTCAGAAGCAACCTCTCCAACAGGACCGCATCCCAATACACAACCCCTCTTCCGACTCTATGGCATCCCATAATCCCCAAGCTTTCGACCTTTGAAATACCTTCATCAATCGGCAGAAGGAAGAGGATCTTCGCCACCGTTTGGATGAAAGGCGGGCCCGAGAGGGAGCCTCCCGCCAATAACATCCAAATGAACGATCTCCTCATCGCCGAGACTACAGAAGGTTCCCTACTCGAAGAGGGCGAAGGGAGTCTCCTCAGCATCATTGGCGGAGAACTCATTCTCCAGTAAGCCGAGCCACACATAGGGACCGCCAAGCTGGAGAGGCACCAGTCACAAGGGCAGATCTTCAAGACTTCCAAGCGACAATCTTACGGGCCCTCAATATCACCTCAAAGAATGACCAGAGGCCACCTACTCATGAGCCAACTAGGAGCCATCACTGTAACACCCCGCAAAATTGGAAATTACAATTTTGCCCCTGGGTGTTACGCACGTATATTTTGTAATATATTTCACTACATATTTTGGATTCGTACTATTTATACATTTTCCGTATTGATTTCAGTCAACTAAAATATAATATTTCAATCCCTGGGATTTACGTGCTTTTTACGTGTTTTGATGCACGTGTTTCCACCACTACGTATAATATTTTCTATAGGTTTAAATTATTTATTTTTATGTATTTAAATCTATTTTATAAAACGAAAATTTATTTTCCCCTTGTTTTTTATTAAAATGCATTTTTCAATTTTTTCTGCACGTATGGTGCACATGCAAATTTTTATTCTCATTTTGCTACTCTCATTTTACTATTTTTAGCATGCATTAGTTTTATTTAGCCTTTCTTTTGATCCATGGACCTATAAACTAAAATGTAGCCCATTAGGAGAGGAGCCCACTAGATAATTAAATAAATTAGTAATGAGCTCATGTAGCAAGCCCACTAGATAATTAAATAAATTAATTAGTAATGAGCCCATGTAGCAAGCCCACTATTAAAATCACATTTTTAGTTAAACATGTACTAATACATGACAAGTTACACATATTAGTACACATTTAGAGTTATAGAAATGTGTTCATATTTGTTTATGCATGTGTGCATGCATACACAAATGTATTTGGACCATTTTTTGGGCAAGGGGAGGAGAAGAGTTGGTAGGTTGAGTTAGTAGAGAGTGGGGAGATGAAGAGATGGAAGTTTTAGGAGTTAAAAATATGAAGAGGTGAGAATTAAAAAGAGAATTAAAATGAGAAGTTATTAGGTGGGAGATTTTGCAATATAGTCCCTAGCATTGTCCTATAAATAGCAACCCATTTCTCATTCTTTTTCACACCAAAAATAAAATAAATAAGAGAAAGAGAAGAATAAAAGAAAGAGAGTGAGGGTCCTTTTGGAGGAATTGCTAGAGGAAGCCATTGCTAGTGGAAGGGAGCTTGCTAGGAGGAGGAGCCATTGCTAGGAGTTGTCTTGGAGCTAGAAGAAGTGTCACATCTTTCCTTCAATTGTTCAAGCTTCAATAAGGTGGGTGACCCCATACTTTCTAATTTAGAATAATGCATGCTAAGTAATAAATAATGAGTAGTATGGAATTTCTTATATGATTTATGCTATGGTATGAGTTGAGAATGATAAGTAGTTCATGTATGATTAATAAATTAAATCATGTTAGGGATTAATGAGAAAAAGGAATTGATTGATTATTTATCATACATTAGCATGCTATTTAATGAATAGTATAAGTTTAATATGATAATTAGAAAATAAATTCATGCTTTTGTGTATGTTAAATTGTAGAAATATTATTGTTGATTAAGAAACAAAACATTGTCATGTTGCTTAGAAATGAGAACAAAAAGTAAGGAGAAACTTTCATTAGCTTGTTAATATGCAAATGTAGAAACTAGTAATTATGAGATTATTGGAAGAGATTTCATTATGGTTAAAAAGAAATTTTTCTTTTAGCAAAGTGGATGGTTTCTTACTTTCTAGTTGTAGAAATACCATGCTAGAAATTATAAATTAGTTTTGTGAAAATTCATATAGAATTTTGGAAAGAATTATTGTATTGGTAATAATTATCCATAACAAATGTTTTTAATAAATTTATTAGCATAAGGGCTAATATTATAATTTTATTAAACATGGTACATCATTTACGATATGCAATAATTTAGTTTAAATTCCGGGATGTTCATGTTTATTTAGTACTTTGCAATATGGTTCATAATTATTTTAACATATGGGTACATATACATTATTTCAAACCAATTGATACCTTCAGGAATGTTATATTATAAGCATGTATATGATTATTGTGATAGGATAAAAATGGCCTGAGGCCCAACCAGGGCCCAATACAATTCTCACTCGAAAAGGTAAAAATAGCTATCTAGCTCGGCCCCGAACCACTTCAGGGTCGGCGCCGAACCTCCTGTTTTCCCTCACCGTACTGGCCTCCTCGTGCCGACGAGCCTTGGTAGTCCTCGGAGTCCGACCCGTGACAGTACCACAGGCCGTCCCCCCTCTCCGGCGAAGCAGAAGGATGACCTGGCGCAGCCTAGGCCCTCCGATTCCCCCCCGAAGCGCAGGAGACCCACGATCAGCCACGTCAACTCCAAATACCGCCAAGGATTTCGCCACGTCAGCCCTATACCACTCCTGGTATTGCCACGTCCGCCCTAAACCCCCTGGGCCTTCTGCCACGTCAGGCCCACGGGCTTTCGGATCCAGACCCGGCCCCCAAGTGGAACCAAACCCGGTTGGGATTCTCTATAAATACTAGACCCACACCCACCTTTTGAGGTAATCAATCTTTTGCCACTTAAATATACCTAGTTATTGCTACTCTCTCACAGAGACTGACTAGAGCGTCGGAGGGTCCGCCACCGGGACAAACCCCGGTGTTTCAGGACCGTCTGCAGGTACACAAGACCTCGGATCCGACCCTTCCGATCCGAGCCCAGCCTTCAACATCTTTCCGAGCTCATCGTAGGTCCCAGAAGGTCAACCGAAGGTCGGCAGACGAGCGGCATTCTCCTTCAATACAAATTGAGTCCGAACTCACACCTGGTGCATCCACACGTCTCCCAGAAATAAACAGCATCAGGTTGGCGCCGTCTGTGGGAAGAGCTGCTCCAGAAGCCGATCCGATCCAGACCCTCAAAAGACCTCGACAGCCGAACCCTCATGGCCTCCAAAGGCAAGGGGGCTGCTTCCTCCGTCAACCAACGGGACTCGCCCCCACCCACTGATAAAGCCAGGCCACGCACGTCGAAACACAAGGCTCCCCCTCGGGAGTCCCAAAGGAGCGTCGGCCGGCCAGCCCAGCCCGACCTCCGGGGAATAATCCTCAACCGCAAGATTACCCGCAGCAGGGGAAGGGCCGCTTCCAACCCAGTCCCGAACCATCCGAGGCCGCCGCCCGAGGTGCGAAGACCCGCGCTCAGCCGAGTCGGAAAACAACCCTCGGACCGACCAAACCGGGTCGAGGGAGCCCCCGTCACTCATAAGGAATTCCAAGACTTCCGAAGAGAAATTCTGGGAGCCCTCCGACGGGCCCCCGGGGAAGAAACCCTCCATTCCCAAACAGGGTCGGACGCCAAAGCCAGCGCGTCCCGCCCTTCAACGATCCAGCCGGAAGACGATGACGTACTCCTAAGACGCCTACGAGAAATGGAGGATCGCCTCGATCACATAGGGGACGGCGGCCAAAGAGTGGCTCAGGGGTACAGACCTGTCCGTCCTCCCTTCTCCGCCCCCATCCTCCAAGCGGAAATACCCCGAAATTTCCGACCCCCTCAATTCGAGACCTACGATGGCGAGGGAGATCCTGCTGATCACATGGAGGGTTTCAAAACCCTCATGATGATTCACAGCGCCGCGGATCCCCTGCTCTGCCGAGCCTTCCCTGCCACCCTTCGGGGTCCGGCTCGCGAGTGGTTCTCGAAGCTCGCCCCCGGCTCCATTTACTCCTTCGACCAACTCGAGGGCAATTTTCTTGCCCATTTTGTCACTAGCCGGAAGGCCGAAAGGACCAGCGCCTCATTACTTGGGCTCAAGCAGATAGAGGGGGAATCACTCAGAGTGTTCGTCCGGAGATTTACCGCTGAGGCAAGGTCGGTCTCCTCCCTCGACCCAGGCGTCGCTTCAGCGGCATTCCGACACAACGTCCGCCCCGGACAGCTGAAGGCTTCTCTGGCCAAGAGACCCCCCGTCGACTTTCCCGACCTCCTTAATAGGGTCGAGAAATACATTAGGGCTGAAGAGGCCCTTAATCCCGAAGATGCCAGGGATGCCACCGGGAAGGGAAAGCGGAAGACCGAGGAAGTCGAACCACCAAAGAAAGCTCCAAGGGACCCGGGGGCCATGAAGAAGGTCCCGCCAGTCCCCCGCTTCGAGAGGTACACTCCCCTGACGCATAACATATCCGCCATCCTCTTGGAAATCGAAGACAAGGGCATTGTCCGACTACCCCCCCGATCTAATAACAACAAGAATCGAGATCAGCGCTTTTACTGCCGCTTCCACAGAGATCACGGGCACGAAACCGACCAATGCCGAGCCCTGAAAGACGAAATTGAAGAACTCATTTCCAGAGGGTACCTCCGAGAGTTTACCCGAGAAGGCCCACGGGATCGGCGAGACGCTAGGAACCGGAGGCAATCGCCTCTGAACCCTCCTCCAAACCAGACCCAGGGTCGGGACCCCGATTCCGAGGGAGCCACAGATATCCCTTTCATCTTGCACTGTGTCCACGGAGGGCCGATGGGAGGTGAATCAAACACTTCCAGAAAAGCCTTCATCCGAGAGGTGAACGCTGTCAGAGACAACCCCTCGCCCAAACTGCAGTCAAGGCCGGTCTCCTTCTCAGGGGAAGACCTTGAAGGTGTTCGCTTGCCCCACTGCGATGCCCTCGTCATTAACCTCCACATGGCTAATTGTGAAGTCCGCAGGATCCTCGTCGACAACGGTAGCTCGGTGAATATTCTTTTTCTCGAAGCCTTCGAAAATCTCAGGTTACCCAGAGGCAAACTCAAGCCAGCCGGGTACACCTTGCACGGGTTCTCCGGCGTCCCTGTCGTAATAGAAGGGATTGTTACCCTCGACGTTACCGCCGGGTCGACTCCTGTCAAGAGGACCGAATCCATGGACTTCATGGTGGTCAACGTCAAGGCAGCTTACAACGCCATACTCGGCCGGCCTGGACTATGCTCCCTACAAGCGGTGCCTTCGGCTTACCATCTGAAGCTCAAGTTCCCCACCCCGCAAGGAGTCGGCATCGTCCGAGGCAGCCAAGAAGCAGCGCGATCATGCTACATGACCACCGTCGGGGGAGGTGTGTTCCCCCTCGACGCCGAACGAGCATAGATTATGGCCCGGCTAAATGTAAATCTGTTTTTGTGTAAACCCTCGTGTGTAAAGGGCTGCCTTAGCGGCCCTCCCTACCTTATACTAAAAATACCCCTTTTTGTCCGAACCCAAAATGTCTCGATAGTCTCAGTACGAGTCCAGACCGAGGGTCCTTCCTAAGGCCCCACTTCGATCCCTCGCGGAGCGGTGGAGCCAGACCTTGCCTCCGACATTGCGCGCTACACTACTGGCCGGAGCGAGGAAGGAGAAGGATTCTTTGTTCATACCCCTTTATTTTCGTTCCAAAGAGAAAAAATAAAACGAAAGAAAAACAAAGACCGTTACAAGACCGCTCCACTCATCTCAAATCAGGAAGATCAGGACCCCTCGGGCCCAACGAGGGACGAAGAATACTCCGACCAAGCAACTAGGGGCCCCTCTCCTCGTTGTGGTATTCCTTAGCCTCAGCCACAATCGACACTCCAGCCACAGAACTCTGGGCGTCATCCGGTCGCGTCCGCTGCAACAGCAGCAGCGCAGAGGGAACCCCCTCCGCCTATCGACCCGCGGAGGAAGAGAACGAGGCACCCAACACCGCCTTGTACCGAGGCATCTCCATCTCCTTCTCCACAAAAACATCGCGAGGTGACCCCCCAGGAGAGGGCCTCGGCACCAAGGTACTAAGCCCGGCCTGTCTAAGGTCCGCACCGCCGAGCTCCCGATCCCACATCGCCCTTCTCAACCGGCGCGCCTCCACACTTAAGACTGCGGACTTATTCCGATAAAAGTTACAGGCAGTGTCGGTGTCCCGAGCCCCCCTTCGATGACGAGCCAGCGCGGCCTCCAGGACCTTGACCTTACTCCGGAGCCACGCCACATAGAAACTACGGGAGTCCACCTCAGGGAGGAGAGCCGCGACCTACAAGATAACCAGCCAGCTCAACACACATTCTCAAGAAGATTCAGAAATGCCCGAGGTCAAAACAACCGGCCGGTCAAAAAACTTTTCTTACCACTATAAATCCAGGTGCTTCTTACAAAAAATGCGGTGGCCGGTCCGCGGGAGGCAAATACAATCGAGGGAGAGAAAAAGAAAGATAAAAATTACACAACTCATTGACCCACCTCCGCGTCGACGGACGGATCCACGGGTGCGTCGGCCGGTGGGTCGACGGCAGGCCCTTCTTCGCCAGGAGTCTTCGACGTCCCCTCGATCTCCATATCATACTCGAACTTGGACAAATCGAGGGCCGGGAAGAAGTGCCTCACGTGGCTGAGGGCCTTCGCATAGCTTTTGTCCTGGGCCGCGATCACCATCAGCTGGCCCGTAGTCAGCACCTCCTTCGCCTCCTTGGTGAACTTCGTCTTCAGGGAGGCCATCTTCTTCTCCCACTCCACGTCCTTGGCCTTGAGCTGGAGCTCCAGCTGCTGCTCCCTCTTATGCGAACCCTCGAGTTTGATCCGCATCTCCTTCATCTCCAGCTCGCTCTTTTCCGCCCGAGCTCGCTCTTGGGCTAGGGACGCCTCGTACAGGTTCTTTATGTTGGCCCCCTGTATGCAAGCCTACAGCCAACGGCAGACAAAGATCAGGCCTCCGCACGAAAATCAACAAAGAGGGACAGGGTCGACAGACTTACCTGCACAGTGGCCTGCGCCAGGCGCGCGAACGCCACCTCCAGGGGCTCGCCCTCCATCGCCTTGCGATCGCGGGGGGTCGCCAGCTTTTCCACCACTTCAACGGCTTGGGCCTCCTCTGTCAGGCGGTCCCCCATCCGAACCGACCAGTCCGGAGCCCACCGCTGCCGCAACAACTCCACCACCGGATCCTCTTCCTCGGCCTCAACCCAGGGACCTTTCCCCTTGTCAAGAACAGGGGCCCCCGCTAGGCCCTGACCCTTCGAAGGAGCCGCACCCTTGCTCGTCTCCGAGCGACCCCTCTTGGTCCTCGGCTCGAGCGGGACCTCCGAGATGATTAGAGACGACCCCCTCGGCCTCTTCGCCGCCTCCTTCTCAGCCTTCTCCTTCCTCATGGCGAGCCTCTTTGCCTTGATCGATGCCTCGTCCATACCTGCGGGAAAAACCATTAAGAACAATGAGCAAGAAAGCAAAAAAGGACCAAGAGAAAAGAAACAACTACATACACATAACGGCTGGGCTCAGTCCAGCGCTCGCCAAATTGGTCTCCATCACCTCCGTCCAATCAACACTAGGTGACAGGCGGAGGCGCTCGACAAACCCCCATTCATCGGCCGACAGATCCCCCTGCCTCGGCGGTTGGTAGTTCGGCTTGGAGTAGTTCCATCGAGTGGGAATGTCCCATGGCTCTTCACTCCGGATCACCAAATATTTCTCCTTCCATCCCTTAATGGAATCCGGGAGGTTGCGAACAACCTTCCCCCCACTCCGGGGAGAGATATAGTATACACCCTCGGCCGACGAGTTGACCATCTACATCGCGCGGAACACATTCAGCCGCAGGGGTACTTGCTGTTCCTCGCACATCAGCACAAAGCAGATAATCTGCTTCCAAGAGTTCGGCCCGTACTGCATGGGCGCCAAGGAGGCCCAGTTCAACACGTCCCTAACGAACGGGTGGATTGGCAACCTCAGGCCAGAGATGAAAGCGTCCACTGGGAAGACACAGTACCAAGCAGATAAGGGATCGGTGGGGCGCAGAGTAGAGCTCGGCATCAGCAGTTCGTAACCAGGCCCTATATGATACGCCAGCTGCAGAACCTCCAAATCCCCGTCCTCCAAAACGGTCGAGATCGCGTCCATCATCACCCTCCTCCGGCTCGGCGAAGAGGGTTGCACTCCGAAGAGCTCCCGGTCAGAAAGGTCGTCGGGATACTGACGGAAATGCTTCGGCTGAACGGGCGAACCCGTCATCAAATTACGGAAAACAGGCGCCTGGCTCGAACCACCGGTCCTCAACCCCGGTTTTCTTGGGGCCCTCTTCTCCTTCTTGACTCGCTCCGACAGTCCTCGACCCTGAACGGTGGATCTCCTCGCTATGTCACCCTCGCCTCTCTCTTCGTCGGAAGGCAACTCCAGCACGCGAATGCCATCCGAACTGTCGCCAGCTCCCTCCGACCCGCTACTCTCCACCACAAAGGGACGACGGGAGCGCGACGGCCTCGTCTTGTGTACCGCTTCCCCCTCACCTACTGAGTCCTCCAAAGAAACCAAGCCAGTAGGGCCCACAACGGGCACCGACTCCTCCTCGAACACGGGCTCTTCCCACAATGTCGACGGAGAGTCAGGCTTTACTTCCCCCCTGGACGACGACGCCGACGAACCGGACTGAGCCCTATCCATCTATGCCTAAAGCTAAAACAAACTTACCAAACTAACCTGGGACCGCTTCGGGAGGGCGAGCCGAGTACGGTAAACTGCAAGAACAATCGCTGAAGGGTTGGGAGATTTTTTGAAGAAGAAAGCAGCGAGATTGAAGTGGGCGAAAGGGGAAAAGGGGGAATACTTATATAAGGGAAGAACGGCTCCTCGACTTCCGCGATTACTATTCACTGATTGACGCACAACTGCCGCCTGGAAAATCGCGCCGCGTCCTCGAAACCTGTGCGGAGGACGTCATTAGACGCCAGACTGACAGCCCAACTCTGGGGTCGGTTCGGATGGAATACGCGACGGAGAAAACATTTTTACTTAAGGTTTAAGGCGCCGTCATATGACAGACGCCCCGGGCTCCAGCGCTCGACCAGTTCCCCTCTCACCCTCGAGCAGCCCGGGACTTACAGCTTCAGCAGCCAAAACCCCGAACAGTTCGAGGGTGGGACAGAAACCGCCATCGCCTGCAGCCCTATCAAGACGGACTGGCCGACCCCCGATGGGAGGTGGTCCCCCCATCCGAGGCCCTTCAGCCCCAAGACCGGAATACGGTTGGTGCATCTTTTCGTCCGGATCTCTCCCGGGCCAAACATCCATGACAGGGTAGTCTGACCCGAAAAGGGATCCAGACGGCAAAACCACCACCAATCCGAGGCTCCTCTTCCACCAGCACGGATCTCGGCCGTTACCCCTCTCGCCCTGATCTCCCCTGGATCTGGCTGCCGTATCAAGGTCCATCAGATCCAAGAGAAGATCCGGGCGGCAGAGTAACCACCTCTCCGACGCTGCTGGGGTCGAAAATATTTGCAAAAGACAGGCGTCCACCGAAGCAGACACCTCTGAGGGCCAATGGGCCACCCCTGTTTTGATCATACCTGCGATGGAGGGGAGAGGTATTTATAACCCCCCCAGGGACTAACCGTTGGGGCGCGGGGAAGGTCAATCAATGGAAAACCATGCGCCATCTACATTTATTAGGCGGCGCCATTAAATGCCCCTAGGAAATTGGACCATCACACCGTTCTCGGAGAGCCTTCAATGCTCCACAGGAATGGCGGGATATCCCCACTCAATCACTCTAGGGCACCAACCGATCGCCATCCCCCTTGTTAGCCCGTAATCCCTCCCCAGCTCGAGGTCAGGTCTAGCACCAGGGTAGTCTTCTCAGGAAGGCTTCACGGCTCGCCATCGCCCTTGCCTTCCAGTAATCCCTCGCCAAGCTCGAGGTCAGGTCTGGCACCAGGGAGGTCTTCTCAGGAAGGCCAACGGCTCGCCACTCCCCTTGTTGGCCCGTAATCCCTCGACCAGCTCGGGGTGAGGTCTAGCACCAGGGTAGTCTTCTCAGGAAGGCTTCACGGCTCGCCATCGCCCTTGCCTTCCAGTAATCCCTCGCCAAGCTCGAGGTCAGGTCTGGCACCAGCGAGGTCTTCTCAGGAAGGCCAACGGCTCGCCACCCCCCTTGTTGGCCCGTAATCCCTCGACCAGCTCGAGGTGAGGTCTAGCACCAGGGTAGTCTTCTCAGGAAGGCTTCACGGCTCGCCATCGCCCTTGCCTTCCAGTAATCCCTCGCCAAGCTCGAGGTCAGGTCTGGCACCAGGGAGGTCTTCTCAGGAAGGCCAACGGCTCGCCACTCCCCTTGTTGGCCCGTAATCCCTCGACCAGCTCGGGGTGAGGTCTAGCACCAGGGTAGTCTTCTCAGGAAGGCTTCACGGCTCGCCATCGCCCTTGCCTTCCAGTAATCCCTCGCCAAGCTCGAGGTCAGGTCTGGCACTAGGGAGGTCTTCTCAGGAAGGCCAACGGCTCGCCACCCCCCTTGTTGGCCCGTAATCCCTCGACCAGCTCGAGGTAAGGTCTAGCACCAGGGTAGTCTTCTCAGGAAGGCTTCACGGCTCGCCATCGCCTTTGCCTTCCAGTAATCCCTCGCCAAGCTCGAGGTCAGGTCTGGCACCAGGGAGGTCTTCTCAGGAAGGCCAACGGCTCGCCACCCCCTTGTTGGCCTGTAATCCCTCGACCGGCTCGAGGTCAGGTCTAGCACCAGGGTAGTCCTCTCAGGAAGGCTCCTTGGCTCGCCCTCGCTCTAACCATCAGGATAACCCTCTCATGAAGGCCCGATGACTCGCCATCCCATTTCTACAACCATAAGCACTCCTCCACGGCTAGCTCCCGCACCCCCTGCAGGAG
Source organism: Hemerocallis citrina (assembly GCA_017893485.1). NCBI lineage: Eukaryota > Viridiplantae > Streptophyta > Magnoliopsida > Asparagales > Asphodelaceae > Hemerocallis > Hemerocallis citrina. Next base: position 386,885 of record CM030361.1, on the reverse strand, counting down.
TGGGGGGCTTGTGTGATAGGGTAAAAATGGCCTGAGGCCCAACCAGGGCCCAATACAATTCTCACTCGAAAAGGTAAAAATAGCTATCTAGCTCGGCCCCGAACCACTTCAGGGTCGGCGCCGAACCTCCTGTTTTCCCTCACCGTACTGGCCTCCTCGTGCCGACGAGCCTTGGTAGTCCTCGGAGTCCGACCCGTGACAGTACCACAGGCCGTCCCCCCTCTCCGGCGAAGCAGAAGGATGACCTGGCGCAGCCTAGGCCCTCCGATTCCCCCCCGAAGCGCAGGAGACCCACGATCAGCCACGTCAACTCCAAATACCGCCAAGGATTTCGCCACGTCAGCCCTATACCACTCCTGGTATTGCCACGTCCGCCCTAAACCCCCTGGGCCTTCTGCCACGTCAGGCCCACGGGCTTTCGGATCCAGACCCGGCCCCCAAGTGGAACCAAACCCGGTTGGGATTCTCTATAAATACTAGACCCACACCCACCTTTTGAGGTAATCAATCTTTTGCCACTTAAATATACCTAGTTATTGCTACTCTCTCACAGAGACTGACTAGAGCGTCGGAGGGTCCGCCACCGGGACAAACCCCGGTGTTTCAGGACCGTCTGCAGGTACACAAGACCTCGGATCCGACCCTTCCGATCCGAGCCCAGCCTTCAACATCTTTCCGAGCTCATCGTAGGTCCCAAAAGGTCAACCGAAGGTCGGCAGACGAGCGGCATTCTCCTTCAATACAAATTGAGTCCGAACTCACACCTGGTGCATCCACACGTCTCCCAGAAATAAACAGCATCAATTATAATAACTAGTATCATACACGTGCACACGTGCACGGGGGATAATGGAAGGGATAATGAAAAGGGTAAAAAGAAAATAATTTCCGAAACTGATCCACCGTGGAAAATATTTACCCGACTGGTCCACTTTTGAAAATATTTACCAAAGTTAGTCCATAACTGGTCCACTTTCGAAAATATTTGGCCTATGTACCCAAGCAAACTGTAGCAAACTAGTTGTTCGGCTACTTGTGCATTGTATAATGTAGTCTTCTACATGGTTTATATGTTTTAAGAAGAAATGTAAAGTATTACTTTTGTGAAGTGATTTTCTTGAAGAGAATTTTACTCTTATTTGTTCGAAGAATATTCTAAGTAAAATGAGACATTATAATGGCTTGATTTTGTTATGAAATCTCATGTGATAGAATTGTGTTCTTAAAAGAAATTATTCCTTTGCTTATAAAGAATGTGAACGGATGACTAGATAATGAATAATGATGAGACTATGATTACTTGTGATTAAGTTGAAAGAAGATTTTATATAAGTTTAGGACATGATTACTAAAGGGTATGTGTACCCATGTTTCTTGTACATGAAAGATTATGATTAAGAATTAGTAAGACTTCGGTTACCGGCAAAAAGTGAAAGAAAGGAATGATATGATTTTGAGATATTGTCGTGGGGCGATCTCATATTTGTTGATTAAGTCCGGTAGGAGGTAAAACTAATTCTATGAGTGGAAATTATTCATGTCTTGAACTTAAGAATAATTAGGCACTTAAGTGAAGATGTAATAGACTTGTGCAAACGTAAATGGGTGCTTCTATATAGTCGGCGGTGGATCTCCGTGGCTATAGACCCAGTTGGTGGACTGTGGTTGCCCCATAGGAGATGGACTGTATTTTATCCGGGACTTAGGGTAGTCGACGGATGTTTACCATACTCCAGAGAATATGTATATACCGGGGCTAGAAGGGCATTTACGGGATTACCATCACGATATAATAGCCAGGGAGGCTGGGATCTGTTATTATAAGCCAGGGAGGCGAGCCAGGGAGGCTGAGATCCGTATCTGTGAAATAACTCTAAAACTTGTTTTATTACTGGGTAGTCTCATGGCGAGGGATCGAACCCTTCAATATGGAGTACGTAGGCGCTTGCCCTCGGACCTATGTAGTATGGGATGCATAGAATCCGAACAAGTGTGCATTAGTGTCATCCTAGTGTAGAATTGTGTGCATTAGGAATTAAGGCATGACATACACTTATATTTAGAATAATCACTTTTGACACTTTATATGTTCATTCAATCTTTTTGTGATTTGTTAAAGTATGAGATCGTTATACTATTCCCGGCATAGAGAGGATAGCCGTGTATAACATTTCGTCAGTTGTAAGTAACTGACGTGCCCACAGATTGACATGCAGGTAATGGACTATTCATGAAGCTATAAAGTGGATATGCTGGTGTTGTTTTATTCTAAAGATGTTGTAAATGTTTTATTGTAAATTTCATTCTTCCGCTGTGTAAACCAAGTTGTAATTGAACTCTGATGTACTATTGAAAAAGTTTTAAAAATTTCCTTGTAAAATTGTACGAAGTGAAGTAAAGATCCTGTGAAATCTCGAATTTATCCTTATTTGAAATTCGGGGCGTTACAATCACCTTCACACTCTCAGTCCTCGTCCATCTCCAAGCTACCATCGCCGCAGCTCCAGTCCACCCTCGTACGAAGATGAGTCTCGGGGCTCGGCAAGGTATGATCAAAGAGAAGACTCGGTCTACCGCCGTCTCCACGAGATGGAGAGGCGCCTCGGCCGAATTGACAGGGAAGAAGAGCAACGAGCGATAAACATCCGCCCGAGCAGACCTCCATTCTCCCGCACCATCATGGAGGCCCCCATCCCAGAGAACTTCAAGCCACCTTACTTCGAGTCATATACCGGGGAGTCGGACCCCGCGGATCACATAGAGAGTTTCAAAACTCTCATGATGATCCACCATGCTTCAGACGCCCTCATCTGCAAGATCTTTCCTACCACGTTGAAGGGGCCTGCAATAGAATGGTACTCTCGACTCGCCCAGGCCTCCATCTTCTCATTTGATCAGTTCGAAGGGCTCTTCCTTATTCATTTCGTGAGTAGCCGCCGGGCCGAGAAAACAAGTGTATCCCTGGTGACCCTCAACCAAGAAAAGGGTGAACGCCTAAGGGATTACGTTCGACGCTTCACCGCCGAAGCCCGGTCCATTCCCTCCCTCAACCAATCAGTAGCCTCTGCCGCATTCGAGCGCAACGTCACTAATGCCAACCTCAGGGCGTCCCTTACCAAGAAGCCTCCTCGGGACTTCTCAGAACTTTAACTTAGGGTGGAGAAGTACATACGAGCGGAAGAGGCTCTCAACCCCCTACTCTTAAGGAGACATCTTCCGGGAACAAACGGAAGAATACGAGCGAAGAGGGGTCCCAAAAATCCCAGAAGGACAGTAATGGCCAACGCCGCCTGACTTCACATTTTGAGAAGTTCACCCCCATCATTGCTAATATATCAGAAGTTCTTATGGAGGTGAACAAGGAAGGACTACTCCGCACTCCCCCTAGAATGAATACGCCTGGCAAGAATAGGAACGGGGATAAGTGGTGTCGCTTTCACAGGAACCACGGCCACGACACGGATGATTGTCGGGCTCTCAAGGAGGAGATCGAAGAACTCATACAGTGGGGGCACCTGACCAAGTTTGTCCAAAAAGAGGGGGCCGAGCTTCCCCCCTGAGGAGCCTACAAACGAACAGACAGGCCCACCGAGCTTCAAGACTCAGAACCTCCCAGCTCCTCTCAAGAGGTCTTCACCTTATCGTAGAAGTAGGATCTTGATTTTCAATAAGGCCGATGCTTGTAACTCGGCCAATAGCATGTAATAATGGCTCGCCCTATTGAAGCGGCCACTTTGTTTATCTCAATAAAACTTTACATTTTTCATTGAAAATTATTGCTCTTGCTTCTTCTCTATCTCTTCGAGTCACATCTACATGGTGAGTTCGGAGTCCAGCTTCTCCTACATGGCTGCTCCCGCAACTTACTAAGCTTAAAAACGACAAGTTCGGAGTCCAACACTTGGCTCGATTCCGCTCCAAATTACTCGCTCATAAGCGGGTAAGAAGTGGTTCGCCATTCGGAATTGCTCCTACACCTCGTTGACCCCCTCTAACGACGAGTTCGGAGTCCAACACTTGGCTCGATTCCGCTTCAAATAACTTGCTCTTAAGTAAGTTAGAGGTGGTTCGCCATTCAGAACTGCTCCCACAACCGTTGATACTCTCTTAAACGATGAGTTCGGAGTCCAACACTTGGCTCGACTTCGCTTCGCAAGCTCGCTCTTAAGCGAGCTAGAAGTGGTTCGCCATTCGGAATTGCTCCACAACCGTTGAACCTCACTTAAACAACAAGTTCGGAGCTCACAACTCTCTCCTTGGGTTGCTCCTCAAACCTGTCTCCCAAATGGCTCTCTCCTAGAGCCAAGCTTTTCGCTCCGCTCACCTCCAAAGCGGACCTCTTCTCAACGGGTTCGAAGCACAACTCTCTCCTAGAGTTCCTCCTCACACTCTTCTCACGAATGGCTCTTTCCCAGAGCCGAGCTCTTCACTCCGCTCACCTCCAAGGCGTACCTCCTCTCAATGAGTTCGGAGCTCACAACTCTTTCCTAGAGTTGCTCCTCAAACTCGTCTCCCAAATGACTCCCCACGTCCCTCGGGACCAAAATCCGAGCGACAGGTGATCCGACCTCAACAACCAAGAGGATAGCTCGAATTCCAAGCAAGTGCCAATCCGAGCCGCGAATTGGGGAAAAACGACTTTCCCCTCAAATTTTGCGTAAGATTTCGATTGGACGGCCCAGATCGTGCCAGCACCATTACACGACAAAATAGTGTTTTCTTGGAAACTGTACCCGCCTCGAGATTCGCACCAAGATCCGATGGCTCAGATCGCTCCACGACGTTCGGCAGTACGAGCCGAAGCAACTGGCGATCCGAGCCAACAGTTCGACCGCCGAGCTATACGCTCGGTCCCGAGCTAACAGTTCGGCCACCGAGCTAACAGTTCGGCCACCGAGCTATACTATCGGCTACCGAGCTACATCGCTCAGAGACCGAGCAAGTGCCAATCCGAACTGCGAATTGGAGAAAAACGAATTTCTCCCCAAAAATTGTGTAAGATCTCAATCGAAACGGCTCAGATCGCTCCAGTGCCACTAAACGACAAGATAGTGTTTTCTCGAGAACCGAGCCCTGCCTCGAGATCCGCGCTGAGATCCAACGGTCCAGATCGAGCTCAAAACTCTCCTACAGAGTTGCTCCTTGCACTCATCTCAAAGAATGGGTCTTCCCATGGCTCTTACGAGGGTCTTCCTAGCACATCTTCTCCGCCCCTAGGAGTGGAGCTCCTCTTCAAAAATTCCCAAGGACAAAACACTCCTTAACTTCATGAAGACAAGGATGTTGCGGGGCTATTTTGACCATGAAGGAGGGTAAATCTTCATCCCACTCCTAAAGAATAGTTGTAGATCTTCGAATTAGCTTCGAAACAAGGGGTCGCATGCCCCGATCGGACCTCTGTAGCACCGGAAAAGTGGATCACAACACAGCTGCGCCGAGCAAGAAAATGGCAAAAACTATCACCTCAGGATTCGCGCCATGATCGTGATCAACCGTCTCACGTAGCTCGGACCTACAAATCCGAGCAACTAGCCATCCGAGCTGCAAATTGGAGAAAAACAACTTTCTCTCCCAAAATTCGTGCAAGATCTCGATCAGACGGCTCCGATCACGCCACGCCCACAAAACGACAAGATAACGTTTTCTCGAAATTTGAGCCTCTTGTCTCGTGATTCGTGCCACGATCGTGATCAACCATCCAGATCAAGCCACGCAGCTCAGATCTACAATCCGAGCTACTGTCCTGCCGAGCTGCAAAACGGCAAAAAACTTGCCTCAAAATATGTGCACAAATCCGATCAACTGCCACAAACAAATAAATGGGAAGAAGAGTAAGGGTTAACTGGTCGGGCTGGCACCCGTTATGGCCCACATCTGTAACCCCCCTCCCTTCTTCCTCCTGAAAACATTTTCCCGCCAAAAACAATTGGCTAGGCATCGTCTTCTTCAAAAAAAAAATTCCGAAGCCAACCTCGCCAACGTTCGGGCAACCACCGAGCTCCACGTTCGACGATGTAACGCCCCGAATTCCAAAATACACTGAATTCGAGATTCCGCAGGATCTTTACACTTCATTTTGTACAATTTTACAAGAAAATTAAAACTTTTCACTTTACATGAGAGTTACATGAAAATTTTACACTTTACATTTTTATAGCAGAAGCAAATTTACAACATTTAAACAAATGTACAACAACATTGAATAATCTCTAAGCATTTGTTCCTCTTTAATCTTTATCATGTCATTTACCCTGCATACAAACTGTGGGTACGTCAGTTTATTCAACCGATGAACATTATACACGGCCATCCTCTCTATGCCGAAAATAGTATAACTCATTTTCCATATTTAACAAACACAAACTTGCCACATATCAAACTAAAGGGAATACCCTATTGATGTCGTGTTGTGATTGTACACTTAGTCCTTAATGCAATTATTTATATTACATGACACTAATGCACACTTGTTCGGATTCTATGCATCCCATACTACATAGGTCCGAGGGCAAGCCTCTTATTCGTTCTTCATCTTTGTAGGGTTCAATCCCTCGTCATGACTTAATCTACTACTGTAACTACGGTAAGTATCCTAGATGATCTATGAGTACAAGCTCGTATACAGAAAACTTGGATGGGAATCCCACGCCATGTCTTGACTCATCAAGCATGCATTCTGTGGCAATTCAGCATCCTTCATGTCACACGATCCTCTTGCAGTCACCAAACATCCCACAAGCGTCGCTAAGGTCAGATCATTCTGAGTAGTGCCCACGCCATGTCTTGACGCATCAAGCATGCATTCTGTGGCTCACCCCCGCATCGTAAACTCGAAGCTCTCATACTTGTGTTTTTCTCTCACTTTCATCACCTCTTCACTATGTACTAAATCCTTAAATTTGATAAAATCATGAACAAAACCAATCTATTAGAGTTAGCCCTCTCACTACTACCGGTCTCATTACTTTCATTTCACAATGACCCAACCTGGTCTTTTCAACTTCAATAATCATAATTATTCATCACTTTCACTTGCCGGTGTGAGTTTTGGCTACACTCTAATTTTCAATTTCAATTCATAATTCATATACTTGAGTTTTCATACTCAATAACATTTCTCTTTTCCAATCACATGATTTCAAATTATTCATGAGTCCATAAACATACATAGAATTCAATTATTCCTTATGTATTGCATCAAATATCATCTTTACATTAAAATCACATCACTAGCTATATAGTCAAAATGAGTATTCACAACTCATAATTGTCACACTATTCTTCAATAAGAATAATTCATACTACTTCACTTCATATAATTTCCTTCTTTATTAAACTTCCATTCTAGCACTTTATTTCAAGTTCCTTTGCAAATTATAAACTCCACGAAATATAGGTGTAGAACCATAGTTCTATTTATACATTTGTTCTCACAAATATACTCTATTTTATTTTGATAACTCCCAAATTATTTTTCATAAGTCCCACATATTTTTAGAATAATAAACATAATTTTTCCATAATTTTTAATCATCAAAAACAACCCCAAAAAAATATACTTCCCCCAATTTAATACTGGCCGAGACCAGTATTTGAACCCACAACCCGAGGGAAACAAGCCATAGGCGCTGACCACCAGGCCAAACGCGCCAAGCGTTATAAGGGAGCGCTGAGAGCATTAAGTGCTCTCAGCTGTAGCTTTATTCATTTTTAAAAAAAATACAAAACAAATATATGGTGCTAACGGGATTTGAACCAGCAACCCGTGAGACACCCGAACCCACTGTAGCAATTAAGAGCATCCCGACCACTTGAGCTATAAGCTCAGGTTGTCATAGTTCAACTCAAACTCTAATTAAATCAATCCTCTCTGTTTAGTAAAACATTTCAATGTTCAAGAAGCTCTCATTGATTTTGCTTTTGCTAAAACTTGCAGTAAATTTCCAGATTAATTATCCCCATAATAATTTATACTCCAGTATATTAAAAATAATTTTTTCAATAATTAAACACATATTTTCCATACAATTCGGTTAAATCATAAGCTACTACTAACACATTTCTTTTTCGACATTTCTTATCAAATTTTGATTTCAATGATCTCTACATCAATTCTCTGTTTTTAATCATTCACAAACCCACAAATTATATTTTTAGTCATTCATCACAATATTATCACACAAGGTCCATTTAAGCATACAAAACTACATTGTCATCTACTAATTTTTTTTGCTTATAGTTTTTGATGCTAATAATAAAGTTTTCTTCAAACAATCCATAGCTATAATCAATTTACACACAACTTAAATTAAATGATGGAAACACATACAAGTCATTGATTAACATTCCAATCAATTAATAAGCCATTTTTCCAATTAAAATGTACTCTTTATTAATCTTTTTCATGCATCATTAATTCAATTTAGGGCGAAAGCCAAAATACCCCCCCAACGTTTGGCCTAAGTACAATATGCCCATATAACGTTTGAAAAAATACACTAAACCCATTATTCCGTTAACTTAACTTATTCCGTTAAGTTAGAATTATTGAATTACCTTTCTACCCTTACTCTTTCATATCTCAATCTCTTCTTTCTTCCTTTCTTCATTCCTTTTTTTTTTATATTTCATCTTTCTTTATTAACAACGATTTATTCAGCAACGATTTCTTTGAGACAAAGTACATGAAGAGAGTTCTATGAAACCATTGCACACTAGAAAACCAAGATCTTAACTTTAGTCCTTAAAATTTAAATATCAACAAAGAAAACATCTACAGTAAATTTAATTTAATAAAAAGAAAAGCACTTGTTTGATCGAGTAAAACTTCTTACAAATTTCAAACTAATCACAACAAATTTGGCAAATATAAAATATAAAATTAAATAATTTAACATATCCCATCCCAAATTCATAATTGGATTGACATAATTGTCTGACTATTTAATGACATTATATTCATCAAAATTGATATCATAATGTGAAATTTGGAAGAAGGTCCATACCTGATCAGAAACTTTTTTAAAATCAATTCAAGTCGTGACCAACATTTATACTGTGGACATTCAATAATACGTGTACACTACTGTAGCATCCTACTCTTCTAAAACGTTCGTGGACCGAAGAAATCGTTGCCAAATAAATCGTTGTTAATAGAGAAAAATGACATTAAAAAAAAAGGAATGAAGAAAGGAGGAAAGAAGAGATTGAGATATGAAAGGGTAAGGGTAGAAAGGTAATTCAATAATTCTAACTTAACGGAATAAGTTAAGTTAACGGAATAATGGGTTTAGTGTATTTTTTCAAACGTTATATGGGCATATTGTACTTAGGCCAAACGTTGGGGGGGTATTTTGGCTTTTGCCCTTCAATTTAATTCTAGCATGCTTCCTATTTAGAAATACGGAAAATCACCCACCTTAATTGGAGAGAAGTACAATTAGCAACACCTCCTAAACAAATGTCCTTGCCAAAAGAGCGATCCTCCTCCTTGTCGACGCGCACATAAGCCTCCAAAGATGCCAAACTCGAGCACTTCTTGATTGCCGGCCCTCCTCTTCCTTGGTGCAAACACAACCCTCACACAACTCTCAATTTTTTAACTCACTTACTAAACTACTAGTAATGTATTTTAAACTATAGGTTTTGGAGGAATAATTAGTACAAAAATAACTAGGCAGGGGGGGGGGGGGGGGGTATTTATACTTAAAATTTGGGTAAATGGAAGGCTAGGATTAAACTAGGAGTTAGAAACAAAAGGCTAAGATTCAAGGAGGAGTTACAATAACCAACCATGATCAAGTAACCACCACCCATGACTCCACTTGAAATTTCTTTTCCCTCCAATGCTCAAAACCGGCCTATACATGTGCATTTGCACGTGTACGTGCAATGCACGTGCATGCACTTGTCTCCATTTAAAAAAATGTACATTATATTTTCAATAAAACTAATCTTTAAAATGTGTTCTATATTACAAGTTGTATTTAAAAATAAAAATACTCATGGGCTTTAGTTTATGGCCCAAAATAGTAGTTTATAAAAAGAAGATAAATAAATTAAATTTGGGCTTAAAAAGAAGGGCTTTAAGTTTATTTGAAAAAGGCCTTTATATAAAAATAATTAAAGAACACACATCATCCATAATAAAAATAATTATAAGATTTCATACTACAAAAATTGCACGTGCACACTACGTGCAAAATAAATAATAAATTTTCATAAATGAAAATCGGGGCATTACAGACGAACCCCGCCATGGCCTCGCCGAACCAATACCGACCAAGACACCGAGCTCACCTCCACCAAGCTCCTCCTCCAACAGCTTAGCTCCAAGACGCCGAGCTCACCTCCATCGAGCTCTACCTCCGACGAGCTCCGTTACCGAGCTCCGAAGCATCGACATCCACAATGCCGAGCCGAACCCATCATCTCCATACCGTCGAAGCTCAGAGCTCCTACTTCTTCGCCGAGCGTCGCCTTGGCACCGAGCACCAACGAGGAGCTTCACCACCTCCAACGACGTCGGAAACCACTCCATAGCCGAGCTCCACCTCCGTCTCCTTCGCGAGCTCTACTCCACCTCCGAGCTCCGATGCTGAGCTCCACCTTTGTCTCCACACCGTCGAAGCTCCACTACAGCGCCGAGCTCCACCTCCGACGAGCCCCACTCCGCTCGTCGCCTCTCGCCGAACTCCCAAGCTCCATGTCGTGCTCCCATCCATCACAAGCTCTGCCATGGCCTTGTCGAGCTCCAACTCTCTCCCTTGCCGAGCTCCTCCAATGGCCGTACACCGAGCTCGCCGAGCTCCAGTGGCACTCACAAGAACAGAGTTGGAGACGGGGTCGGAGGCAGGGCTGGGTCGAAGGCAGGGTCGGAGAAGAAGAGTAAAGAAGACAAGAAGAGAGGAACTGGGCGGGAGAGAGAAGAAAAAAAATATACATATTATGCCACGTGGCTTCACCTCCTTGGTCGGATGCCGAGCTGCGCGAAATGTGCACGAAGTTGCTCGGATTCCGAGCAACATGCAATCCGAGCTCAAAATTGGAGAAAAATGCTGCCGACCTACACGTGCCGTGCGATCTTCTCAAAAATCGCATCACGACACGATCGATGCTCAGAAACATGCCACGTGTCCAGAACGTGATCTGCTTTGCAATGCGCGCACATCTGATCATGATCGACGCTCAGAAACGCGCCACATGTCCAGAACGTGATCTGCTTCACGATGCGCGCACATCTGATCATGATCGACGCTCAGAAATGTGCCACGTGTCCAGGTAATATTTAATTAATTAATTAATTAATTTAATTGTTTTAATTATTTAAAAAATCCGAAAAAATATTTAAAAATCGAAAAAAATTAATTAAAAATTCTAAAAATAATTATTATTTCAGAAAAAATTATTTTAAAATTCTAGAAAAATAATTATTAAATTAGAATAATTAATTAATATTTTCGATAATTAATTATTTAATTCGGAAAATGAATAAAAAATTCAAAAAAATGAGAAAAAATTCAGAAAAATCTGGAAAAATCACAAAAAATCCAGAAAATTCTAAGGATATTTTTGGGCATTTTACAAGCCCAGAATAACACCGTTACACCCCGGGCAAGATCCAAACTCCCTTAAAGAACACCGATAAAATCCCGTACGCCATTAGAACAACAAAACTACTCCTCGAAGACTGTAAAACTCAGTCTCAAGGAGTGGGAGGTTCGTGATGTGGCTAAAAATAGGATTAAATCGGGGCCGTTCAAATCGGACAAGAATCTTAAAGCTCAGGGGTAAAACGGTAATTTCACCTACAAACGGGTCTGAAATGGGAACTGGGTCTTTCTTCAAGGCCCAATAACCCACGAACGGATCCACCTCAACTGGGTACGGGTTCCAATCCGAAATGAACCCGGTCCTGCATGATAGAATTAGGGTTCCTAATTAGTCCTAATCAACGGCCCTGATTCACATCTATCCTTTCACTGGGAATTAGGGATTACATTCCTAATCTGATCACAGGGATTACATTCCTAATCTGATCCCAACGGTGACTATAAATACCCCCCATCCACCATCATTAAGAGGTAATCAATCTTTTGCCAATTTACGCTCTTTCATAATCTTCCTGATTACTGACTTGAGCGTCGGAGGGTGCGTCGCCAGGATCAACCCCAGTGTCTCGCACTTTTTGCAGGTGAATGGCAGGGAGTCAGCGGTCAAACTTCGATGGAACAGGTTCAGGTTTGCTATTCAAGTTTTCCAAAAATCCACAAATACTATCTGTTTGCCCCTACACCAGATTTAGCGGTAACAGAACCTAAGACCTCATTTATATTAGTTATGCATGTGCATTGCACGTGTTTGTTTGGTTGTAATGCACACGTTTGTTTGGTTACACGACCCTAACTCTCCCAAAAATATTAAAGATTAGAGATTAGAGACTAGAGATAAACAATAAGAGCATCTCCAATCTTTTTTGCTATTTTGTCAATTTGGCAAAATAGCAAAGGACAAAATGAGTGTTTTGCTGCAGTTGTTGTTTGCTATAATATAACAAATGAGAAAAACAAATGGACGGACGGAACAATCAATTAAAATAACTTAAAAACAAAATATTTGGCAAAATGGACTTTGAAGCAATTTGTTTTTAACATGGTTTGACTTGGAATTGGACTTGTTAAGAAAAAAGTGGTGGGAATTGGACTAGGATTTAATTTTCCAAAAATAAGAAATGGAAGGACGGAATTGTTCAGTCTGTTACTTCTTTTATTTTATTTTATTTTTCTTCTAGGACGGTACAATATGTACCATCCGTTGTTTTTGTTTTAAATTTTATGTACTGTCCGATAGAATTAAAAAGAATTCCGAAAATCCCTCCAATGTAACACGAAGATCCATCCAATCTTTAGAAAAAATTATGAAAAATAGAGACGATACATGTTGTTGCGTCTGCTATATTTGACAATTACCAAATTCATTTCTCAAATATGACACTGTTCCTCATTTGCTAAAATTTGACAAAATAGCAAATGATTGCAGTGCTCATTTGCTATTTTTTTTAGTCATTTGCCATTGGAGATGCTCTAAAAAGAAGAAATTGGCTCAAGTCCATGTCTAAATTGATCAATTCTAATTTATCCAGGCTGTCAAAAGATAACAGCTGTAATAAAATAGCGTTCTTAATCAGCAAGTTAACCCACCGACTTATCTCCTCTTATAAATATAGTTAAGTAATACAATCATTATCAACAAAATCCAAACCCCTATTCGTTTCGAAATCCTCGTCTCTTTGTTCCAAATTCCGATGCGCTTCTCTCCCGATGTGATCGAAATCGAAAATCACGGCGAAGGATCTCAGGAGAATTTTTGAAGAAGATTACGGTACGTACGTAAGTGTCATCAACTCATCATCTTCACTATTCTATCGAAATTTTGGTTTCATTATACTACGACTTTGAAATTAGATCTCGGATTTCGCTGTAGATAAGAAAATAGGGTTTGGAATTCTGTTTTGGATCTGAAATTTGATTTCGACATTTTGTTCTTGATTAGGTATTCGCTAAACCGTTGTCGATTGGCGATGCGGTTGTGATCGATGGTGATGGCTGAGGATCTCAAGGGGAGTTTTGAAGAAGATCGTGGTATGTAAGTCTGGTTAACTATTTCATTGCTGATTTTATTTCAGAATTGATTTTATATGTTGTTTCTTGAGTGTTAGTCTATGTGATTAGAAGGTGAAGTAGTTTAGGAAAATGGGGTATCTATCTGGAAGTGTATGTCAATTTGTATAAGAAAAATATGAAAGGGGTTAAGAAATGCCTTCTTTTTGACAGTAGACCAACTAGGCCATGATTCATTATGTAATTCATGTGGAATTTTGATGATTAGATAGGAAGGTTATCTAATGGATTTGTAGTGTTGGGTATTAGATTAATGTACTAAGAGTATTTCTCTATTTACTATGCTTACACACTTAATGATTAAAAAAAGTTTGTTTCGATCTTTATTCATTATTTTAGTATATGATTTTATTATAATTTCACTAGACTTTTTTGTCGTTGTCAAGTGTCAACTCTCTCTCTCACCCTAGCACGATAATGGAATGTAATTATAATTAGTGAGGAATATAATGGCAATTGTGATCTTTCTTTTTTCATATGTAAACTAATAAATCTAATTATACTAAATATACAATATTGTTGAACTTTTGAACTAGCCAATTTCCATATTCATCCAGATTGTGGATACTCTTAGTTAATTGGATGATTTGACTATCCAAATTGAAACAAAATACACCGTCAAATTTGGACTAAATTGTAAGAGTTACTTAGAAATAATTAAGTGTTTTGCCAACTTCTGTGGTTTATATTTCAAGTTTGAATTGTTTTGAAAGATGCTAAAGCTACATTCATCTTGTGCTGAAAAAGAGATTAATGGACTGACCCTTGCATTTAGGGATGCTATCAAATATGAATTTATCCGATACCGTCCGGATTCAAATCCGAAATTGGTGCGGATCCAGTTAAAAATCCAGATCCGGTCGGATTCAGATCCGAATACAGATAGCAAAACCAAAAGTTTTTTGGATCCGGATATGGATTTGGTGTATGACTTAAGTAATACACTATATATATATATATATATATATATATATATATATATATAGTGTATAACTTAAGTTGTGACTTGGTGGTTATCTCCTTATGTTTTCACCTAGAAGTCTCAGGTTCGAATCCATTGGCCCTTCATTTTTCCCCTTTATCTTTTTCATAACACCTAAGGGAAAATTTTAGTTAGACCCCTGGGTTGACCTTGATATTTTTTAGTTCCAAATTTAGAAAAAACTTATTTAAAGTTATATATCTACTAATTTTTATATAATCTTTAAACTCCTTTATATCCCCTGTAAAATTAAAATATGATCATCAACCGTTTTATACTCGTATTCTATTAAATTACAATCATGTATAATTTTTCTTTAATATCTAAACTACTCTTCTGTTTTTTGATATATTAAGTTGAAATTTTTCATATTTTGTTCAATTTTCTCTTCTTTTGTGCATTTATTTTATATAATAATAATTTGATGTCCGAATTTGTATCCGTATGCGATAGATTATATTCAACTTGCATCTGTATCCGAAATTTGCAGATACATATATGATTTTTTTTCCGAGTCGTATCTGTATCTGTATTCATATTTAGAATGTGAATACAGATGTTGGTATAGACAATATCCAATTTGTATCTGATCCGAAGCATCCCTACATGCATCGTCACCTTTTGGGAGCAATTTTTTTTGTAATAAATGGTTAAGATAGATTGATGAGGTATTTACGGATTATAAATAACTGAGCCAGTTAACTATGGAAAACCAAATATGCAACACTTTGATTATTTCTAAGTAGCATAAGATCCATTTGAGAATGAACTGAAGATGAAGATACTAGAATTTCAAAACAACATGGAGAATATCCAAAAGAGTCACTTGAGGAAGATATGAAAAACTTGAATTTTTGGTCATGTGGATTACCCATGCACTAATGAATAATGTTATTGAGTTTTATCTTGGTACATTGGTAGTAGTTCTTAGTTATGGTATTTAATCTGTCCTTGTTTTCCGGGAATACGAAGAATAGTTAAAGGCAGTTTGACAATTCATCTCAAGAGATAAAAAAAAGTAGAACATAATCTAGAACTTTGACACATGTGAGTTTGAATACAATGATTACTTTCGGATACTATTCCTCAACTGAGAATGACTTTGTGGATCCCAAAGCTATATTTATAGTAAATGAGGTTAGAAGTTTCATTATAAGTGCACTATTTAAGGGATTTTCATACCTTTGTGAAGATTATCTCAGAGAATTTGTCCATTTGTTGTTTAATTAATAGGTATGATAAATAAGAATTTAAAATTGATTGGTGACCTTGGGACTTGATGATATTGGATGGTTATATGTATGAGAATATTTGAGGTTGATTGAGTAAAGCCAGTTGAGGTTGATCATTATAAAGATTTAAGATCGATTACATATCCTGAGGATTTGGATGTAAACGCTCTTAAGAGTATTTGAGATATATTTGCTAGTGGTTGTACGAGAACTTTGAAGTCATTACTCTATGAACGTATTCAAAGTTTAGGATATCATTTGTTACGTTGAAGAACAATCTTGTGAAACTTTTGTGAAGTAAGAAACTCTATTGTGGTTGTGAGTTTTGAAAGAATGGAGAAAACATGAAGTGTTGGATTAGATTGGATCAGATTCATTATAGATGTATTTATCTTTTGATGTATGGAGGTTCAAATCTTGAGAATGATAAACCAATGGTAAATTAATTCTTTGGTAAATCATATATTATGGAGTAAACAAATATCATCACAAAAGCTCTTATTAGGATGAATGATATTCATAAGAACTATGGTATTAGACTTGGAAGTATTTTGATAAGGGATAATTTTGATAAATTCTTTTACCTCATAAGAGAAATTTTTTATATTTAAGTGTTCAACTTTCGAGGAAGGTAAATTTTTATTGTAGGAGAGTGATTGCTTAACGAAAATATTTGTATACGACGAGTAACATTGTGATTGTGAGTTTTGAAAGATGAGATGAAATGTTTGAAGTATCCAACATGTATTTGATTCAGAGAATTAGGTATTAATCCAATTGCGTGGACCCATGAAAGTCACTATATTTTCCTAGATGATTCGTGTATAAAGTGGTGTAGAACTTGGTATGGGACCAACAGTTGAGGTTTGGGCAAGTATTTGATTTTTTTGGTTTCTAAATGTGTTTTGATCATTCAAATTTTGATTTGAGAAGTGCATTGATAATATTTATGTGATGGTATAAGTACATGAATGAAGGTGTGATTCCAATGACGTTATCGTGAGGATTTTTGATAATTAAGGTTGTAGTAGCTTGGTATAATTTGAAAGTTTCTTAGTAGCGTCACCGCATCAAGTCGGATTAGTAAGTTTTCCGATGTAGTGTATTACAAATTTTGTGGGTTACCGTTTTTAGCCAACTTGTGTGGGTTATATTTTAATTTATTTTGCCGATTTTGATAAAAAATCAGAATGTACATTTTAAGCTAATTTTGTGGGTTGTAGTCCTTGTTATTAGTCAGTTTTGGGAAAATTAGAAAATTATCTATTTCAACTGGCCTTGTGGGTTTGTGCAATGTTTTAAGATGATTTCAAAAATTCTTAATTTAAGTGTCTTTAGCAAATTACTATGAGTTTATAACCACTGTTTATATAGCCCACTATTTGTAGCCGATTTTGATAAAATTCGAAAATTAACTATTTTTGCCAACTTGATTGTGCGGGGGGGGGGGGGGGGGAGGGGGGGTTAAAAGGTGCATTGTTTTTATTAAATTCACCATTTTATCAAACATTGTGGATAGTCTGCTGTGTTTTTCTTATTTCAAGAAATTCTACGTTTGTGAATTAGCAGACTTTTGTGTGTTATTGTCCATTTGCTTTAGCGGATTTCGAGAAAATTCACAAGTTTTTGAATTAGCTTACTTTGTGTTATGGTCTACCATTTTTAGTTGATTCAAGAAATTCTAAGTTTAAATCGTTTTAGTCAACTTTTGTGAGTTATAATCTATTGCGTTTAGCTGATTTTTAGAAAATTCGAAAATTAACTTACAATCCACTGTTTTACATTTTTTATTATTTATTGAAATTTAGGAAGTGTTTTAACCAACTTTTGTAGGACATACTTCGTAATTTTTAGTTGATTTAAACCAAGTTTTGTGGGTATATAGGCCGCACTGTTTTTAGTAGATTTGGAGAAAATTTGGAAATTCACTATTTTAGCCAACCTTGTGGGTTTAGTCCACTAATTTGGCTGATTTCCAGAAATTCTAAATTTATGTATTTAGCAAACTTTAGTGGATTATACAGTCCATTTATTTTAGCTGATTTTGGGAAAATTTGGAAATTTACTATTTTACCTTTCTTTTGTGGTTTATTGTCCCACCCTTCGTTTGATTTTGAGAAAATTTGACAATTCACTATTTTAGCTAACTTTGTAACGGTTTTAGCTTATTTAAGACATTCTAAATTTACGTACTTCAACAAACTTTTGTATTGTCTACAGTTTTATGCCGATTTCGAGAAAATTCCGAAGTTCACTATTTTTGCTAGTTTGGCGGTTCATTGGATTTAGTTGTTCTTGAAAACTTGAAAAATCAATCATTTTTTGTTGATTTCAGGAAACTCTTAATTTAAGTATTTTTGCAAACTCGTATGGATTCTGAGAATATTCGGAGATTCACTATTATGGGTTACTTTGTGGGGTGTCCACTGTCTTTAGCTGGTTTCGAGAAAATCTAAGTTTAAATGTTTTGTTACTTTTGTGGGTTATTATCCAGCCCTTTAGATGGTTTAATGAAAATTTCAATTTAAGTGTTTTAGCCAAACGTTGATATCAAAAAAGTGTTTTAGCCAAACGTTCGTGGGATATCGTTTGCCTTTTCCCCCCGATTTTGAAAATTTCTAAATTGTAGTGTCGTAACCAAATTTTTTGGGTTATCGTCAATACAACTTAAGCTACTTAAGAAAATCCAGAAATTCACTATTTTAGCTTACTTTGTGGTTCATATTGTTAAAAAAAATGGGAAAATCACTATTTTAGCTAACTTGTGGGTTATAGTCCAACCATTGTAGGGAATTCTAAGTTTAAGTGTTTTCACAAACTTTGGTGGGTTCACTGTTTCTAACAGATTACAAGAAAAATTCACTACTATTTTAGCTAACTTTGTGTGCTAGTCCACCGTTTTTAGCTGATTTCGAGAAAGTCTAAGTTCAATTGTTTTTGTCAACTTTTGTGGGTTATAATCTAATGCTTTTAGCCAATTTGGAAAAGGTTTCGAAATTCACGGTTAAGCTAACTTTGTAGGTTACGGTCATCGTATTTAGATGATTTAGTGAAATTTTGATTTTAAGTGTTTTAGTCAACTTTTGTGGGGCATAGCCGATTTTAAAATTTCTAAATTCAAGTGTTTAACAAAAAATTGTGGATTACCGTCGGGATTGTTTTTAGTCGATTTGGAGAAAATTTGAAAATCACTATTTTAGCTTTGTGGGCTATAATCCATTGTTTTCAGCTAATTTCCACAAACGGTAAATTTAAGTATTTTAGCAAACTTTTGTGGGTTATATAGTCCATTTTAATGCTGGTTTTGTGGAAAAATTGGGAAATTCATTATTTTAGCAAACTTTGTGGGTATTATAGTCCATTGTTTTTAGGCAAAATTTAAAAAAACAGCACAAAAGTTTGGAGCTGTTTAAAAAAACATCACAAAACTCACTTTTTAAAAAAACAGCACAATGATCTCAACTGACAGTGTTAACCAAACGTTAATTGGCTTATACGTGCACTGCACGTACTTACATAAAATGTCCAAAATACCCCCCGTATACCCAGCGATTCGTTCCCCTGCCTTAACAGGTCGGGGTCGACCCGTTAAGGATCCGAACCCCTAAAACCCACTTCAGCTTCCCTTCTTCCCCATACTCCCGCCAAAACAAACCAGAGAAAAAAGAAAAAACCCAACCTCTCCTTCGACAACTTCCAACGGCAGCGCCTCCACCACCCTAGCGGAGCTCCAACCTAGTGTCGAGCTCCCCTCCTCACCTCCAAGCTCGAGCTCTCCCACTTTCGCCGAACTCCACTTCGCAAGCACCGACCTCCAAGCTCGAGCCATCTCCTCGCCGAGCTCTTCCATTGTCGAAGATCGAGCCCTCCCACCTTCGCCGAGCTCCAAACGTCGAGCTCCAAACCTCCCGAGCTTCCTCTTCGCTGTCGAGCTCCTCCCTCGCCCGAAGGAGAGCCGAGCTCCACTCCCCAATCTCCGTCGAAGCTCGAGCTCCATCTCCCATGGATCCGTCGAGCTCTCCCCATGCCGAGCGCGACCCCTTTTCTCGTCTGCTCCGTCGTCGAGCTCTGACCTCGACTCCGACTCACTGAGCGCCGATGCCGAGCTCTACCTCCGTCTCCTTCGCGAGCTCTGCTCCACCTTCGACATTCAATGCCGAGCTCACAAAGCTCCGAAGCGTCAAGCTCCATTCAAAAATGCCGAAGCATCGAACTCCGAACTCCCACTTCGCCGGAGCTCCATTCCCGTCGAGCTTCTTCCCCAAGCTCGAACCCAATTCTCCACGGTGCCGAGCTCCCTTGCCAAAGCTCCAAGCTCCAGCACGTCGAACGCCTTCGCCGAAGCTCCGTTCCAGTCGAAGCTCGAACCCTTCGCGAAGCTCCGACTCCTTGCCGAGTTCACCTCCTCGCCATCGCCGAGCACTGCCGAGATGATGCTGAAGGAGTGGCGGGGTCGAGTCGGCACGAAGGAGAGCTCGATGGAGAAAGAAACGAAGAAGAAGGAGGGCGTGGGGCGAGTTCGATGGAGAAAGAAACGAAGAAGGAGAGAAGAAGTAGCGAAGAAGGAAAAAAAAAAAATATCGCCACGTGGCACTGCCACGTGGCATCTAGCCGAGTCATGTTGTCACTCCAGCGATTCGTTCCCCTGGGTATACGGGGGTATTTTGGACATTTTATGTAAGTACGTGCAGTGCACGTATAAGCCAGTTAACGTTTGGTTAACACTGTCAGTTGAGAATTAAACATTGTGCTGTTTTTTTAAAAAGTGAAAGTTTTGTGATGTTTTTTTAAACAGCTCCAAACTTTTGTGCTGTTTTTTTAAATTTTGCCTTGTTTTTAGTTGATTTTGTGAAAATAGCGAAATTCACTATTTTAGATGAGTTTTAGCCGATTTAAGAAATTCTAAATTGAAGTGTTTTAGCAAACTTTTGTGGGTTATATATGGTCCACTGTTTTTGCTATTTTTGTGGGTTATGGAAAGTTACTATTTTTGCTAATTTTGTGGGTTATAGTTCATTGTTTGTAGTCGATTTTGAGAAAAAAAATGAGAGTTCACTATTTTTGCATACTTTTTGGGTTATTGTCCATTGTTTTTTATTTTATTTCAAGAAATCCCAATTTTATGTATTTTTGCAAACTTGTGTGGGTATTTGCCCACTGTTTTTAATCATTTCTCGAAAATTCTGAAATTCACAATCTTCGGTTACTTTGCAGGTGTCTACCGTTTATTGCTGATTTCGAGAAATTCTAAGTTTAATTTTTTGGTCAACTTTTGTGGGTTATAGTCTACTACGTTTTTAGCCGATTTCGGAAAAAAAAAAGTGAAATTCACTTGTGAAGTTACTTTATAGGTTACAGTCTTCCGATTGCAGATGATTTAATGAAATTATGAATTTAAGTGTTTTTACTAATTTTTGTGGGATGTAGAGATTTTGAAACATTCAAAATTAAATATATTTCTTAACCAAGTTTTGTGGGTTATGGTCCCCACTATATTCTTTGCATTTTCTAGAAAATTTGAAAGTTCACTATTTTAGCTAACTTTGTGGGTCTTAGTCAAGTGTTTTTGCTTGATCGTGAGAAAATTCGGATATTCACTATTTTAGATAACTTTGTGGGTATTAGTCCAATCTAAGAAATCCTAATTTCGTGATCGATGGTATAAGTACTTTAATGAAGGGGGGCAATTCTGATGACCTTTTTGTCAGGATTTTTAATAAACAAGGCTTTAGTAGCTTTATATAATTTGAAAATTTGTTAGTTGCATCACTGCACTGGGTCAGGTTTCTGATGTACGGTGTTACAATTTTTAGGTTTCTGATGTACGGTGTTACAATTTGGTATCAGAGCAAAAGGTTTTGATCATCATAGAATTTAAGAACGATCAATGAATTTGAAGACAATGAGCATCCAATGTTTTTGACATATCTGAGTATAGCATTACTAGTAGCAGCAGATTGGGGATTAACATTTGGGGACTAAAGGAGATAATCTTTTTTGTTTCATAAATGTTTTAATTGTGTACAGAATGTTATGATTAATTGTATGACTTAGATGATACTGACTGAGATGACCTTGAAATGTTGAGACTAAGGCTTATAGCTGATTAGATTAGTTTTAGCACTTCCATTTGGGGAAAAGTTTTTGGGGAATATATCAATGTTAGTATAAGGAAGTTTGTATGGTGTTACGTATGCAATATACTTTTTAATATTTTAAACTTATATATTTGTATAATTGGCTACCAAGTAGGAAATATGGGTAGGTTTGGAAAATCCTGCTTCAAGTATTCCACTTTTTGAAATAACATACCTCAACCTTTTGGAGTAATTTGGTTATTTGATGCTTTTGATGATATCAATGACGGTACATTGACCTTGTCCATGAAATACAAGTTTGAATTGATATAACAATGTTAAAGCTATATTTGTCTTATGCTTGAAAGAGAAATATTAATGGAATAAGTAATGCATCACCTTTGGGAACAAAAGTATTTTAGTAGTAAATGTAAAAAGTCATATTGATGAGGTTATGTATGGATTATAGATAATTGAGTCGATTAACTATGGAAAACCAAATATCCAAACACTTTGAGAGGTCAACTTTTTTATTATCTATAAGGACCACTAGATCATGAGATTGAATGCAAATGAATATTCTAGAATTTCAAAACAACGAGGAGAATATCAAAATGAGTAACAATTTTTGGTCGTATGGTTTGAATTAACCTTGCTTTAATGAATAAAGGTATTGAGTTTTATCTAGGTAACGTTGTAGTTCTTAGTTATGATATTTAATCCATCCTTGTTTTTTTTAGAGAAGATGAAGAATAATTGAAGGGGATATAGCAATTCATCTCAGGTGAAAAATGAGAAACATATGTAGAATTTTGACATACGTGAATTTGAATACAATAATTACTTTCTCGGAGGAAACTGACTTTGCGGATCCCAAAGCTAAATCTATAGTAAACGAGAACACTCTAATGATCATTGTTGAGGTTAAAAGTTTTATTAAAAGAGTACTACTAATGGATTTTCAGTTTTTTGTGAGATCATCTTAGTGAATTTGTCCATTTGTTTCTCAGTAGTAGGTTTGATAAATGAGAATTTAAAATTGATAGGTGACTCAGGATTTGTTGAGATTGGATGGTATATGAATGAGAATATAAGGTTTGATTGAGTAGAGTCGGTTGAGGTTGATCATTATAAAGATTTGAGATTGATTACCTTCCTGAGGAGTAAACATTGAGTATTTGAGATATATTTGCTAGTGGTTGTATGAGTTCTTTGATGCTATTATTATTATTCTATCAAAGTATTCAAAGTTCTACTCTTGTGAAGCTATTGTGAAGTACGGAACTATATTGTGGTTGAGTTTTGAAAGGAGATCCTAGATTTGAAGTGTTGGATTAGATTGGATCATATTCATTTGAGAAGTATTTATCTATTGATGTACGGAGGTTCAAATCTAGAGGCTAATAAACCTATGGTGAATTTGGGTAAATAATACATTGAGTAAACAATGTATCATCTCAAAGGTTTTTATTTGGATGAATGATATTCATAAGAACTGCTATTGGACTTTGTTGTATTTTGATAAGAGATGATTTTGATAAACTTTTTGACCTCATAAGAAAAAATTTGGATACAAGTATTCAGCTTTCAAGGACGATAAATTCCTTATGGTGGGAGAGTGATTGCTTAACAAAATTTTTTGTTATAACGAGTAACATTCTGATTGTGAGTTTTCGAAGATGAGTATAGAACTATATATGAAATGTTTGAAGTGCCCATCATGTATCTGATTCAGAGAGTTGGATATTAATCTAGTTGTTTGGACTCATGATAGTCGCAATATTTTCCTATTTGATTGTTGAATAAAGTGGCTTAGAACTTGGACTTTGATGGTTGAGGTTTGGGCAAGTACCAGATTTTTTGATTTCAAATAATGTAGATAAGTTTACATGCTTGAGCATCAAATTTATTTTGATAATTCGAAGTTCGATTCGAGAAGTTGCATAGTTAAAGATTTAATTGATGCGTAAAAGTACTTTAATGAAGGTCCGACTCTTTTGACTTAATTGTACATTTTTTTTGATAATTAAGGATTTAGTATCTCAGTATAATTTGGATGTCTTTTAGTAGCATCAGCGCATAAAGTCGGACTAGTAATTTCCGGTGTAGGGTATTACAAATTTTGTGTTATAGTCCACCTTTTAAAGCCGATTTCGAGAGATTATAAAACATAAGTTTTGGGGGTCATTGTCTACTGTCTGTAGCCGATTTCGAGAAATTCTGAATGCAAGTGTTTTAGCTATAGTCCAATGTTTTTATCACATTTCAATATTTACTATTTTAGCTGACTTTCCAGGTTATGGTTTACAGTTTTTAGATGATTTTGAGAAAATTAAGAAATTGTCTATTTTAGCTGATCTTGTGGTTAGTTTGCAGTTTTTAGATGATTCAAAAATTCTCAATTTATCGAACTTTTGCGAGTGGTCCACTATTTTAAGCTAATTTTGAGAAAAATAAAAAAAGTCAACTATTTTAGCCTACACTATTTTAATCCGATTTTGAGAAAATTTGAAAATCCACTATTTTAGCTCACTTTGGGTGTAGTCTACCTGTTCTTTCATCCGTTATTTTCTAATGTTTTAAGCCGGTTTTGAGAAAATTCATAAGACCAGCCTCTCGCCATCTATTTGCATTGTTGAACTGTTTGATAACATGAAATAATCAAAAGCTCTACCTTCCCTCTTTATCTATCCAAGAGAGGGAAGGGCATAAATCAATGAAATGTTTTAATGGCCATAAAGGGTCCTTTATGGTGAAAATAAATCCCGTTTTTATGTCAAAAATCAGTAAAACGTTTTCTTCTTTTGGTTATAAATAGACGATTTCTGTCAGATAGAAAAAATGCAGAGAAAAGTATATTCTTACTCTCTTCTCAAATATTTGTTTAGATCTTTATTCATTATTTTAGTATACGATTTTATTATAATTTCACTACACTTTTTTTTGTCGTTGTCATGTGTAAACTCTCTTTTTCTCACCCTAGCACGATTACTAGTAAATAATGGAATGTAATTATAATTACCGAGGAATACAATGGCAATTGTGATCTTTCTTTTTTCGTATGTAGACTAATAAATCTAATTATACTAAATATACAATATTGTTGAACTTTTATCCAGATTTCCATATTTATCCAGATTGTGGATACTCTTAGTTAATTGGATGATTTGACTGTCCAAATTGAAACAAAATACACCGTCAAATTTGGACTAAATTGTAAGAATTACTTAGATATAATTAAGTGTTTTTGTGGGTTTATATTTCAAGTTTGAATTGTTTTGAAAGATGCTAAAGCTGTATTCATCTTGTGCTAAAAAGGAGATTCATGGACTGAGCCATGCATTTAGGGTTGCTATCAAATACAAATTTATTCGATACCGTCCGGATCCGAATCCGAAATTGGTTGGGATTCAGTTAAAAATCCAGATCCGGTCGGATTCGGATCCGAATACAGATAGCAAAACCAAAACTTTTTCGGATCTGGATATGGGACATGGATCCGTCCAAAATACTTGGATCGGATATATATATATATATATATACTATTCAAACTTGAGTTACATAATTGCTGATTTAGTGTTTACAAGGTTTTTCATATGCTGTATCGTTTCGAAGACGTGTCGCACGTCTTCAGAACGATACAGCATATGAAAAACCTTGTAAACACTAAATCAGCAATTATGTAACTCAAGTTTGAATAGTATGACAATAATTAGTTGTAAATAAAAATCCATGTTTCCATATATATATATATATATATATATATATATATATATATATATATATATATATATATAGGGAAGTTTTCCGTTGTGCACCACCTTTGGTGCACACGGCGTGTGCACTCGGCCTTCCCGCTTTCGTATCGACGATCCGAATCGTTCACATTGATCTACACATCTAAATTAGTCTAAATATGTAAAATCAAATCATTTGAAATTCATTTGCCCATCCATTGAAGTGTTACAAAATTGTATGGCTGAAAATCATTATTTTTTAGTCACATGATGGATGGGCAAATGAATTTCAAATGATTTGATTTTATATATTTAGACTAATTTAGATGTGTAGATCAATGTGAACGGTTCGGATCGTCGATACGAAGGTGGGAAGGCCGAGTGCACACGGAGGGGTGGTGCACAATGGAAGATTTTCCTATATATATATATATATATAGAGAGAGAGAGAGAGAGAGAGAGAGAGAGAGAATTAAATAAATAAAGGAGTTATTTTTAGGGGGATTGGAATTTGAGTTTTGGGGGGAAACTTTTTTTTTGGGGGGGGGGGTTGTTTTGTGAGGTTAGATACGGACCTTTGATTTTTGGGGGATTGAAGGAGAGCCACTTGATAGCTTTTTTTGTGTTTTATTATATAGACTAGGTTTGCCCGTTGACACGTGCCTACGGCACGTCTTCGGAACGGTGCACCTGGTTTGATTATATAAAACAGTATTGGAGGTCCAGTAAATTAATTGAAGTAGCAAACATATTAGATGAGGAAGCAGTATATCTACCTTTAAGCTCAACCATTGTCTTCTTGATCATTAGCTTGAACTTACCTGGAATGCATATAGTTTGTTAGAAATGCTGCATAATTTTTTTTAAACTTCAGCATCACTTTTAGATGTTTGTAATAGTTATGCAAGGACATTATCATATAGGTTTTATAGAGCTTACTCTAATCCCATAACCACTATGAGCATGTCTAAATACAATGGTAATGCAAGTGCAGGTGTGAAGGTATCTACAATACCAACAATCTAAACATTTGTTTGTCTGAGACTCAATTTGCAATTGAAATACCTTTTATTATTATTTCAACTAAAATGAAATACATGAAGTTCGACATTGGATTTAGTGGAGGGGAGTCACTGATACGGAATCAGCAGTGGATCAGATATCGGCGACGACCTCTTGATTGCGGTTCAACATTGGATTGGATTTGGATTTGCTTTGAGATTTTTCAAAATTTCAAAATTTTCAAATTTTTTAAATTTTAAATTTTTAAAAATTTTAAATTTATAAATTTATAAAATTTAAATTTTTTTTAATTTTTAATTTTTTTAAATTTTTAAATTTTTAATTTTTTTGTAAGTTTTAATTTTTTGATATTTTTAATTTTTTAAATTTTTAATTTTTTTAAGTTAAAAATTTTTAAAATTAATTTTTTTAAATTTTTAATTGTTTAATATAATTTTTTTTATAAGTTTTTGATTTTTTTGAATTATTTTTAAAGTTTTTAAAATTTTAATTTTTTTAGTTTTTTAGTTTTTAAGTTTTTTGAATTTTTTGAATTTTTATTTTTTTTAATTTTTTGAATAAGGGAGAGAGAAATAATTAAATAAATGAAGGAGTTGTTTTGGGTGGGGGGGAATTTGAATTTGAGTTTCGGGGGGAAACTTTTGGGGGAGGGGGGGAATGTGTTTTGTGAGGTTAGATCTGGGCCTTTAATTTTTGGCGGATTGAAGGTGAACCACTTGATAGCTTTCTTTGTATTTTATTATATAGATATATATACCGACAAGTGTATAACTTAAGTTGTGACTGGGTGGTTATCTCCTTATGTTTTAACCTAGAAGTCTCAGGT
The DNA here is from genome assembly GCA_017893485.1 of Hemerocallis citrina. Lineage (NCBI taxonomy): Eukaryota > Viridiplantae > Streptophyta > Magnoliopsida > Asparagales > Asphodelaceae > Hemerocallis > Hemerocallis citrina. The sequence continues at coordinate 359,329 of CM030361.1, read as the reverse complement.
TCGAATCCATTGGCCCTTCATTTTCCCCTTCATCTTATTCATAACACCTAAAGGAAAATTTTAGTTAGACCCCTGGGTTGACCTTGATATTTTTTTAGTTCTAAATTTTTAAAAAAATATTTAAAGTTATATATTTACTAATTTTCATATATTCTTTAAACTACTTTATATCCCCTATAAAATTAGAATATGATCATCAACCGTTTTATACTCGTATGCTATTAAATTACAATCATAAATTATTTTTCTTTAATACCTAAATTACTCTTCTGTTTTTTGATCTATTAAGTTGAAATTTTGCATATTTTGTTCAATGCATTTATTTTTATATATATTAATAATTTGATGTCCGAATTTGTATCCGTATATGATAGACTGTATTCATCTTGCATCTGTATCCGAAATTTGTAGATACATATATGATTTTCTCCTGAGTTGTATCCGTACCGTATTCATATTTAGAATGTGAATACGGATGTTGGTATAGATAATATCCAATTTGTATCTGATCTGAAGTATCCCTACATGCTTCATCACCTTTGGGAGCAATTTTTTTTTTGTAATAAATGGTTAAGATAGATTGATAAGGTTATTGAAGGATTATAAATAATTGGGATTATAAATAATTGGGATTATAAATAATTGAGCCAATTAACTATGGAAAACCAAATATGCAACTCTTTGATTATTTGTATGTAGCACAATAACAAGATCCATTTGAGAGTGAACTGAAGATGAAGATACTAGAATTTCAAAACAACAAGGAGAATATCCAAAAGAGTCACTTGAGGAAGATATGAAGAACTTGGTCATGTGTGGATTACCCATGCCCTAATGAATAATGTTATTTAGTTTTATCTAGGTTCATTGGTAGTAGTTCTTAGTTATGATATTTAATCTGTCCTTGGTTTCCGGGAATATGAAGAACAATTAAAGGCAGTATGGCAATTCATCTCAAGCGATCAAAAATGTAAAACATATCTAGAACTTTGATATATGTGAGTTTGAATACAATGATTACTTTCAGATATTATTCCTCAACTGCGAATGACTTTGAGGATCCCAAAGCTATATTTATAGTAAATGAGGATCACTGTTGAGGCTGGAAGTTTCATTATAAGCACACTATTTAAGGGATTTTCATACTTTTGTGAAGATTATCTCAGAGAATGTCCATTTCTTTTTATTAATATGTATGATAAATAGGAATTTAAAATTGATTGGTGACCTTGGGACTTGTTGATATTGGATGGTTATATGTATGAGAATATTTGAGGTTGAGTGACTAAAGTCAGTTGAGGTTGATCATTATAAAGATTTTAGATTGATTACATATCCTGAGGATTATAGAGCTTTGGATGTAAACGCTCTAAAGAGTATTTGAAATATATTTGCTAGTGGTTGTAAGAGAACTTTGAAGTCATTATTCTATGAATGTATTCAAAGTCTAGGATATAATTTGTTATGTTAAAGAACAATCTTGTGAAACTTTTGTGAAGTAAGAAACTCTATTGTGATTGTGAGTTTTGAAAAAAACGGCGAAAACATGAAGTGTTGGATTAGATTGGATTAGATTCATTATAGGATGTATTTATCCTTTGATGTATGGAGGTTCAAATCTTGAGAAGTTTTGCCGAAATTTGAGAGGTTCAAATTTTAATTGAAAAAGAAAATAAGAACGTAGAGCAGGTAGGATGGGCAGTTGGTTAGTTTCTGGTTTAATTCTTTGGTAAATCATATATTATGGAGTAAACCAATATCATCGCAAAAGCTCTTATTAGGATGAATGATATTCATAAGAACTATGGTATTAGACTTGGAAGTATTTTGATAAGAGATAATTTTGGTAAATTCTTTTACCTCATAAGAGCAAATTTGGATATTTAAGTGTGTAGCTTTCAAGGAGGGTAAATTTTTATTGTAGGAGAGTGATTGCTTAACGAAAATATTTGTATACGACTAGTAACATTGTGATTGTGAGTTTTGGAAAATGAGATGAAATGTTTGAAGTATCCAGCATGTATCTGATTCAGAGAATTAGGTGTTAATCCAATTGTGTGGACTTATGAAAGTCACTATATTTTCCTAGATGATTCGTGTATAAAGTGTAGAACTTGGTATGGACCAACAGTTGAGGTTTGATTTTTTGGTTTCTAAATGTGTTTTGATCATTCAAATTTTGATTTGAGATCTGCATTGATAAATATTTATGTGATGGTATAAGTACATTAATGAAGGTGTGATTCTAATGTTGTTATCTTGAGGATTTTTGATGAGTAAGGTTGTAGTAGCTCTGTATAATTTAAAAGTTTCTTAGTAGCATCATCGCATCATGTCGGATTAGTAAGTTTCCGATGTAGTATATTACAAATTTTGTGGGTTACCGTTTTTAGCCAACTTGTGTGGGTTATATTTCTTTTTTTTTATACCGATTTTGATAAAAATTCAGAATGTACATTTTACGCTAATTTTGTGGGTTGTAGTTGTTATCAGTCAGTTTTAGGAAAATGAGAAAATTATCTATTTCAGCTGGCCTTGTCGGTTAGTGCAATGTTTTAAGATGATTTTTTTAAATATTAGTGTTTTTAGCAAACTACTATGAGTTTGTAACCACTGTTTATAGCCCACTATTTCTAGTCGATTTTGATAAAATTCAAAAATTAACTATTTTTGCCGGGGGTAAAAGGTCCACTGTTTTTTATTAAATTCACTATTTTATCAAACATTGTAGATTGTCTACTGTATTTGACTTATTTCAAGAAATTCTACGTGTAACACCCCGTACTTAAGCGGGTATATATATAATATTATATAGAGATATATAATAATAATATATATATAAATAAAAAATAAGAGTGAGATGGTTGGTTGTTGGCCTATAATAGGATCCTATAGGGCTTGATTGGAAATGATTGATGAAAAGTGGCCTATAGGATGGATTATTGGGCTATGCATGCATTAAATGGATTAAATGAATTAAATGAATGAAAAAGTGAGTTTGCATGCATGGTGGTGACGTGGGTGTTCTTGGGAATTAAATCCCACATCGTGGGTGAGTAGGTGTGTGTGAGTATATATATTAGGAACCAAGTGATGAAAGGTCACCAAATGGTTAACTACCTTTTTGATGGTGCCTGTGGTGGGCGTGGCTAGAGTTGTGTCCGTTCTTTCGCGTGCGCGTACGTGTAGCCACGTGCACAGCTGAGCTAGGCTCGGGGCATTACACTACGTTTGTGAATTAGCAAACTTTTGTGTGTTATTGTCCATTTGCTTTTGCCGATTTCGAGAAAATTTTCAAATACACTATTTTAGCTTACTTTGTGTTATTGTCTACCATTTTAGTTGATTTCAAGAAATTCTAAGTTCAATCGTTTTAGTCAATTTTTGTGAGTTATAAACTATTGCGTTTAGTTGTTTTTTAGAAAATTGGAAAATTAACTTACAATCCACTGTTTTACATTTTTTATTATTATTGACATTTAGGAAGTGTTTTAACCAACTTTTGCAGGACCTAGTCCGTCATTTTTAGCTGATTTTAACCAAGTTTTGTGGGTAAATAGTCCACACTGTTTTTAGTAGATTTGGAGAAAATTGGGAAATTCACAATTTTAGCCAACCTTGTGGGTTTTTAGTCTGGGTTTTTAGTCCACTAATTTGGCTGATTTCCAGAAATTATAAATTTATGTATTTAGCAAACTTTTGTGGATTATGCAGTCCATTTAATTTAGCCTGTTTTGAAAAAAATTTGGAAATTTACTATTTTACCTTACTTTGTGGTTTATTGTCCCTTCGTTTGATTTTGAGAAAATTCGACAATTCACTATTTTAGCTAACTTTGTAACGGTTTTAGCTTATTTAAGACATTCTAAATTTATGTACTTCAACAAACTTTTGTATTGTCCACAGTTTTATGCCGATTTCAAGAAAATTCGGAAGTTTACTATTTTTGCTAGTTTTGTGGTTCATTGGATTTAGTTTATCTCAAAAACTTGAAAAATCCATCTTTTTTTGTTGATTTAAGGAAACCCTAAATTTAAGTATTTTTGCAAACTTGTATGGGATTCTGAGAAAATTCGGAGATTCACTATTTTGGGTTACTTTGCCGGGTGTCCACTATCTTCAGCTGCTTTCGAGAAGTTCTAAGTTTAAATGTTTTGTTACTTTTATGGGTTATTATCCAGCCCTTTAGATGATTTAATGAAAATTTCAATGCAAGTGTTTTAGCCAAATGTTTGTGGGATATCGTTTGCCTTTTTTCCCCGACTTTGAAAATTTCTAAATTGTGGTGTCGTAACCAAGTTTTTTGGGTTATCGTCCATACAACTTAATGCTAATTTCAAGAAAATCCAGAAATTCACTTTTTTAGCTTACTTTGTGGTTCATATTGTATAATAAAAAAATTGGAAAATCACTATTTTAGCTAACTTGTGGGTTATAGAAAATCACTATTTTAGCTAACTTGTGGGTTATAGTCCAACCATTGTAGGGAATTCTAAGGTTAAGTGTTTTCACAAACTTTTGTGGGTTCACCGTTTCTAACCGATTACAAGAAAAATTTGGAAATTCACTACTATTTTAGCTAACTTTGTGTGCTAGTCCACCGTTTTTAGTTGATTTCGAGAAAGTCTAAGTTCAATTGTTTTTGTCAACCTTTGTGGGTTATAATCTAATGCTTTTAGCCAATTTGGAAAAGGTTTCGAAATTCACGGTTAAGCTAACTTTGTAGGTTACGGTCATCGTATTTAGATGATTTAGTGAAATTTTGATTTTAAGTGTTTTAGTCAACTTTTGTGGGGCATAGCCGATTTCAAAATTTCTAAATTCAAGTGTTTAACAAAAATTTGTGGATTGCCGTCGGGATTGTTTTTAGTCGATTTGGAGAAAATTTGAAAATCACTATTTTAGCTGACTTTGTGGGCTATAATCCATTGTTTTCAGCCAATTTCCACAAACGGTAAATTTAAGTATTTTAGCAAACTTTTGTGGGTTATATAGTCCATTTTAATGCTGGTTTTGTGGAAAAATTGGGAAATTCATTATTTTATCAAACTTTCTGGGTTGTGTAGTCAATTGTTTTTAGTTGATTTTGTGAAAATAGCGAAACTCACTATTTTAGCTAAGTTTTGGCTAATTTAAGAAATTCTAAATTCAAGTGTTTTAGCAAACTTTTGTGGGATATATATGGTCCACTGTTTTTTGCTATTTTTGTGGGTTATAGTTCATTGTTTGTAGTCGATTTTGAGGAAAAAATATGAGAGTTCTCTATTTTAATTATGTTTTGGCTGATTTAAGAAATTCTAAATTCAAGTGTTTTAGCAAACTTTTGTGGGATATATATGGTCCGCTTTTTTTGCTATTTTTGTGGGTTTTAGTTCAGTGTTTGTAGGCAATTTTGAGGAAAAAAATGAGAGTTCTCTATTTTTTCTTACTTTTTTGCGTTATTGTCCATCGTTTGTATTTTATTTCAAGAAATCTCAAAATTATGTATTTTTGCAAACTTTAGTGCGTATTTGCCCACTGTTTTTAATCATTCTCAGAAATTCCGAAATTCACTATTTTCGGTTACTTTGCAGGTGTACCTTTTATTGCTGATTTCGAGAAATTCTAACTTTAATTTTTTAGGCAACTTTTGTGGGTTATAGTCTACTACGTTTTTAGCCGATTTCTGAAAAAAAGAGAAATTCACTTATGAAGTTAACTTTGTAGGTTACAGTCTTCCGTTTGCAGATGATTTAATGAAATTATGAATTTAAGTGTTTTTACTAATTTTTGTGGGATGTAGTAGCCGATTCTGAAACATTCAAAATTAAATTTTCTTAACCAAGTTTTGTGGGTTGGTAGAAAATTTGAAAGTTCACTATTTTAGCTAACTTTGTGGGTTTTAGTCAAGATATTCACTATTTTAGATAACTTTGTGGGTATTAGTCCCATCTAAGAAATCCTAAATTCGTAATCGATGGTACAAGTACTTTAATGAAGGGGGCAATTCTGATGACCTTTTTGTCAGGATTTTTAATAAACAAGGCTTTAGTAACTTTATAAAATTTGAAAATTTGTTAGTTGCATCACTGCACGGGGTATTAGTCCCATCTAAGAAATCCTAAATTCGTAATCGATGGTATAAGTACTTTAATGAAGGGCGCAATTCTGATGACCTTTTTGTTAGGATTTTTAATAAACAAGGCTTTAGTAACTGTATACAATTTGAAAATTTGTTAGTTGCATCACTGCACTGGGTCAGGTTTAGTAGGTTTCTGATGTACGGTGTTACAATTTGGTATCAGAGCTAAAGGTTTTCATCATCATAGAATTTAAGAACGATCAAATGAACTTGAAGACAATGAGCATCCGATGTTTTTTGACTTATCTGAGTATAGCATTAGTAGTAGCAGCAGATTGGGGATTAACATTTGGGGACTAAAGGAGATAATCTTTTTTAATTCATGAATGTTTTAATTGTGTACAGAATGTTATGCTTAATTGTATGACGTAGATGTTACTGACTGAGAAGAACTTGAAATGTTGAGACTAAGGCTTATAGCTGATTAGATTAATTTTAGCACTTCCATATGGAGAAAAGTTTTTGAGGAATATATCAATGTTAGTATAAGGGAATTTTTATGGTGTTATGCATGTAATATACTTTTTAATATATCTTAAACTTGTATATTTGTATAATTGGCTACCAAGTAGGAAATATGGGTTGGTTTGGAAAATCCTGCTTCAAGTACTCTAATTTTTTAAATAACATACCTCAACTTTTTGGAGTAATTTGGTTCATTCTTGTCCAAATAAACTTTGGTCCATTATACTCAAAGGTTGAGGGATGTGCTTTCAGAATTTTGATGGTTGATGGGTGTGTTTTTAAAAGATGGAATAGTTTAAGTGTTTTTTAAAATTTAGCCTAGGATGTAATATTGTTATTAGATGCTTTTGATGGTATCATTGACGATACATTGACCTTGTCCATGACATACAAGTTTGAATTGATATAACGATGTTAAAGCTGTATTTTTCGTATGCTTGAAAGAGAAGTATTAATCTAATAAGTAATGCATCACCTTTGGGAACAAAAATATTTTAGTAGTAAATGGAAAAAGACATATTGATGAGGTTATGTATGGATTATAGATAATTGAGTTGATTAACTATGGAAAACCAAATATCCAACACTTTGAGAAGTCAACTTTTTGATTATCTTTAAGGGCCACTAGATCTTGAGATTGAACAGCAGATGAATATACTAGAATTTCAAAACAGGGAGGAGAATATCTAAATGAGTAACAATTTTTGGTCGTATGGTTTGAATTAACCATACTATAACGAATAAAGGTATTGAGTTTTATCTAGGTAACGTTGTAGTTATGATTTTTAATCCACCCTTGGTTTTTTGGAGAAGATGAAGAATAATTGAAGGGGATATTGCAATTCATCTCAGGTGAAAAATGAGTAACATATGTAGAATTTTGACATATGTGAATTTGAATACAATAATTACTTTCTAGGAGGAAACTGACTTTGCGGATCCCAAAGCTAAATCTAAAGTAAACGAGAACACTCTAATGATCATTGTTGAGGCTAGAAGTTTTATTAAAAGAGTACTACTAATGGATTTTCAGTTTTTTGTGAAGATCATCTTAGTGAATTTGTCCATTTGTTTCTCAGCAGTAGGTTTGATAAATGAGAATTTAAAATTGATAGGTGACTCAGGATTTGTTGATATTGGATGGTATATGAATGAGAATATGTAAGGTTGATTGTGTAGAGTAGGTTGAGGTTTATCATTATAAAGATTTAAGATTGATTACCTATCCCGAGGAGTAAACATCAGAGTATTTGAGATATATTTGCTAGTGGTTGTATGAGTTCTTTGAAGCTATTATGATTATTCTAGATAAGTATTCAAAGTTCTACTCTTGTGAAGCAATTGTGAAGTACGAAACTATGTTGTGGTTGAGTTTGGAAAGGAGAGCATAGATTTGAAGTGTTGGATTAGATTGGATCATATTCATTTGAGAAGTATTTATCTATTTGATGTACAGAGGTTCAAATCTCGAGGCTAATAAACCTATGGTGAGTTTGGGTAAATAATACATTGAGTAAACAATGTACCATCTCAAAGGTTTTGATTAGGATGAATGATAAGAACTGCTATTGGACTTTGTTGTATTTTGATAAGAGATGATTTTGATAAATTCTTTGACCTCATAAGAAAAAATTTGGATACAAGTATTCAACTTCCCAGGACGATAAATTTCTTATGGTGGGTTATAACGAGTAACATTGTCATTGTGAGTTTCCAAAGATGAGTGTATATGAAATGTTTGAAGTGCCCATCAAGTATCTGATTCAGAGAATATGATCTAGTTGTTTGGACTCATGAAAGTCGCAATATTTTCCTATTTGATTGTTGAATAAAGTGGCTTAGAACTTGGACTTGGATCAATGGTTGAGGTTTGGGCAAGTACGGATTTTTTGATTTCTAATAATGTAGATTAGTTTACATGCTCGAGCATCAAATTTATTTTGATAATTCCAAGTTCGATTTGAGAAGTTGCATAGTTAAATATTTAATTGATGCGTAAAAGTACTTTAATGAAGGTCCGACTCTTTTGACTTTATTGTACATTTTGTTTTGATAATTAAGGATTTAGTATCTCTGTATAATTTGGAAGTCTTTTAGTAGCATCAGCGCATAAAGTCGGACTAGTAATTTCCGGTGTAGGGTATTACAAATTTTGTGTGTTATAGTCCACATTTTAATGCCGATTTCGAGAGATTATAAAATATAAGTATTTTCGCTATAGGGTATTACAAATTTTGGGGGTTATTGTCTACCGTCTGTAGCCGATTTCGAGAAATTCTGAATGTGAGTGTTTTAGCTATAGTCCAATGTTTTTATCACATTTCAATATTTACTATTTTAGCTGACTTTCCGGGTTATAGTTTATAGTTTTTAGATGATTTTCGGAAAATTAAGAAATTGTCTATTTTTAGCTGATCTTGTGGTTAGTCTGCAGTTTTTAGATGATTCAAAAATTCTCAATTTATCGAACTTTTGCGAGTGGTCCACTATTTTAAGTTAATTTTGAGAAAAATAAAAAAAGTCAACTATTTTAGCCTACACTATTTTTATCCGATTTTGAGAAAATTTGAAAATCCATTATTTTAGCTCACTTTGGGTGTAGTCTACCTGTTCTTTCATCCATTATTATCCAATGTTTTAAACCGATTTTGAGAAAAATCATAAGATCAGCCTCTCGCCATCTATTTGCATTGTTCAACTGTTTGATAACATGAAATAACCAAAAGCTCTACCTTCCCTCTCTATCTATCCATGAGAGGGAAGGGCAGAGGCCTTTGGTGTCCCTTCCAGTCCAGAATTGGGGCCTCACAATCACTAGCCAAATATGCTTTTCTCTCATGCCTTTCTTCGCTCATGGTTCACTATTTTAGCTAATTTTGTGGGTTACGGTCCATTTTTGGTAGTTGATCTTGAGAAAATTAGGAAAATTACTATTTTAGGTTTACTTTTGGGTCATAATTTACTGTGTCTAGCCGATTTTGAGAAATTGACTAAGTATAATTATTTTAGTGAAGTTTTGAGCATTGTAATCGGTTTTAGCCGATTTTGATAAAATTTTGGAACTTCACTTTTAAGCTAATTTTGTAGTTTAAAATCCAGTTTTAGATAATTTCATAAAATGATGAGTTGAGTGTTTTAGCCAACTTTGTGGGATATGACCTGCTTTTAGCCGATTTTGAAAAATTCTAAGTTTAAGTATTTAACCTTGTTTTTTTGTGTAGCTCACTCTGTTTTTAGTCGATCTGGATGAAATTCGGAAATTCACCTTTTTAGCAAACTTTGTGGGTTATAGTCGATCGTTTTTCGCTGATTTCCAGAAATTCTAAACTTAAAAGTATCTTATTGAACTTTTGTGGGTTATATTGTCTATTTGTTAAGCCGATTTTGAGAAAATTTGGAAATTTAGTGCTTTAGCTAACTTTGTCGGTTATAGTCCTCACTCTTTTTAGGTGATTATAAGAAAATTTGAAAATCCACTTTTTTAGCCAACTTTGTAGTGTGTAGCTGATTTAAGCGTTGTTGCAAACTTTGTGGGTTATATTTATAGTCTACTATTTTATGCCGAATTAGTGAAAATTTGGAAATTCACTATTTTCACAAATAGTTCATTGTTTTTAGTTGACTTTGAGAGAATTTGAAAATTTCACTATTTTTGCTAACTTTGAGGGTTATATATAGTCGACCATTTACCTGATTTCATGAAAATATAAATTTAAATATTTAAGCAAACTTTTGCTGGTGTGTCCACTATTTTAAAGCCGATTTTGAGAAAATTCGGAAATTTGCTATTCTAGCGAACTTTGTGGGTATAATCTACTTTTTTTTGTCGATTTTAAGAAAGTTGGAAATTCACTATGAGCCACATTCGGTATAATCTACGGTCCCACCGTTTTAAAATTCTATGTTCAAATGTTTTAGTAAACTTTTATGGGTTATACTCCACCATTTTTTGATGATTTAATGAAATTTTGAGTTAAGTGTTGAACCAACTTTTTGCGGGATGTAGTCCGATGTTTTTAGCTAATTTTTGTGGGTTATAATGAAATTTTGAGTTTAAGATGTTGAACAAACTTTTTGAAAATTTCAAACTGGGAAGTGTTTTAACTAATTTTTGTGGGTTATAGTCCAAACAAATTTTAGCCTATTTCAATAGAATTCATAAATTCACTATTTTAGCTAATTTTGTGGGTCATATGTTTTAATTTTTTTAATCTAATTTGAAAAAATTCGAAAATTCCACCGTTTACTGAAATTCTACACTTTTGTGGTTCCGCAAAATTGTGTATAGTCCACTAGTTTTAGCTGATTTCGAGAAAATTTGGAAATTCATTATTTTAGCTAAACTTAGTTGCTCCACTGTTTTTAGTCGATTTGGAGAAAAATCAAGGAATTCACTATTTTAGCCGATTTGGAGAAAATTTGGAAATTCACTTTTTAAGCTAAATTTCTAGGTTAGAGCACCGATTTTAGATGATTTCATGAAATTTTGAATTTAAGTGTTTAGCTAACTTTTGTGGGATGTAGTCGATTCTGAAATTTCTAAATTTAAGCATTTTTACCAGATTTTGTGGATTATTGTCTAGTGTTTTTAGTCAACTTGGAGAAAGTTCGAATTTCACTATTTTAGCAAACTTTGTGAGCTATAAGTCTGTAATTTTAGCTGATTTTGAAAAATTCTAAATTCAAGTATCTTTTTGCAACATTGCGGGGTTATATACTCCCATCTTTAAAAGCCGATTTGAGAAATTTGGAAATTCATTTTTTTTAGCTAACTTGTTGGGTGTAGTCCACCTTCTTTAGGTCCACAGTTTTTAGCGGATTTTGAGAAAATTCAGAAATTCACTATTGTAGTGAATTTTTAGCGTTTATTAGCATTTTTGTGGGTTAAATATAGTCCACTGTTTTAAGCCAACCTTGAGAAAATTCAGAAATTTTCTATTTTTGCTAACTGTTTTGAGTTGATTTTTGAAAATGATACGCTAAGGGTGGCAATTAGCCCGTACCTGACCCAGACCTGACTAGGTCCGATCCGGTTATTTGCGAGTTTAGACTAATCATTTATCAATTCGGCTTGGGATTGGGCCCAACTTTTTAGGCCCGAACAAAATTCGGGCCTGGCTCGGGCTCAAGTATTTAGGCCTTATAGGCCCGGATTAAATTTGTGCATCTGCATGTCGAGGGGTGTAGGGATTAAATTTGTGCATCAAAAAAGTTGAGGGGTGTTTTTTTCAGAATTTTATAGTTGATGGGTGTGTTTTTAGAGAATGGAATTGTCTTTTGTTGTTGTTTGTGTGGGTTTTTTTTATATTCAAATTTAACATAAGAATAATATTGTTATTCATGTTATTATTGGGGATAAATTGGCCTTTGTCCATGACATATAAGTTTGAATTGTTTTTGTGAAAGTCCCTGCCACTAAGCTAAAACCTTCGAAGTTTTAGAAGGTTGAAGGAAATTGCACTTGTATTCTAACACACCCCCTTAGGTCGAGAGCTCATTTTTTATATGCCGAAGAAACAAGATAAATGCCCAACAAATTGTGGACCGAGACCTAAACTATACGCAGCGGAATTTTTTTTATAAAAAATCCGCATTTAAATTTCACAGCCAGTGGGATTCGAACCTAGGTTGCTCTGATACCATTTGAAAGTTCCGCCATAAGCTAAAACTTTGAAGTTGTGGAAGGGTTGAGGGAAATTGCACTTGTATTGTAACAAAAGATGTTAAAACTATCATTGTCTTATGCTAGAATAAAGAAGCACTAATGGACTGAGTAATGCATAACTTTTTGGAGCAGAAGTATTTTAGTAATAAATGCAAAAGACAGATTGATGGGTTATTTATGTATTGTCGATCATTGAGCCAATTAACTATGGAAAACCAAATATGAAACACTTGAGTGGTCAATTTTTTTATTATCGATAAGGAGCACTGGATCTATTTGAGAATGAACTGAAGATGAAGATTCTACAAAACAGGAAAGAGAATGTAGAACATGAATTCTTGATCATGTGTTTTGGTCCTTTTGGATTAACCATGCTTTAATGGATAGAATTCTTGAGTTTTTTAAGGTAAATTTTTAGTAATTTTTAGTTATGATATATATATTTTTTATCTATCCTTTGTTTCCTGGAGAATGTGAAGAACAGTTGAAGAAAATATAGCCATTCATCTCAAGAACTTAAAAAATGAGAAATATATGTATATTTGAATTTGAATATGGTAATTTCTTTCGGATAATGTTCTTCGTAGGAAAATGACTTTGTGGATCTCAAAGCGTAATCTATAGTAAACGAGAATGCTGTAATGTTCATTGCTGAGGTGAGAAGTTCTATTGTAAAAGTAGTATATAAAAGTGCTATGGAGTGATTTTTAGACTTTTCTGAAGATTATCTCAGTGTGTTTGTTCATTTTTTTCTGATTAATAAGTTTAATAAATGAGAATTTGAAATTGATTGGTGACCCTGGGGACTTGTTGATATCGGATGGTGATATGTATGAGAATATTTGTGGTTGATTGAGTAAACTCAGTTGAGGTTGTTCAGTATAAAGATTTAAACTTGATTACTTATCCTGAGGATTATAGACCTTTGGATGTGAACGTCCTTAAGAGTAGCTGATATATATTTGCTAGTGGTTGTATGAGTTCTTTGAAGCTATTATTATTATTCTGTTAACATATTCAGAGTTCGAGTTTGAAATTTCTTATCGAAAAGAATACGCTTGTGAAGCTTTTGTGAACTTCGAAATTCTAATGAGATTGTTAGTTTTGAAAGGCCATGGAGTTCATGTGTTGGATTAAATCGGATCATATTCATTTGCGAAGTATTATCTATTGATGTGTGGAGGTTTAAATCTTTGAGGCTAATAAACCTATGGTAAATTTGTTCTTTGGTAAATAATACATTATGGTTTAAACAAGTATCATGACAAAGGTTTGGATTAGGATGACATAAGAACTGGTTTTGGACTTGGAAGTACTTTTATATGAGATGATTTCAATAAATTCTTTTACCACAAAAAAAAGGATATTCAAGGAAGATAAAAAATTTATTTTAGGAGAATGATTGCTTGACAAATTTTTTTTGTATGTAATGGGTGACATTGTGATTGTGAGTTTTAGAATTTGGAAGGTGAGCATATATGAAAAGTTTGAAAGATCCATCATGCATTAGATTCGGAGAATGAGATATTAATTGAATGGTGTGGACATTAGGAATTGTTTCGACAGATACATGTTCAACACTTTCGAGATAAGATTTTATTTATTTAAGGTAAATAATTGGTTCCGTCAAAACACGTGGAATAAATAAATTATAAAAAAAGGTTGTGTGCCTTTGAGATATGTGTGTGTATCTATATATTTCAGAACTTTATGAATCATATGTTTAAAAAATGTGATGGATTTGGTTGACTAATGATGACATTAATTTGTTGGATGATATAAGGGCAGTATCTTTAATGTGTGAATATTTAAATTCCGAGGACTAAATTTCGTAATGTGTAACATCCCAAAATTTATAAGGAAATTAGATAATTATTATCATAAGAATTATGAATAACATCCAATTCATTAAATTGAAAAGAAGGCACTAAATTGAAGAGAAGGCTTCCGGAAAGTCGCAATATTTTCCTAGATGATTTTTGATTAAAGTGTTGTTGAACTTGCTACCGGACCAATGATTGAGGTTTGGGCAAGTATCAAATTTTTTGGTTTCCGAGTGTAAAAGTTTACATGCTAGAGTTATGTATTGAATGCATTTTGATAATTCAAAGTTTGATTTGAAGTGCATATAGTTTAATTTGTAATTGATAGTAAAACTTTGGGGAATTTAAATAAGCCCCCTTTTTTCAAAATAAATTCCAGAGGGCGCCCTTCGCCAAAATTATTCCACGCACGATTTTTTTGGTCCACATCAGACTATTTTAGGCTGCAGATAATGCGGCCTGGTACTGATATTTAATTTTCGTTGCTGCTATTGGTATCTGCAGCCATAATTCATAAAGACAGTGGAAGTTGTAAAGAATGGCCGTTGTTCGTAAACGCGACTTCAATTCCACTAAAGCCGCAGTTAGGAGTTGCATCATGGTCTTTATGTATGCCGCAATTTGGAGTTGCAACTGTACAAGCCAAAGCTAGACACAGAGTAGACTCTCGGGTTGAAAATTGTAAGTAGAGTCCGCATTTTGTAATCGCGGCTTCGTTTCAATAGAAGCCGTACTTGGGAGTTGCGGCACCATTTTTATGTATGCCACTATTTGGAGTTGCGATTCTACAAGCCAAAACTAGAGACAGAGTATACTCTTGGGTTGGAAATTATGACAGGAGGCCGTTGTTCGTAAACGTGGCTTCGTTTCAACATGAGCCACATTTGGGAGTTGCGGCACTATCTTTATCAATGCCGCAAGTGGGAGTTGCGACTATACAAACCAAAGCTAGACAGGGAGAGTAAACTCTCGGGTTGAAAATTGTAAACAGAGGCCGCAGTTTGTAGTTGCGATTTTGAACAGTTAGTAGTTGAGTGATAAATGAGAATGCAATCTCCACTCATTCACTGTTAGAATTCCAAGTGGCTGCAGCTAGCTAACATAAATATAGTTCTAGCAAGACTCATTCATATAGCTTACATACATAATATCAAAACCTCCAGTTCCATTCTCAAAAAGCAAGATTAATATGCTCCGCATATAATCCATGAAAAAAAAAGAAAGAGATATCGTAGTAGTTCAAAACAAGCAATAGCTAAGTTGTTTTGGAAGCAGAAATATATACATCAAAACTAACCCCCGGGTACATAAAATTGAGTCTTAGGATTCTTCTTCTTCTTTGTTGTGACACTGGGAATATACTCATCTACTTGCTCCTCTTGTTATTGCAATTGCTGATCACCCCTTCTTCTTCTTCTTCTTCTGAGCTTGTTGTGACACTGGGAATATACTCATCTACTTGCTCCTCTTGTTATTGCAATTGCTGATCACCCTGTAATTTAGATTCATGTGCTTGTGACTTGGTCCTATAAGAAATTCCATGTTTTCTGGTGTGATGAATTGGACGTGTCAAGAAAAGCCTCTAATTTGGAAGCCTCACCAACCTCCTCAAATTGTACTTTGCAAGGTTCAAAAATGTCTTGCGCAAATTCCTTGACGGCATCGGACACATTACTTGACAAGGTATGAGTGCATTTTCGTCCAATCTTTCCTTGTTTCATCAATCTGCATCAAAATCGAATGCATGCATATATTGTACTACGAACTACCGAATTTTATTCAAATGATAAATATAAAGATAAATATATGTACTCACAAAGAAGTATTATTTCTTACAAATTTTCATGATGTCGACGCCTTTGGTTGAAAGATAGGTTGCGTAGTTGAATGCCCAAGAGCTCGTTCAATCTATTTTTTGGAATTGGTAGTTGGACCCCAATTGGCATAGTAACATGAGGTACAATAAACAATCGTGTAATCCTCTGATACCATGATACATATGCATTGTGCACTGATCCATTATGGCAAAATATCTGTAATGATAATATCAAATATGTGCTCATTCCATTGGATAACTTGATCATGATAATATTTTTCCCAGTCATGATCAGGTAATCGATCTTGCCCTTTGATATTATGCAGTGCATGGTCATGTGCTTGAGCTGCTGCAATGCTTTGCTGAACTCCAAATTATCAAAGAACTCGGTCAGGATAATAATGCTCTACCACACCAAAGTTAATAAGTGGTGTTCTTGTCAACCATAACTTTTTACTTGTTGTGCAGGCAGGTGGTAATCTCTTATATCTCTCACTTGTTTAAGGTTCCATGTCACCAATACCTCTTGCATCATATCAAACTTATCTTTATAATAAGTCAACACCCTATGTGGGTTATCTTTTCATGTGTGTGCACCAGCCCAATACACACCAATAGGAGCCAACATGATCTCATCATTAGCATCTTCAAGCCATCCCTTAGATTGCTTATGCGTAGTCGAGCCACATGTAAACGATCCCAACTCCACACCTGTAAGACACATTCGCCCTTTCATCTGCATTACATTCAAAGCTCCTCTACACAAACTCTGATATAGAGAGGCTAATGCTGCACAACCCCAACTGTATTGGCCAGCTTTCTTGATGTCAGCGATTAATGGTAGATACACAAGTGGAACGTTATCACTTGATGAGTTGGGAAAGATAACACCTCCAAATAGTGTTGATGCTGTTTGTTTTTGGGGTGTCGGGGCAACAAGTGAGTTCTTGTAATTTGTATAGTGGAAGTCCTAATACGGTACTGGCCCTGGTTCGACCTCGGGTAGCGGGAGCCGGCTCGGAAGTAGGAGCGGTGAGGTAGGGACCTGGTGTTCGGCTCGGATCCAGCTGCTCGGCTTGGATTTGGGGGCTCGGCTCGGTCCTGGGTACCTGCACACTGCTTAGAGACACCGGGAGAAGTCCCGGTGACAGGCCCTCCGACGATCTAGTCAGATACTCGGAAAAGCGACAGTAGCTAGGGTTCAGGGGCAGAAAATTTGATTACCTTTGAATGAAGGAGGGGGTCTGGTATTTACAGGCAGAGGCAAAATGGGTCTGGGACTTGAGCGGGCCGGGTCGGACCCGTTTGCCTGTGGGCCTGAGGCAGTAACGGCCCGTTGCACTTCTGTTGACTTGATGATCACGGAAGAGAGGATTTTGAGGAGATCTGATGGCCCAGGAGGGGCCACGTCATCTAACCCATATCAGGAACCCCCCACTCCCGGAGGGCTGGGTAATCCAGCCGCGGAGGTGTGATTAGTCTCTGTAGGAAGACCTGAGCGGTGTGTACGGCGAGAATGTGGTTCGTATCTTCCTGAAAAGGCTAGCGGGGTAGGATGAGGAGGATCTCTCTGAAGGTATGGGGGACGTCGAGAGCCGAAAGTAGGGGCTCGCTTAGCCGGGCGTCGAGGGTCGAGAGACGAGCCCCCTGCTTGTGATGAAAGCTAGGGAGCATCAAGAGCCTAAAGTAGGGGCTCGCTAGCCGAGCGTCGAAGGTCGGGAGACGAGCCCCCATACTTGTTGGGAAAGCTATGGGGACATCGAGAGCCGAAAGTAGAGGCTCGCTCAGCCGAGCGTCGAGGGTCGAGAGACGAGCCCCCTGCTTGTGATGAAAGCTAGGGAGCGTCGAGAGCCGAAAGTAGGGGCTCGCTTAGCCATGCGTCGAGGGTCGGGAGATGAGCCCCCATACTTGTTGGAAAAGCTATGGGAACATCGAGAGCCGAAAGTAGGGGCTCACTCAGTCGAGGGTCGAGAGACGAGCCCCCTGCTTGTGATGAAAGCTGGGGGTGGCTCGGGGTTAGCGCCGAGCTCCCCATACTTGTTGGAAAAGCTATGGGGACGTCGAGAGCCGAAAGTAGGGGCTCGCTTAGCCGAGCGTCGAAGGTCATGAGACGAGCCCCCTGCTTATGATGAAAGGTAGGGGTGGTGCGAGGTTACCACTGAGCGCCGAGCCCCCCTCACTTGTTGGGAAAGCTGGGGGGTGGCTCAAGCCCACCACCGAGCGCCGAGCTCCCCTCACTTGTTAGAAAAGTTGGGGGGTGGCTCGAGGTCACCACCGAGTGCCGAGCCCTCCTCCCTTGTTGAAAAAGCTGGGAGGTGGCTCGAGGTCACCACCGAGCACCGAGCTCCCCTCACTTGTGATGAAAACTAGGGGTGGTTCAAGGTTACCACCGAGCGCCGAGCCCCCCTCACTTATTTGGAAAAGCTGGGGGGGGTGGCTTAAGGTCACCACTGAGTGCCGAGCCCCCCACTTGTTGGAAAAGCTGGAGGGTGGCTCGAGGTCACCACCGAGCGCCGAGCCCCCCTCACTTGTTGGAAAAGTTGTGGTATGGTCCGAGGTTACAACCGAACTCCGAGCCCCAAGACTTGTTGGAAAAGTTCTGGTGTGGCTCGAGGTTACGACCGAGCTTCGAGCCCCAAGATTTGTTGGAAAAGTTCTGTTGTGGCTCGAGGTTACGACCGAGCTCCGAGCCCCAAGACTTGTTGGAAAAGCCTTGGTATGGCTCGAGGTTACAACCGAGCGCCGAGCCCCAAAGACTTGTTGGAAAAGCCTGGGTTTGGCTCGAGGTTACAACCGAGCTCCGAGCCCCAAGACTTGTTGGAAAAGTTCTGGTGTGACTCGAGGTTACGTCTAAGCGCTGAGCCCCAAGACTTATTGGAAAAGCCTGGGTATGGCTTGAGGTTACAACTGAGCTCCGAGCCCCAAGACTTTTTGGAAAAGTTCTGGTGTGGCTCGAGGTTACGATCGAGCTCCGAGCTCCAAGACTTATTGGAAAAGCCTTGGTATGGCTCGAGGTTACCACTGAGTGCCGAGCCCCAAGACTTGTTGGAAAAGCCTTGGTATGACTCGAGGTTACAACCGAGCGCCGACCCCCAAAACTTGTTGGAAAAGTTCTGGTATGGCTCGAGGTTACGACCGAGCCCCGAGCCCCCAGGACTTGTTGGAAAAGCCAAGGTATGAGAGGCTTAGCTTGCTCCTCTGTCGTTGGAGGAAGGAGGAGCGACGGGCTACTATGCCAGCTGACAAGGCCAAGGGTAAAACTGGAATTTGATGTGTTAGGCTGACATCATGGGTGTGAAAATTGAGGCTTCTGAGATCCTAGTGGCCGTTAGATCTTGATGATCAAGATTGGACGGTGGAGATTCCTTCGTGGAATTCGAGGAGTCTTTCCTACTCTATAAGTCTCCCACCCCTCCCTTCATTTCTTCACTTTGCACTCTATTTACAACAAGAAATTTTCACCTTTTTGCTGCCGTCGACGACTTTTTCGGTGATCCTCCCGTTTGTCGGTAATCAGGTTAGTACTCTGTTTCCTTATGTCGCGCTCTCAGTCCGGTTCCGAGTCGAGCACTTCGGGTCGCAGTATTGTGGAGGTCGAGTCAGAGTCAACGTCTTGGTCCCTGGACGACCCTACTTCGGAGGAGGAACAGTCGGATATGGGGTTCGGGGGCACGAGCGATGTGGTTCTTGACGTGGCCCCTTTGCAAAGTCGTATGCCAAAAGAGGGAACGTCGGGGGAGGAGACTGAGGAGGAGTCCGAGGAGGAGCTTGCCGAGGAAGAGGGCGAACCGGAGGTGGGTGAAGGAAGAGCCGAGGGAGTGGTAGCGGAGGAAGAAACGGGTTTCCCTCCTCTGCCCCCGTTGTCGACTCCGTCTCCGGGGAGGAAGCCTCGCCCCCGTAGGAGGAAAAGAAAGTGGATTCGGCTGGACAGTCCTAGCACACCGGACGGGCTCGGAAAAGGGCTTGAGGATCCTCCCCTGACCAATAGGAACCCATGGTCGATCAGGATGTATCCTGGCGATGTTGAGGAACTTGTCCAATTTGTTGCGGGGATAGCGTGCCTTTGATCGGACAATGATAAAGATGGACAACGTCCAGTGTGCGCTGAAGGCGGACTACCTGCCAATATTAAGGGCGGCTTACTTCAATCCTCGGGAGTTTGAGCTACTCATTCCGAGCCCTGGTCTTCGTCCGACTACTAAGCTGGAGAAGAGTCTGCATGTTTCCCGAGGACGCATTCATCTTGGAACTGAGGTTGCCGCTGCGCCCATTTATCAAGAGGGTGCTAAGGTGGGGGGAGCTGAGTTCGATGCACTGTGGGCCTAACTCGTGGAAGCACCTGGTCTGTTTTATCCTAAAGTGCTAGGAGAAGGGGGTCCAGGACAAGGGGGTCAAGCCGAGGCTCAAGTATTTCCGCGTCGTCTTGGGTTGAGCTCGCTCGGAGATATGGAGGGGATCTTCTACATGTCACCATGCCCCCACAAGAGAGTGATGCACGGACATCCGGACTCGATAAAGGCATGGAAGGAGAAGTCCCTTGTGGTCCGGAGCGAAACGCCTTGGGAAATCCCCACAGTCTGGAATTTTTACAAGCCGAACCATAAACCCCTGAGGCGAAGGGACTTGACAGAAAAGGAGAGGGCGGAAGTGGACAAAATTGTAGAGGGGCACATCATCGGTTGGCCGCGCGTCACAGAGTTACATCTGGCCTGAGCCAGCCTAAGCCCAGCGCCTCCTTGTATGTTTTTGTTTCTACTTTGCTTAATTTTCTGCCTTCGCTTTAATATTTTTTTCTTTCTTTAGCTATGGATGCGAAGAACCTCGGGACGAGGAATGCCCTCCTGGCCTTGGCCGCGAAGAGGAGGGCTGACAGGGAAAAGGCTGCCTCGGTAGCAGGGCTCGCCAAGGGGGCGGCCCAAGGATCTTCGGAGCCACCCCCGAAGAAGTCGAAGAGAAGCCATTCGTCTAGAGGGCCACAGGAGGTGGAGCTGAGCTCTAGTAGCAAGAAGGTGGCGAAGGTCTTGAAGTCGGGGACCCCAGCGCTCTGACTTGACGCCAGGGAAATGGTGGGCCAGAGGGGTCTTAAGCGCCCCAGATTGGGCAGTTAAGGAGGGCGACTCCATGACGGAGGACCCGATCGCTATGGAGGTGATGGAAAAGCTCGTCACCGAGCGCGCCAGGATGAATCTGGTGACAGAGACGTCTGAGGTGACCCACATGAAATGGGCTCAGGCGCAGATCGCAGTAAGTGTGTGATTTATCCGCTTTGTGTTTAGTGTTTATGAGTTTCGCGTCTAACTCAATTCTCCTCGGCTAGGCGATGCTACACGGGGCACATATGAAGAAGTGCATGGAGAAGGAGACTCGACTCAAGAAGCGGAATACCGAGCGGTATCTCCGAGAGGGAAAGAAGCTGAAGGACAAGCTGACAGCGGCCTCAGGGAGCCCATGCGGTCCTCCAAGTAGAGATGGCTACTCTGCAGGATAGCACGCGGGCGAGATCGTGGCGGTTCAGGCCGTGGCCAAGACGGCGTATGACGCGTTGGAGATGTCCTCTGCGGACGAGCTGATCCATGCTCAAGACAACGCATACGACCGGGCCAAGGAGCACTTCCTGCACCTCTACCTGGAGGCCAAGATCGACCACCTAAACTACGGGTGGGCGCCTCCCTTGCTTCCGCTGACCCCCAGGGGTGAAGAAGATGAGGCTCCGAAGGACCCTCGTCTGGAGGAGGCAGGGGATGACCTGGCTGCCGAAGAGGTGCCAAAGTAGTGTAGGATTTTTACTTTCTTTTTTATTTGTACTTGCCTTGTGCGGACTGGCCATCGCTTTTTGTAACACTATTTTTGGAATTTATAAAAACAAGATTTTGGTCGACTCTCTGTGACTTGTCATTTTAAGCAAGCTTTCTTAGTAAATCGTTGCCTCTCCCCTGTTTTTGCTAGGTGAACGAGACTACCGGGGCCGACCTTAGTTCCGCCAAGGTCCGGCGACTTCGGAATAAGCTGGAGTCTAAGGAGAGTACTGATTCGCTATCGTAAGCAGGCTCGTGACCGAGAAGCTGCGGTGGACTATTTTATAAACAAGTCCAAGGAGCTCAGCCTAGAGGTGGCTTGTCTGAAGAAGGCCCTAGCCGGCCGTGATTGGGGAAGTGCTGAGATGAACTGGGCTCTATCCGACACCTCCACCAGGCGTCAGACCTCCGAATCCGTTCTTTGTGAGGTTATTGTTGAAAATGAGCTGGAGATTCAGAGGCTGAAGGTGCTGCTAGGCGTCGGACGACCTCGACTCGGCCGTCCGGAGCCAGGAGGCGCCTCTGTCTTAGGCTCCTTGCCGACCCTGTATCTGGAGATGGCGAGGCTTGCTGACGCGCAGAGCTCGGTTGCGGGGATGTCGGCGACGGCGATGCCCAAGTTGGGGGATGAGATTGCTGGAGGGCGGAGTCGCTCCGCCGGGCTCGAGGTGGCTCTTGTGAGCCCGGAGGGTCAGGGGAGGGACCCCTAGGTTGAAGTATAGAGAGAATGATGTAACATTTTTCAATTGTACCGTAGCCTTCTAGGGCGTTTATGAATAAGACTTGATTTGTCCGACCCTTGTTGACTTGAAAAAACTAGGATGTTGACTACCCCTCGACCCGAGCTTCAACCCCCTGCTTTGCCCAGGAGCTGAGCCGTTACTCCCTACAGATAGCACTTGATGGGGGACGTTTCACCTTCCGATAATGATTAATAGGGGACGTTTCATCTTCTGTCGTCTGGACTCCCCGATGTCATAAATGCGCCTCTCCGGAGGGCTATATAACCCTCTCCCTCCACTAGGAGTTCATCAGGAATTGTTTCATTACACCGCGAAATCTCACCGCCGGTGATTTTCCTGCCACCCTCTGGCAATTAGGGGTTGCGGCTCCAAGGGCCGTTTATCCCGAGTTGTCAGCGGGTGAGAGGTGGGTCGATCCCGGGGGAGGGACTTGAGGTGCCTGCCAAAGGCGGGCGCCCTAAAGCGGAATTTTTGGCCGAAAGTCCCGGGTCGGTGGCTCCCCTGCCATCCTCTGACAATTCGGGGTTTTGGCTCCGAGGGCCGTTTACCCCGAGTTGTCAGCGGGTGAGAGGTGGGTTGACCCAAGGTTCGGGGCCCGGGGCGTTTGTCGCAGCCAAATGCCCAAAACTTTAATGAAAACTTTTGGGTAGGGAGGAGAGCTGGAGTCCCGAGGGCTTAGCCTCCGTAACTTGGAAGAGTTGTTGGGTCATGGCTCGAGGGCACTGCCAAGCGCGAAGCCCTCTTAGCTTGAGAAAGCTAGGACGTGGCTCGAGATGAGTGCCGAGGGTCGATCTCCCTTAACTTAGCGGAAAAAACTTGTCGGGTTGTGGCTCGGAGGCACTGCCGAGCGCGAAGCCTGTTAGCTTGAGAAAGCTAGGGTGTGGCTCAAGGTGAGTGCCGAGAGTCGAGTCCCCTTAATGTAAGAGAAGAGTTGTCGGGTTGTGGCTCTGAGGCACTGCCTAGCGCGAAGCCCTATTAGTTTGAGAAAGCTAGGGCGTGGCTCGATGTGAGTGCCGAGGGTCGAGCCCCCTTAACGTAAGAGAAGAGTTGTCGGGTTGTATCTCCGAGGCACTGCCGAGCGCGAAGCCCTGTTAGCTTGAGAAAGCTAGGGCGTGGCTCGATGTGAGTGCCGAGGGTCGAGCCCCCTTAACATGTTGGAAAAGCTTTGGTATGGCTCGAGGTTACGACTGAGCGCCGTGCCCCCAGGGTTTGTTGGAGAAGTTCTGGTGTGGCTCGAGGTTACGACCGAGCTCCGAGCTCCAAGCCTTGTTGGAAAATCCTTAGTATGGCTCGAGGTTACAACCAAGCGACGAGCCCCAAGACTTGTTGGAAAAGCCTTGGTATGGCTCGAGGTTACAACCGAGCGCCGAGCCCCACATATTTATTGGAAAAGCTTGGGTATGGCTCGAGGTTACTGCCGAGCGCCGAGCCCCAATCCTTGTTGGGAAAGCTTGGGTATGGCTCGAGGTTACAACCGAGCGCCAAGTCCCAAGACTTGTTGGAAAAGCTTGGGTATGGTTCGAGGTTACAACCGAGCTCCGAGCCCCAAGACTTGTTGGTAAAGCTTGGGTATGGCTCAAGGTTACTGCCGAGCGCCGAGCCCCAGTGCTTATTGGGAAAGCTTGGGTATGGCTCGAGGTTACAACCGAGCGCCGATCCCCGAGACTTGTTGGAAAAGTTTGGGTATGGCTCGAGGTTACAATCGAGCTCCGAGCCCCAAGACTTGTTGGAAAAGCTTGGGTATGGCTCGAGGTTACCACCGAGCTTCGAGTCCTAAGACTTGTTGGTAAAGTCTGGGTATGGCTCGAGGTTACTGCCGAGGGTCGAGCGCCCTTAACTTGGCGAAAAAAATTAAAAATGTGTAGAGAAAACATAAAGTTTACACTTTGTTATTTACAAAAGGGAATAACACGCAAGTGCGGATTACAATAGATCAGTTACATAAGTCTAGCCCTCTCCTTCGAGGAACTTAACGAGGTGCTCTGCGTTCCAGGTCCTCTTGATCAACCTGCCCCACTTGTCTGCGAGTCGGTACGTGCCAGGACGGACCACTTCAGAGACCTTGTAAGGGCCCTCCCAATTAGGCGAGGGTTTTCGCTTTCCTCTAGGGTCGGATACTGCGAGCTTTCTGAGCATGAGATCACCCTCCTTGATGTCCATCGGGCGGACCTTCTTGTTGTAGAATTTCTCGATCCTTTATTGGTATATGCTTCTGCGGATGACGGATCTTTGCTTGACCTCGTCGATGAGATCTAGATTGGCTCTGAGGTCCGAAGAGTTGTCCTCCTGGCTGAAGGCCATGATCCTGGGCGAGGGGAGGCCGATCTCGAGAGGGATAACAGCCTCGGCGCCATAGGTGAGGTTGAAGGGAGATTCGTCCGTTGGGATCCTCTTAGTTGTTCGGTGCGCCTAGAGTACGTTGGGTAGCTCGTCGACCCATAGCCCCTTGGGCGAATTATCCAGCCACTTCTTGAGGCTGACTAGGATCTGGCGGTTTGCATTTTTGGCTTGGTCGTTTGACTGGGGGTGGCACACCGATGAGAAGCGTTGGCAAACACCGATGTCTTTGCAGAACTTTCGAAAGTTTTTACCTGCGAACTGGGTCCCATTATCGGTGATGAGTACCCGTGGGATCCCGAATTGGCAGATGATGTTCCTCCAGAAGAATTGTTGAGTCTGATGCTC
Source organism: Hemerocallis citrina (assembly GCA_017893485.1). Taxonomy (NCBI): domain Eukaryota; kingdom Viridiplantae; phylum Streptophyta; class Magnoliopsida; order Asparagales; family Asphodelaceae; genus Hemerocallis; species Hemerocallis citrina. The sequence goes on along the minus strand of CM030361.1, from coordinate 334,216 downwards.
GGTAATCATGGCCAGGGGTTCGGCCTCGATCCACTTTGTGAAGTAGTCGATGGCTACCACCAGAAATTTCCTTTGACCCGTCACTTGTGGGAAGGGGCTTACCAGGTCCATCCCCCACATGGCGAAAGGGGTCGAGCTGGATAGGGATCGGAGGTTGGCCTAGGAAAGCCTCTTTACCGACGAAAATCTTTGGCATGGACCACATCGCTTGACAAGGTCTGGGAGTCTTGCAGCATTGTAGGCCAGTAGTACCCGTGATTTAAGTTCTTTCAGGCAAGTGACCTGCTCCCCATGTGGCATCCGCCGATCCCCTCGTGCAGTTCCTTCAGAGTGTACTTCGCATCGTCTGGAGTTAGGCAACGGAGGTATGGCCTACCGTTGGCTGATGTGTATGAGCGCTTGAAGAGCATTCCTTCAATCAGGGTGAATCTTACGGAGCGGACCCTGATCCTTCTTGCTTCGACTTGGTCTGGAGGGAGCTCACCGTCCGAATGGAATTTTCGATTGGGCGTCGTCCAGTTGTCTGATTGGAGATCAGTGGCGAGGCGGGAGGCCTCGGGGAGGTCGATGCTAGGCTTGAGGAGAACTTCGATCAGAACGGTGCGGTCGAACCCTTCGAATGATGACGAGGTGAGCTTCGATAACGAATTCGCCTGAACGTTCTGTTCCCTGGGGATCCCTTCTACGGAGTGGTATTCGAAAGATGCCAAGAGGTGGACTATAGCCAGGTACTGCACCATTCGGGGGTCGCGAGCTTCGTACTCCCCGGTGATCTGGTTGACCACGAGCTGGGAGTCGCTGAAGGCCCTAATGTGTCTGGATTCGGCCTTGTGAGCCCCGCAATCATAGCTTCATACTCCGCTTTGTTGTTTGAAGCCGGGAAATTGAGACGCAGAGAATACTGAAGGACGAAATCTTCGGGCCCTTTAAGAATGATGCTCGCTCCGCTTCCTCCCTCGCAGGATGAGCCGTCGACATAAACCTCCCTTATTGGGTTGGTTTCCCGCACGTCGGTTGGCTCGGGAATGGTACATTCTGTGATAAACTCAGCGAGGGCCTGCCCCTTGATGGCTGTCCTGGGTTGGTAGCTGATGTCGTATTGACTCAGCTCGATCGACCATTTGACCAAGCGGCCGGAAGTCTCGGGCTTGTGAAGGACGGCCTTGAGGGGCTGGTCCGTGAGGACCTAAATGGAGTGTGCTTGGAAATAAGGGCCAAGCTTCCTCGCGGCCATCACAAGTGTGTAGACCACCTTCTCCATTTTAGCGTACCTCGTCTCTGATGGGAGCAAGATCTTGCTCACGTAGTACAGAGGCTTCTAGACGCCATCTTCTTCCCGAACGAGGACGGCACTGAGAGCGCTCTCCGAGGCCGAGAGATATAGTTGTAGTGGTTCGCCTGGTTCGGGTTTACTCGGTGAGGGTTGGCGAGATAGGACTTCATTTGTTCGAACGCCTGCTGCTGGGCGTCCCCCCACTCGAAGCCTTTGGCTCCCCGGAGAGCTTTGAAGAAGGGGAGTGACTTCTCCCCTGATTTGGAGAGGAAGTGGCCGATAGCCGCCAGCTCCCCGTGAGGCGCTGAACTTCCTTAATATTTCGGGGAGGGGCCATGTCGATAATGGCCTGGATCTTCTCGGGGTTCGCCTCGATGCCGCGTTGGCTGACGACGAACCCGAGGAATTTCCTGGAGGAGACGCCGAAGGCGCACTAGGCAGGATTGAGCCTCATGTCGTGTGCTCGGAGGACGCCAAATGCTTCTTCAAGATCGTTCACATGGTCAAGACAAGACTCAAGTGCAATGTTGATTCTTAGTTTTGATGACTACAACACAATGCAAAGTTGTGCTATCACTTGTATATTGCAGGGTGTATAAAGATCAATACCATGGTGTAATACACAAAGGCAAAGTTGATTCAATGAAGCTTTCAAAGAGAATTGATCAAGCCACAAAGAACTTAGTTCAAGCCACATTAATCAAGCAAGCTTTAAGATATAAAGACATTGGCTCAAGCTCTAGTCAAAGATTCAAGTTCAAGACAAGACTCAAGTGCTTCAAATGTGTTGTATTAAGTGTCTTGTAATAATTGTAACTTTTTATTCGCCGAGTGTTAGAATGCTGTAAATAGCCTTGTCACACACATTTTTTTAATAATTGAGTGTTTTACAAATTTAAAAAGATCGAAACAAGCTTGAATAAGTTCATCTGTTAAGTACCAGTCGACCGCTATTTGGCACCAGTCGACTTTCCTAGTACGAAACTGTCTGAACTCATTCAAACTCTGGCCAGTCGACTCAATATGGCAACCCAGTCGACTGTTCAAGTCGTTTCGACAGTTTTCTGATTTCAAAACTTGTTTTTCAAATTCAAAACAATTTCTATCCGTTTTAATTCAGTTTTAGGAACTGTTCTTCAACGTTCCTATGATTCCTCTCTATAAATAGAGCATAGGAATCACCATGAAAAGGTTCCAAGCATTTTCTTAAGTTTTAAGCTTTTGTTTTTAAAAAGAACAAGTTTCCTAAAAAGCATTCATAATCTCTAAAGTATTGGTTCTCTGAAAATCAGTCTAGTATAATATCGAATTCGTTTTAGATTGATTTCAAAAGTTGACCTATTAGCCACCCTACAAAATCACAAATCACAAACAAGGCTATAGGTTATTGTAACTCTTTTGTTGTTGTTTTCACTATCGGGTTGTGAGAGTGGTCCTCTCGGTTGGAGAGTAGGGCTCTAGGTTGTAGAGTCCGTTTTTCACTCTATGGTGTAGAGTGGGTTGCTCTCTCTAGTGGTGAGAGAGGTCTACGGGTTTGACATAGTTGTTGTTGAACGCCGTAGGATATTCTTGTTTTTTTTCAAGAATAGTGGAAAATCTCAAGTGGGTTGCTTGGGGACTGGATGTAGGTCGGGAGGACCGAACCAGGATACATCGCTGTGTTCTCTGTGGTTGTATTTTCTTCCTTGCATTTCAATTTTTTCGTGTTTTATTCAAAAATTTGTCGGGCAAGTCGACTGAGTCTCCTCTATAAGTCGACTGATCAGACTTGTATAAAATACTCTTCAAACACTTGTCTAGTAAGTCGACTGAGTTTCCGCTATAAGTCGACTGATCAGACTTGTATAAAATACTCTTCTTATCTAACGCCCCAGTCGACTGTATTCTCTTTTTAAGTCGACTGGACAGAACGTAAAGTTCATTTTCTTAATTATTTTTTGTACAACACTATTCACCCACCCTAGTGTTATTTGCCTTGCCTACAGGATCCAACACTTGGTATCAGAGCCTGGTTGAGTGCAATGACATCTACTTCAAATGCGAACCAATACCATGAAGGCCAATCCACACAAAGGCCACCCCTATTCGATGGAACCAATTACAACTATTGGAAGTGTAGAATGAAGATCTACCTTCAGCCCATCAACTATGAGATATGGAACATGACAGAGACAGAGTACACCGCTCCTACAATTCCTTATGCACAATGGAACGATGAAATGAAGGGCAACACAATGAACAATGCAAAGGCGATGAATGCTCTATTCTGGGCTCTTACTAAGGAGGAGTTCAATCATGTGTCCAATGCAGCAAGGACGTATCAAATTTGGCACACACTCGAGGTAACTCATGAAGGTACTAATAAAGTAAAAGAATCTAAGATATCTGATCTTGTTCACAGGATCGAGATGTTCCGCATGAAGGAGAACTAGAATGTGTCAGACATGATCACACGGTTCACGAATATTACAAATTCTCTTGTGGCTCTTGAAAAGACATACACTCAAGCCTGAAATGGTGAGGAAAGTTCTTCGTGCCTTAACCCCCGAATGGGAGAAGAAGACCACCGCCATTGAAGAGGCCAACGATTTAATACAACTTTCTCTTGAGAATCTTGTGGGAAATCTTATGGCATATGAAGTACAACTTGAAGAACGCAAAAAAGATGTAGAACCTCAACAATCAAAGAATAAGACACTCGCTTTCAAGGCCATGTCAGACTCCGAAGATGGAGAAGAAGATGAAGAAGAAATAGCCATGTTCACGAGAAAGTTCAAAAAGTTTCTAAGGAAAGGTAAATTTAATTCCAAATTTAAAGATACTAATGAACTTCCCACTTGTTTCAAGTGTAACAAAACAGGTCATATGAAGAAGGATTGCCCACTAGAACAGGCAAAATTTAAAGGAAATGCTTCCAACTTCAAGAAGGATAAGTATACAAAGAACAAGTACATGAAAAACAAAAAGGCGTATCAAGCAACTTGGGACGATAGCAACTCTTCATCGGAAGAAGAAAATGAAGTGACAAACGAATTTACGAATGTATGCTTCATGGCTACTCAAAACGAGGTAAGTGATAACTTTGATTCAAATGACTTATTAGATGCTTTTAATGAGATTTTTCAAGAACTTAAGAAGGAGAAAATTAGAGTAAAAAACTTAGAGAAAGTTAAACACTTTCTCAAGAGAATCTTGACTTAGATAAAGAAGTCAAGTCTTTAAATTCTCGACTTTCTAATTTGGATATAGATCTTGTATCTCTTAAGAAAAATTATGAAGAGATATCCAAGAATGTTTCTAAATTTAACAAAGGAAAGGAGAATTTAAATGAAGTTCTCCAAAATCAAGTTCAAACTAATAAGAGATTTGGACTTAGTTTTCAAAAGTCTCTTGAAAACATCATGTTTCTATGAACACTAGCGAATAAATTATATGAGTTTTTTGAAAAACCAAAAACTGTTGTTTTTAATGAAAAGAGTAATTCTGTAGTTCAGACTAGTCGATTGAACCCCAATTCAGTCGTCTGTCTAGAGGTTCAGAGTCTTATTCAAAAAGACGAAAACCTTAGATAAGTCGACCTACTACACCTCCCAGTCGACTGACTTCTAGTAACAGTCGACTGAAAGGTCCAATTAAGTCGACTGGACAGACTAAGAATATATGGGTTCCAGTCAACCTGAGTCAGAAAGACAAAATTACTTATATAAATTCATATGTTCTTAATGTATGTAATTCAGTAGATTATATTCCTGCTTTTGGTGGAAAATCAAACTCACTTTAGGTTTGGTTTCCCAAAAACTAATTCCTTTCGGACCCAATGAAAAGGATACCATATTCACAATGATTATTTTATAGGTACCTAAAAGAGAACGGTGGATACTTGACAGCAGATGCTCCAAGCATATAACTGGTCATGCTAACCTCCTGCCTTCCATTCAAGAGATTGATGGAGGAACAGTCACATTCGGTGACAACAACAAAGGAAAGGTTATTATTATAGGCATGGTCGGTAAGAACACTACCCCTAATATAGAAGAAGTTTTTCTTGTTAGTGGCCTTAAGCATAATCTGTTAAGTATGAGTCAATTGTGTGATAAGGGATATAAAATTGTTTTTGAAAAAGATGCATGTTTAATATATGACTCTACCATGCAAAATGTAATTTTTCAAGGATTTTGGAAGAATAATATTTCTGAGTTATGTAAAAAATTAAATGATTTTTCGAATGATTTTTTTGCTTTGCAGCTTCTAATAATGATTCTTGGCTTTGGCATAAGCAATTTGGCCATGTGAATATGAAAAATATTGCTAAATTGTCTAAGTACAACCTAGTTAAAGGGCTGTCAAGACTATCCTATAAAAAGGATAAGTTATGTGATGAATGTCAACTAGGTAAACAAATCAATTCTACTTTTAAGACAAAAGAAATGATTTCTACTAGTAGGCCTCTCGAATTAATCCACATAGATTTATTTGGCCTTACTAGAACTGCTTCTTTAAATAAAAGTAGGTATGTATTTGTTTTAGTAGATGATTTTTCAAGATTCACATGGGTTTTCTTTTTAAAACATAAGAATGATGCTTTTGATGAATTTGCAAATTTTTGTAAACGGATTCAAAATCAAAAGTCTCTAACCATAGTCACTACTAGAAGTGATCATGGTGGAGAATTTGAGAATGAAACGTTTTCAGAATACTGCAACAAGAATGATATAACACATTCATTTGCATTTCCTAGAGCTTCACCACAAAATGGAGTGGTCGAAAGAAAGAACAGGACTTTGCAAGAATGTGCACGTACCATGCCTGTTGAAAGCAATTTGCCTAAGTATTTCTGGGTTGAAGCAGTTGCTACAGCATTTTATGTTTTAAATAGAATTTTGATTAGGCCTAAGCTTAAAAAAACATGTTATGAACTATTTTTTGATAGAATTCCTAAGGTATCTTATTTTAAAGTATTTGGATGCAAGTGTTTCATTTTAAACACTAAAGATAATTTAGATAAGTTTGATCCTAGATCTAACGAAGGTATCTTCATTGGATACTCAAATAGGAGTAAGGCATATAGGATCTTCAATAAGTCAACTTTGACTATTGAAGAATCCATGCATGTTTCATTTGATGAATCTCTGACTTCATCTACTGTTATTGAAGATGATAAAACTGATTCATCACCTTTAAATAACGTAATTAAATCACTAGAGGAAACTACCATAGTGGATAAGTCGATCGATAAGGAAATCAAGTCGACTGATGTGAATCAGTCGGCTGATGGACTAGTCAAGTCGACTGATCCTATTGTGATGACTCAAACTTTACCAAAATCGTTTGTTGAAGTTAGCGATCATCCTCATAACTTAATAATTGGTGACATGTCACGTGGTATTCAAACAAGATCTCATGTTAATATGATTTCACATACGACTTTCTTGTCGGATTTTGAACCGAAAAATATACAAGAAGCTTGTGAGAATGAATTTTGGATGAATGCCATTCAAGATGAATTAAACCAATTTATAAGAAATGATGTATGGGATTTAGTTCCACGATCTCCTGACCATACTATAATTGGTACCAAATGGGTATTCAAAAACAAGTTAGATGAATCAGGACAAGTCATTAGGAACAAGGCTAGATTAGTTGCTCAAGGATATAATCAAGAAGAAGGCATAGATTTCGATGAAACATATGCTCCTGTTGCTAGACTAGAATCAATTAGGATCTTATTATCTTTTGCATGTTTAATGAACTTTACACTTTTCCAAATGGATGTTATAAGTGTTTTTCTTAATGGTTTTATTAAGGAAAATGTTTATGTTAAGCAACCACCCGGTTTCGAACATGAACAATTCCCAAATCACGTTTTTAAGTTGAAAAAGGCTTTATATGGTCTTAAACAAGCACATCGTGCTTGGTATGATCGATTGAAGATTTTTCCTTTAGAAACTGGTTTTGAAATAAGTAAAGTAGATACTACCTTGTTTATTAGAAGAGTAGAGACCGATATCCTAATCATACAAATATATGTAGATGACATAATCTTTGGCTCTATTAATAGTAATCTCTGTCAAGAGTTTGCTAATACCATGAAAAATGAGTTTGAGATGAGTCACATGGGTGAACTCAATTATTTCCTTGGACTTCAAATAAAGCAGTCACATAATGGCATATTTATTAATCAAGAAAAATATGCTAAGGAATTACTCAAACGATTTTGCATAGATAGCACTAGTAGTAAGACCACACCTATGGCTACTACTACTACACTTGACAAAGATGAATTAAGTAAGAGTGTCGATCAAAAACTCTATCAAAGGATGATTGACTCACTCTTATATATAACTGCTAGTAGACCTGACATTATGTTTAGTGTATGTTTGTGTGCTAGACATCAGTCAAGTCCTAAAGAGTCACTTAAAAGTTGTGAAACGTATTTAAGATACATTAAAGGCACATCTGAGTATGGTTTATTTTATCTACGCACCGATAATTTTCAACTGTCGTATAGTGATGCGGATTTTGCTGGTAGTAAAACTGGCCGTAAAAGTACTAGTGGTACTTGTCACTTTTTGGGACATTCACTAGCATCTTGGTGCAGTAAAAAGCAAAATTCAGTATCCTTATCAACTACAGAAGCTGAATATATTGCTGCAAGTTTGGCTTGTGCCCAAATTTTATGGATGAAACGAACCCTATTAGATTATGGTATTTCATTTTCAAAACCTGCTATTATGTGTGATAATACCAGTGCCATTAATTTATCTAAAAGTCCGATTCAACACTCACGTACGAAACACATTGATATTAGACATCATTCTCTATGTGATCATGTTTTAAAGGGAGATATATCTTTAGACTTTATTTCTACTGATAAACAAGTAGCAGATATCTTTACTAAACCACTCAAGGAAGACACTTTTATCACCTTAAGAAGAGAACTAGGAATTTGCAGTTTTCGTGATATTTCTTGAATTTTTATCTTGTATAAGTTGACCTAAAACTAGTTTTCAGTTGGCTGACCAAGTACTTTCGTAATCTATTATTTACTAATTTTTTGTTCTGGAAAGTCGACTGTGCACAGTACTCAGTCGACTGACAGAAGTATTACTTAATATTTTCGTTTGTTTTATTTTGCTTTCGACTAAGTTGACTGATCTAAAATCCCAGTCGACTATCGCAACATCAATCTGTCTTTCTGATTCGAACACGGCACATTTTTAGAGGCGAGTCTCTTTATATTTTCTTACCCACTGATTGATCTCATCCTTTGATTAACCCCAGCCTAGATCTCAGCCCTCTATTCTAAAGTATAATCCTAGTTTTTACTTCTCTTTTTCACTTTCCCCTCTTTTACTGTCTCTCTCCAGAAATAGAAGAAGTCGGCTGTAGAACCCATTCCTTGGCGTTTTCAGCGATCTGAAGCCCAATATTGAAGACTTCGTTTAGCTTTTTCAGTTCATTTCACTTGTTGAAGTCTTTTTCGAGATCTCTTGAAGCTTTGTGCCTCTCTTTCAATCTCCATTGTTGGGTATAATTGCTTGTCCTTTTTTCTTTTCAATTTTCTAGAGTTGAATCATGCCTCCAAAGAGTGCTCGTGGTTCTAATGTTGAGGAAGGACAATCATCTAGCAATTACCTTCAATATTTGAGAAGTCCAAACCTAGTTGAAATTTTTTTCATTATCTGTCAAATTGTAATCTTTCCAGGAAGGTTTGTCAATTTTTCTGATCTAGATAGGTTTCCCATCGCCCCATTGTTTGAACAATGTGGGTTGTTTGACTTGCTTTCCTTGGTGAATCAACCTCCTTATTATCCACAGCTTATATATTTGTTTTCTACAAATATGAAAGTTGTTACTTCTGAGGATGGTAGCGAAATATTTTTACTCACTTCAGTGAAAAATATTCGCATGAAACTCACCTCTGCAAAATTAGGAGTTATTTTGAATCTTCCTAATGAAGGGATGGACTTAGGAGAGATTGAAAAGGATGACAACTCTATATTGTCAAAAAATTTCTTGCCAAATCGCGGTCCCCCTATGACAAACAAGTCAATTACACCGCTTGCTAAACTTGTTGCAAGAATTTTGTCTTATAACATTATCCCTAAAACGGGTAGCTACGACCAATTTTCTTTTGAATTGCAACAAGCAGTATATGCCATTTTCGGCAACATCCAAATAAATTGGAGTCGAGTCATTTCAATCGTCTCCGTAAGGCTCATACTTCTTTTCTTCCTTTTGGTGCTTTACTTACTCATATCTTCAACTTCTATGAAGTTAATCTTGCTTCTGAGTCGAGTGTTGTCACTCATTATGAGTCTTGTGATCGTGCGAGTTTAGCTTGTATGAAGATTCTAAACTCTCCTCCTAGATCTCCTCATAGGAATGTCCCTCCTATTCCTTTAGCCACTTCAGGTCGTAGGTCTTCTGTATCTAGTTCGACTCGTCCTCGAGCTGTTTTTACCGATCCTGAGAGTCTTAATCATTCTGTCAACTATCTCATGGATCGTCAGGATACCCTTGAAGCTAGTATTTCTCATCTTACCCACTTGTTCACCCAACAATTTCCACCTCCTGCCTCTCAAGGTGTTGATGACGAAGAAGAAGACTGACTTGATGTATTTTCTATTTTTTTGTAATTTTTCGTTATGATTTATGTATCACTTTTATGTAGTATTTGAAACCATGTACTTCATTTCCAATGTCTAAATTTGTTATGTTTTTTTTTTCATTTTTTTTTTCAATGTGTTATGCTTTCCATTTTTGTTATTGTTTCTTTCCTCCTCTATTTTTTGTTGACGACAAAGGGGGAGAAAAGGATGTGGATGGGATGTGTATGTTATGTGCATGTTTTGTGGTTTTGGTGCATATTTTTCATGTGCATGTTTTTTAACTTGTGCATGTTGTACATTAGTTAGGGGGAGCATCTTTAATTATTATTACTATTGTAAGTTATTGTGTTGTCATCATCAAAAAGGGGGAGAATGTTGATTCTTGGTTTTGATGACTACAACACAATGCAAAGTTGTGTTATCACTTATATATTGCAGGGTGTATAAAGATCAATACCATGGTGTAATACATAGGCAAAGTTGATTCAATGAAGCTTTCAAAGAAAATTGATCAAGCCACAAAGAAATTAGTTCAAGCCACATTGATCAAGCAAGTTTCAAGATATAAAGACATTGGCTCAAGCTCTAATTAAAGAATCAAGTTCAAGACAGGACTCAAGTGCTTCAAATTTTTTGCATTAAGTGTCTTGTAACAATTGTTGTAACTTTTTATTTGTTGAGTCTTAGAATGCTGTAAATAGCTTTGTCACACACACTCACACATATTTTTTTAATAATTGAGTGTTTTACAAACTTAAAAAGATCGAAACAAGCTTGAATAAATTCAGTTGTTAAGTACCAGTCGACTGCTATTTGGCACCAGTCGACTGTCCTAGTTCGAAGCTGTCTGAACTCATTCAAACTCTGGCCAGTCGACTCAATATGGCAACCCAGTTGACTGTTCAAGTCGTTTCGACAGTTTTCTGATTTCAAAACTTGTTTTTCAAATTCAAAATAATTCCTATCCATTTTAATTCAGTTTTAGGAACTGTTCTTCAACGTTCCTATGATTCCTCTCTATAAATAGGGCATAGGAATCACCATGAAAAGGTTCCAAGCATTTTCTTAAGTTTTAAGCTTTTGTTTTTAAAAAGAACAAGTTTCCTAAAAAGCATTCATAATCTCTAAAGTCTTGGTTCTCTGAAAATCAGTTTAGTATAACATCGAATTTGTTTTAGACTAATTTCAGAAGTTGACCTATTAGCCACTCTACAAAATCACAAATCACAAACAAGGCTATAGGTTATTGTAACTCTTTTGTTGTTGTTTTCACTCTCGGTTTGTGAGAGTGGTCCTCTCGGTTGGAGAGTAAGGCTCTAGGTTGTTGAGTCAGTTTTTCACTCTAGGGTGTAGAGTGGGTTTGCTCTCTCTAGTGATGAGAGAGGTCCACGGGTTTGACATAGTTGTTGTCGAACACCGTAGGATATTCTAGTATTGTTTTCAAGAATAGTGGAAAATCTCAAGTGGGTTGCTCGGGGACTGGATGTATGTCGGGAGGACCAAACCAGGATACATCGCTGTGTTCTTTGTGGTTGACTCTCTCTGTGGTTGTATTTTCTTCACTTGCATTTCAATTTTTCTGTGTTTTATTCAAAAACTTGTCTGCCAAGTCGACTGAGTCTCCTTTATAAGTCGACTGACCAGACTTGTATAAAATACTCTTCAAACATTTGTCTGGTAAGTCGATTGAGTTTTCGCTATAAGTCGACTGATCAGATTTGTATAAAATACTCTTCTTATCTGGCGCCCCTGTTGACTGTATTCTCTTTTTAAGTCGACTGGACAGAATGAAAAGTTTAATTTCTTAATTATTTTTTATACAACACTATCCACCCCCCTCTAGTGTTATTTGTCTTGCCTACAGGATCCAACATCGTTCACATGGTCCTGACCTCGCCGGCTTTTGACGAGCATGTCGTCGACGTATTCTCCGTGTTGCGACCGATCTAATCTTTGAAGATCCGGTTGACGAGCCTCTGGTAGGTGGCTCCAGCGTTCTTCAGCCCGAAGGGCATAATCTGGTAGCAATACAAACCTTGGTCGGTCACGAAAGACGTCTTGGCCATGTCGGGAGGGAACATGTGGATTTGGTTATAGCCTAAAAAGGCGTCCATGAACGTCAGCAGCTAGTGACCCGATGTCGCATTGATCAGGGTGTCGATGCTTGGGAGAGGAAAAGGGTCTTTCGGACACGCCTTGTTGAGGTCTGTGAAGTCAATGTAGATCCTCTAGCTTCCATTGGCCTTCTTCACCATAACAACGTTGGCCAGCCACTCCGTGTAGCTGACCTCCTGAATGAAACGAGCGGACAACAGTTTGTCCACTTCAACCTTCAGGGCTTGTTGCCTTTCCTGAGCAAACTTGCGTCGCTTCTGATGAATGGGTTTGGAGTCCGGGGCGACGCTCAGTCGGTGCATGATAAGGTCCTCTGAAATCCCAGGCATGTCAGACGGGGTCCAGGCGAAGAGGTTGATGTTGCGGCGGACGCAACCAATCAGGCCTTGCTTCAAGACTGGCGACAGGGTGCAGCTAACACGGAAATGTTTAGATTTGTCATCTGCCTCGAACGAGACTTCCTCCAGCTCGTCCGCCAGTTCCGACTCCGGATGGTCTCTCTCGGGAGGGAGTTCAACAGTGTCGAGGGGAAATACACCGCCCCGACTGCTGTCATGTAGCACGAATTCGCCGATTCCTGGTAGCCTCGGACGATCCCGAGGTCGGTGGGGAACTTCTGTTTCAGATGGTAGATCGAGGGGACGGCCTGGAACGAGCAGAGCCCGGGTCGGCCGAGGATGGTGTTGTATGCTGCCTTGACATTGACCACCATAAAATCCATCGACTCGGTTCGGAGGATGGCGGTCGTGCCTGCAGTTACATTTGGTGTCACAATCCCCTTAATTTGTATGGGGACGCCAGAAAACCCGTGAAGGGTGTAGCTAGCAGGCTTGAGCTTTTCTCGAGGGAGCTTGAGTTTCTCAAATGCTTCTAAGAATATAATATTAACCGAGCTGCCGTTGTCCACCAGGATACGGCGGACCACGAAGTTGGCCATGATGAGGGCGTCGCAGTGTGGAAGCCGGACGCTTTCAAGGTCTTCTCCCGAGAAGGAGACGGCCAGCTGCTGGACATGGGGGGAGGGATGGTCTCGGACAGAGTTGACCTCTCGGACGACGGCTTTGCTGGAGGTATTGGAGTCCCTTCCCATGGGTCTACCGTGGATGCAGTGGAAGAAGCCGGTTCCCTTGCTTCCCTGGGTTCAGGATCCCGCTCGGGGCGGCGGCTGTTTGTTCGAGGAGGCGAAGGCCTTGGGTTCCTCGGTTCTCTTCGGTCTTCGGGATTGGTCCGGGCAAACTCCCTCTGATACCCTCGTTGGATGAGGGCTTCGATCTCGTCTTTGAGGGCTCGACAATGATCTGTGTCGTGTCCGGTGTCTCGGTGGAAGCGGGAGTAGAACCTTTGATCTCGCTTCTTGCCGTTGTTCATTTATCGGGGAGGGAAGCAGACGATCCCTTTGTCCTCGATCTCCATCAAGATTGCCGAGACGTTCTGAGTCAGGGGCGTATATATCTCGAATCGGGGGACCCTTTTAAGACCAGTTGCTTCCTTCCCAGGCTTCTTGAAGGGCTCAGCATCATCGATCTTACACGTCCCCTTAGCAGTGGCTCCTTGGTGCCCTCGGGATTGAGGGCCTCCTCGGACCGGATATACTTCTCGACCCTACTGAGTAGGTCGGGGAAGTCCACAGGTGGCTTCTTGGCTAAAGAAGCCTTGAGCTGGCCGTGGCGGACATTGTGTCGAAAGGCTGCGGAGGCGACCCCTGTGTCAAGGGAGGAAACTGACCTTGCCTCGGTGGTGAACCTCCGAACGAACTCCCGGAGGGATTCCCCGTCCTTCTGTTTGAGGTCCAGAAGGGAAGAGTTTGTCTTCTCGACCTTTCTGCTGGTCACGAAGTGGGCTAGGAAACCCGCCTCTAGCTGCTCGAAAGAGAAGACCGAGCCGGGGGTAAGTTTGGAGAACCATTCTCGAGCCGGTCCACGGAGAGTAGCAGGGAAGGCGCGGCAGAGGAGGGGATCCGCAGCGCTGTGAATCATCATAAGGGTCTTAAATTCCTCCATGTGATCAGCAGGATCACCCTCGCCATTGTAGGTCTCGAATTGGGGAGACCTGAAATTCCGAGGGATCTCAGCTTCTGAGATTTGGGGGGAAAAGGGGGGTCCAGTCGGACGATGACCATGACCCGGCATTGGTCTGCCCTCGTCGAGATGGGCGAGGCGGTTCTCCATTTCGTCCAAACGACGAAGGACAGCGTCTGCCTGTTCCTGAGGACGAGCCGATCCGCCGGACTCGCCGGCTCCTGTTCCTGACCGGGGGTCAGAACTGTGGCGGACCTCGGTAGTTTGGCCGCCTCGGATGGCTTGGATAATCTCGTCCCGGAAATTCTGGAATTCGACCCTTGTGACGGGGGCTTGCCCCACCGGGTTCTGCGGGGGATCGCGCACCTGGGAAGGCTGTCGACGATGGTTCGAGACTGAGTTGGAAGCGACCTCTCCCCTCGTCCGGCTAGCCTGCTTATCCGAGATGACGTGGCGCAAATCCGACACACTTGATGGTCGGGCCGCGGTGTTGACCCGAGGTTGGTTGGAACCCTGGTCATTCGCGTGGCTATGATGTAGGGGGTCCGAATGTCGTGCCGAGGTGACGGCCCTTTCGGCTTTGGGAGCCATGGGAGGGCTCGGACCCGAGGTGGCGACTCTGGCTGGGCTCGGAAAAACGACGGTACTTCTAAGGAACTTCCTCACAGACGGCACCAACCTGATGTTGTAACGTGGCTGGGTCGGACCCGTTTGCCTGTGGGCCTGAGGCGGTAACAGCCCGTTGGACTTCGTTGACTTGATGATCAGGGAAGAGCGGGTTTTGAGGAGATCTGATGGCCCAGGAGGGGCCACGTCATCTAACCCATATCAAGTGTCAAAATATAAGCCCTCGTATAACAGCCAACTTCTAACTGAGATGAATTATCAATGAAGAGGTTATGAAACTTTGACTTCAATATCTGGACACTTGGAGATATTTCCTGACATCCACCATCCAACATAAACATTCTTAGATAGACATGACTCTCACATCCCACATGCAGAAGCTTTGATTATTCGTATTTCATCCCAGTTTATAATATGTCTTGGTAGAAAATGTTACTTTCTCTTCCGTTTGCTCTCTTTTCTACCTGTAATCGATATGTACACAATCATTCTTTCCGTACCCAATTGCTGGTTAGAAAACAAATTGTCACCTTTTTCTTTAATTAACGTTGAGCATCTTATGAACCTGGGGCAATGCCTTTGTCTTGATTTTAATATTTAACTTACTGAGTTTTCAAAATATGATCATAATATGCTTGCATTAGTTAATGTGGCTATTGCTGATTGGATAGAATTGTATCAGCATGTGCATTTTACGGATTGGAAATAATTTGCTGATTAATTTTCATAATTAGTTAGCATGGTCCTGTTATTGAACCGATCATCTCCTCTCTGATCTGACTAAATAAACTTATCTTCCATCATCTTAACCTCTTCGTTAAGGGTTCCCCGCGCTTGCGAATCATGATTTTTGCTCACTAGAGCTCTTCTCAGAGTGGGAATGGTTGTTTACCTTTTAGAAGCTTGTTCTCTTTTGATCTTTCTTGCATTCACCTTGATGCTACGGTTTGCTGGTATCTAGGAGAAACATGAATGGTTGAACTCGTCATGTGAGTGATTACCAGATGTGCAAATCTATTTTCGTTTTTGATTTGTGATTTTTGCAAAAACTTCACTGCGATTATTTTACTTGCACCAAATTAGAAAACTCTTTTGATGAATTTGGCTGTGTTTTGCTTCCACCATTTTGTTCCTCATTGGCACTGTTTTGTCACTTTATGATATTGTTTGGTAGAGTGCTATTTTGACCTCTTTGTTACTCAGCTTGCTAATTAAGGTCTCTGGTTGAATAAGTATCTGATGTTAATTTACATTGGAAGTGGGCAATGAATCCCCCGACATTAATTTTTTGGTTGGCATGTATTTGGTACCACACTGTAAGTAGAAGATGCAATCCTGTTATAAATAACTTGGTAACTGACTTTGTCAAAAAAAAATCCCGATATGCTCATAAACAGTAAACAGAAACAACAGTCATACCTTTCGGTATGAGCTCACAAAGTATCTAGAGGTAATTTCAATTAATGTTTGAAGTATTAAAAATTTAAATCATGGTTACAGTTGGATACTTTATGGAATCAGAACATTTAACGTTGTTGAGGTGAAAACCTTAGTTAGCCTTAAAATTAATGTATGCTGGAAACTTTTAGTTAAAGGTTTCCTTAGCTATAGGGATAATGAATGGTTAATGTTTTATGAGTGTTGAGGTAAGAGTCCTAGAGCAGTCTGGTTTTAGGTTTAGTGCAATTGTCCTGTATCATTAATTCATGTTTTTATTCTGCGTTTCCCAGGATGAACTGGACGACATTTTTTGTAGCTGCAGTTAGCTGACCTCTTGAAGCATATTGTCCAAAATACTTCTGCATTTAATTTAACAAAACAGAATCTAGTAAGTGAGCAAAGAAACATTCATATCTAGGAATAGTGTTTGTTATATAGAGTGGTTGTTTTTCTTGATGGGGAACCTGTGTTCTACTTCGGTTTGGAACACAGTTCATTTTGCAGTGATTTTGTAAGTTGGAGATGATCTCCACTCATTATTTATTATACATAACATTTAAGGATTATGATGATTATCAACAACTGTGTTGATCATCCTATAATAATGTTATGTGACTTTTTGTCGTCTCCTAGATGAGTTTATGGTGCTTTCCTCTCGTCTCCTAGATGAGTTTATGGTGCTTTTGTAGCGCCCCTGAGATCCACATACAGGAAACTCGTGACAAAACCCAAGATCATTGCTCCAAATGAGTACACAACACATGAAAGAAATCACAGAAAATTTAAAACTTACATTGTACAAGGAAAACTATACTTTCTACTTGGATGCTCCACAGCCCAAAACTCTTTTGCTCCCACGATTGGTCCTACAAACCAACCGTAGGTACGTCAGTTGTGACGCAAAACGAATGAAAACCGCAATTTCCCTAATCCTCAACAAACAACATTAATGCGGAAAGTAAATGTGGAAATCATACAATAGGAGTGTCGATGTATGTTATGACCTAGAATCTTGTGAACAACTCAAATGCACACGATGCTCTTATTCTAATGCATTCTTGATTTAGATACATATGCATCCCATACTGCATATTTTCCAATCAAGCTTGAGCGTACTTCAGATTATAGGGTTTACTCTCTGGCAATGCAAACCTACTCTTGTACTCTTCTCTGTTTCTGATATTTATTTAGTGATTGGAAGAGCTGTAGTATATACGGTCTATTCCACCTACTGCATCAGATCGGTGGTCTTTCTCCACTCCCGAAGGTCAGTGATCACTCCGATCGATCGGAATCGGTGGTCTCTCTCCACTCCCGACAGGCTGGTAATCATTCAGCTCGGCTGCGGTCCTGTCGGAATCAGTGGTTTTTCTCTACACCCCGGACACTATAAGTTATTCGAACATAAGGCGAATCTGCAGGCCTTCCCCTACTTCGCTAGAGACAAGAGTTACACTCTAGCTCATTGTTCGTATGAATAACTTAGAACATAAACGTACTCATATCCATTCCCCTAGATTTTGACATTTCTATCACTAAATCTCAGAAATCAATAGTCGAGACTACGCTGCATGTGTCCCAGATGAGACGACGTCGCACGTGTCCCCTTGACAGGTGCCTGTCCTTATTTTTATTTTTATTGGTGCCTGTCCTTACTAGTGCCTGTCCTTATTTTTATTGGTCCAATAAAATCTAAATATTTTATTGGTCTTGTGATTATGAGCTACTATAATCTATTTAACATTTATCGTTCTCTATTTCTTACTTAATTTATTCTACTTAGTTTCTTATTCAATAATGGTTGAAAACTAGGTAAATTAAACCTAGACCCGAAAGTTAATCTTGTCTTACAACAAGTCATCTAATTTCAACAGACACCTAACTCAAATTTGGATTCAACCCCAATTTCCAATTATGCTAAGAGTTGGCTCAACATACATACTTGACATACACCAAACCAGTGCACTTAATATGCACTAAACATCACCATATGCATATACCGTATGCATACAACAACAACAACAACAACAACAAAGCCTTTTTCCCAACTAGTTGGGGTCGGCTACATGAATCCTGGTTTTCCATTTTGCTCGATTTTGCGCAATATCTTCTGTAAGGTCACAAGCTATCATATCTTTTTTCACCGTTTCCACCCAAGTTAGTTTAGGTCTTCCTCTACCCCTAACTCTACCCTCAATACTTATCAAATCACTCTTTCTAACAGGGGCACTACTAGGCCTACGTGTGACATGTCCAAACCACCTGAGGCGATTCTCTCTCAACTTATCTTGTATTGGAGTTACCTTTAGCATGTCTCGCACATGCTCGTTTCCAATTCTATCTTTGTTTTACCACACATCCATCTTAGCATTCTTATCTCTGCTACACTCATTTTTTTGGACATGTTGTTTCTTTGTTGTCCAACACTCTGCTCCATATATCATTGCTGGTCTAACAACTATCCTATAAAATTTTTCCTTCAACTTCAAAGGTATACGTTTGTCACACAAAACACCACTGACATTTCTCTACTTAAGCCACCCTGCTTGGATCCTATGTATAACATCTTCACAAATCTCCCCATCTCTTTGTATAATCGAGCCTAAATATCGGAACGGTCTCTCTTAGGTATCTCTTGGCCATCAAGCTTTACTAATCCTACAGTTGTGTTCCGAATATCACTAAAATTATACTCCATATACTCTGTTTTAGTTCTGCTTATCCCAAACACTGTAGCTTCCAACGTTTTTCTCTACAATTCTAATTTAGCATTGACTCCTGCTCTAGTCTCGTCCACTAAGACGATGTCATCTGCAGAAAGCATACACCAAGGTACCTCATCTTGTATTCTTCACGTCAATTCATCCATAACCAAAGTAAAAAGGTAATGGCTTGAAGTCGAACCTTGGTGTAGACCTACTGTAATAGAAAAATCGCCGGTCTCTACTGTGGTTGTTCTAATTGTGGTCGTTCCCCTTCATACATATCCTTAATTATCTCAATATACCGAATAGTTACTCTTTTATTATTTAACACCCACCATATGCATATACCATATGCATACTTATCCATTAATTCTTTTAATGCCTGCAATCTTTTCTTATACTACCAATAGTTTCTCTTCATTATTACCATGCATTACTAACTAACTAAGTATGCTGCTACAAGTAGTTTCTACATGTGAGTTTCTTCATAAATGACTATTATTTCTACTATTTTAAGTGATTACTACTACTACTATGAATTACTAATAGACAAGTAATTTTCCACTACCATGAACAAGTTGTCTTCTACTTCATTTTAATTAATTGATTCTACAAGCTAACTAAACAACATATTATCTAGGCATATACTACCACAATTCGTCCATTCAATTTTCTTATATAAATTTTTATACAAAAAACCTAACATAGGTAATTATTAATACCATTGTTGTGCATTTACTCATATTTTATAATCTTTTTAAGTTCGCTACTACTACATGAGCCTGTTTTTTTTAAATATATAAACTCTACAACACCTTTCTACTACTTACAAGTGACTACTATGAGTAGTCTCTACTACCTCAATTATGATGAGTGACTACAAGCTAATTAAACCACACTAACTACTAACTAAGTATACAATACTAACAATTCTATTTTTTTTACTATTATTACATATATATTCTTCCAAACAATTAATTAATTATTTAAAGGATAGACCATGAGTTGTAACTTTTCACATATATATAATATGTATAATACTCCAACCATTTCAAACATAACTTAAACAATTGATTAATTATTCAAAGAATAGAACATGATTTGCAAGCAAACATTCAATACTACCAATTCTATTTATTTTCTTGCTATGTTTATTATTATTATTTTTTGCTATGTTTAATTCATATAATCCTACACATGAACTAAAGCATATGATGATATCAAGCAACACACCATACCCTCATTCATAAACATATCAACCTTATTCATAAAAGTAAATTAGCAACTATTAGGATAAGGAAATTACCCACTTTGATTTGTTTGCAAGTTTCAATATATTGGCTTTGCTTCAAGTTGCTACCTTTTCCTCCTTGCTTCCTTGACCTTCACCACTTAGCTTGATGATGCACACAAAAGCTTCTAGGAACTATATATATGTATATATATTTATATAGTTGGAAATGGAAAAATAGTGAGAATGAGAAGGGTTGGTATGTAGAAAATAGGCTTAGGATTTTATAAAATGAACTAGGGTTTTGAAAAGAGTATGAAAAGAACTAAGGTTTCCTTCTAACGCATATACATATATAGAAATGAGAAGGAGGGGGTTGGCTGGCCACCAAAGAGAAGGGTAGTGGAGTGTAGGAGTTGGTGGAAGTGTGTAGAAATGCTTAGGTGTTTTCATATTTGCATTAAACCCCCTAGACTTTATTCAATTACTATTAACCCCTTGGCTTGCTTATTTGTGTGATTGAGAGTTGTTTGTTGGGTTGGGCTAAACAAAAACATGTTGGGTTTTAAGAAAGAAAATATGTTGGGCCAAGACTAACCATATATATATGCAAAAAAATATAGAGTAATGTTCCGTTGTGCACTAGGCCTCCATGTGCACTCGTGTGCACTCGGCCTTCCCACATTCGTATCGACGATCCGAACCATTCACATTGATCTACACATCTAAATTAGTCTAAATATGTCAAATCAAATCATTTGAAATTCATTTGCCCATCCATCATGTGACTATAAAAACAATGATTTTCAGCCATACAATTTTGTAACACATCAATGGATGGGCAAATGTATTTCAAATGATTTGATTTTACATATTTAGACTAATTTAGATGTGTAGATCAATGTGAACGGTTCGGATCGTTGATACGAAGGCGTGAAGGCTGAGTGCACAACGGAACATCACTCAAATATATATATATATATATATATATATATATATATATATATATATATATATGGGTAAAAGGGATATGAGCAACTTGCTCATTTAGTAAATGAGCAAGTGATGAGGTGGCATGCATGTGATTGGGAAATCCTAAAAGTGGTTAGATACTTAATGTATCACATGCATGCCACCTCATCACTTGCTCATTTACTAAATGAGCAAGTTGCTCATATCCCTTTTACCCTATATATATATATATATATATATATATATATATATATATATATATATATATATATATATATATATATATATATATATATATATACTAGGTTTGTCCGTTGACACGTGCTTACAGCACGTCTTCGGAACGGTGCACCTTGTTTGATCATATAAAATAGTTTTAGAGGTCCAGCAAATTAATTGAAATAGCAAACATATTATATGAGAAACTTTTGGGGGTCCGGCAAAAAACATATTATATGTTTTTTTTTATTTTTTAAAATTATTTTTAAAGTTTTTAAATATTTATTTTTTTTAGTTTTTTTAATTTTTTAATTTTATAAAAAATTTTAAAATTTTTATTTTCTTAATTTTTTAAATAAAAAATGGAGGGAAGGAGAGAGAGAAAAAAAAATTAAATAAATATATGAGTTGTTTTAAGTAGAGGATTTGAATTTGAGTTCTGGGGGGAACTTTTGGGGAGAAAATATGTTTTGTGATGTTAGATCTGGACCTTTGATTTTTGAGGGGATTGAAGGAGAGCCACTTGATAGCTTTCTTTGTGTTTTATTATATAAATATATATATGAGCAATCTTCCATTGCACACGCAAATGTTGTGCAAACCACTTAAACCGTCATTGGCAATGACGGGTTAAGGCAAAACACATAACCCGTCATTGCCTATATAGATAAAATAAAAATAAAATAACAATAACAATCTAATATATTTTATTAACCAAACATGCTAGTGGTATTACAGCTTTCCTTGGTATGCTCCCTCTCTGTGTATTTTATATATGGGAACCTGATCTGGTATGTGCAATAAGAGCAACTTTCTTGAGTACGCTCCTATTAGGAATGTGCCCTACAATCAATCGCATTAGATAATTGACAATTCTCTAGTAAACATTATTCATGATTAATAAAGTTGTTTGAGGCGTTTTATTCATCATATACTACTTATTCTTATTTACTGTTATGATGAAGTCCATGTAGGGTCATGATGAGATCATGACAGTGAGACCTAAACTTAATATTATTCTAAAATGTTTAGTCATAGGATTACTGAGATTGGACATCGGTGATTTCGGTAAGAGTAGTACACTCATTATATGCATTAAAGTATAGGATAATTGATTTCACAATTATTTATGTAGAGACATTAATATAAGTGTAGGTGCTAAACAGTTTAGTTAACTGAATTGACTCACTAAAATGAATATCTAATAAAATGTCTAAGTGAATGTCAGTAGATAATTTTTTGGGTGATAGTGAGTACAAGTAATCCTAAGACCTGATATTGTCATAGTATTTTGTGTCTGTCAATCTATGCTTTGGTTTATTTCCTAGCACGACTTTCTAAGCATATGTAGGGTATTATGGGGATACTGAGGCTTTCAATGAAGTGGGCGAGCATTCAGTAAGGAATCGATCACTTCTATTAGGGAAGTCTATGACCATAGCAAAATGAATTTTAGAACGAAGTTTCTAAGTATTCATTTGAGTCAATCACTAATGTATCTGACATATATGATTAAGTGGTTAGGGTTTGACGTTAATCCGTGAAAATTTTGCTGTACTACCCCACTTTTTGAAAATATTTAGCATTCTGCCCCACTCCCCAAAACAATTAATGATATGCCCTTGTTTAGGACACGTCAGCAAGAAACGTTATTGGAAAAAACGGCATAGGTTATTTCGATGCCGTTCTTCCCAATAACGACATCTATTTGTAAAAAAAAGTGTTATGCCGTTATTTGGAATAACGACATAGGTTGTTTTGTTTTTCGAAAGCTTGTAATCTCCACTTAGAGAAAAAATTGCAAGTGTGAAAACCTTATAACAAATGCCGTTATTTCAAATAACGGCATTCTCAATACTGATGCCGTTATTTGGAATAACGACATCAGTTATAAATTTTTTTTTATTAAAAAGTAACTTATTATTCATCCTCTCTGACGATTAAGTTAAAAAAAAAATTATAACTGATGCCGTTATTCCAAATAACGGCATCAGTTATAATTTTTTTTAAACTTTTTATTCATTCTCTCTGTTTCCAAACAATGACAAGAGTTCATATTTATATATAACTGATGCCGTTATCTCCAATAACGGCATCAGTCATTCGAATGCCGTTATTCAGGATAACGGCACTATTTATAAGTTTTTTCACACTTAGAACTTTTTAAAGTTAGAAGATTCACACTTGTAAGAGAAATATATCGATGCCGTTATTCCAAATAACGGCATGAAAAAAATGTAAAATAGATGCCGTTATTGGAAATAATGGCACGTAAATAACCTATGCCGTTATTTCCAATAACGGTTTATGCTGACGTGTTCTAAACAAGGGCAGATCGCTAATTGTTTTGGGAAGTAGGGCAGAGCGCTAAATATTTTCAAAAAGTGGGGCAGTACGGAAAAATTTTCTTAATCCATACCCTAAACTTTTTCGGGATATTGTATGATCGGAGGATTTAATTGTACATGAACTAATCACTATAGGTATAATTGATTTAAGTAATCAAACTCAAATTATCTGGGTAGTCATGACACTTTGCTAGACATCAATCATGACTTGTGGGGAAATAAAGAAGTTTAATTGATGTAAAACCAACCCTAAAATAGAGAATTTTCCAAGAATTTTAATGGGTTAATTTTACCAACATGAAAGTGCGGATTTAGATTGGATATTATAACAGTTAACAGGTTCGATGGGTTTTCAAGAATTGAATCAAATGCTAACAATCCCAATTAATAATTCAATCTTAATCAATAAGTAAATCCCTACGTGTTTTAGCAAGTAAAAAGAGCAATACCAATTCGCACCCTAATCTAGCATGTGGATCACTCAAACTCAGTATTTTGTGGTCGACAGTCAAATCAGATAATATACTAGATGATAAGGCAGTAAAACATAAATACGGAAGAGATGGAAAGAGTATACCGAATGTGAAGAAACCAGCGTAGATATTGGAGTGGACAGCAACAAGAACACAGCAACTCAAGAGCAGCAAGAGCAAGAGGAGAACGGTGCAGCAAGGAGATCTGACCACTGCCGTCGGAGCTGGTGTTGGCACAGGGCGGCGCTGGAAAAAGTCAGCCGACGACGCAGAGGAGGGGCGTCGCGACGGGGGAACTCAATCGGGAGGTTGCTGCGGCGGTGGGAGGGTTGGAACTCTGAGTTAATGGCGGTAGGGAAGAAGGAGGTAGGAAGGTGCGCCTGGTGGTGGGGATCTTGATCGAGAGGGAGAAGAAGAGGCGACTGCAGTAGGGTTTTGGAGGAAGACGATGGAGTTGTTCGGTGTTGTGGGGATCGGGATGCGGAAGACTGGAGAAGAGGGCGTGGAGGCTTGGTGGTCGACGGCGAGGGGGGTTGCGGGATGGAGGCCGGGAGTGGAGGGGAAGAGTGGCCACGGGTGTAGGGGATGAAGGATTTGGGGTTTTGGAGTGGGGTCGGGTGTTGGAGAAGAAGAAGAAGGAGAAGACGGCTGTTAAGGGGGTATGATTAGGGTTTGGTTATTTGGGATTAGGGGAGATTGTATTTGTGGATTTTTAATTGGGGATAAATTTTAGAATTAATCACTAATTCTAAAACTAGATTAGGATTTATCACAAACCCTAATTTGATCTCAATTGTATCACACAAAGGAGAGAAAATGAAGAGCAAAACTCAACACAGATTTTTTTTAATCAATAATGGCATGCCTTTCTCATTCATCTCAGGGCTTTTAAATAGGCTCAATTACATCTTGAAACACATCTCCAAAATATTCTCAGAATCTAAAAATTACAAAAAAGATTACATAAAAATGGAAATAAAATAAAAATCCTAAACTGAATAAAACAGCTGATGAAGACGATGTCTGCGCTGATAGAAACGCCCAAATCGTCTGGAACCGATGTCCTCATCATTCTCCCCGGGTGGGAGAAGGCTCGACCCAGTCGAGTCAAAACCAGTCCTCCTATCATAGTGCTTCAAGAGGTCTGGATCCAATTGCGGGAGCCCCTCACGATCACTGCAAGTGTCATCCGACTTCGGCTTATTTTTCCACCTTACCAAATACTTGTGCATACCACCATCTCTAGTAGAGATTATCTGATCATCTAAAATATTATTCAATTCTTCTGTCGATGGGTAAGTAATATCTGGTAGTGGAGGTAATGGGGGAATCTCACCATTAGGCTGCAGGGTAGGCTCATCTATAAGAAAATTTCTAGGGTTGAATTCTGAGCCTTCATAAAGTACTAGATCCTCAATATTGAAAATCTTACTTATGCCAAAACCTTCAGGAAGGTCAACGACATAGGTATTATCATTGATTGTATGTAGAATCTTAAATGGGCCTGCAGCACGTATGTTCAAGTTCTTAACGGGTCCAACAGGAAACCGTTCCGGATGAATCCGAACCATCACTTCGTCACCAATATCAAAAGTTATAAATTTCCTTCTAGTATCTGCTATTAACTTGTAGTTAAAATTATTCTCATTAAGTTCCTTGGAAATTTCTCTATGCAAATCATGAATGTTATATGCAAATGTGGATGCAGACATAGGTAAACTCATTGACGGGCTCATCAGCGATGACTGCAGTACCCTCTACTATATTAATCCTACTTGGACTAGGACAGTTGCCAGCAACATGACCGTATCCCTTACATTTATAGCACTTAGTGAGAGGATCAATCTTACTGTAATCTCTTTCGGTGTTCTTACCCTTATGTTCATCTCTATGTGAATTAAAATTTGTATTAGATTTACTGGGATAAGATTTGTTGGGGTGCTAAGAGGGAGGCTGAGGTCTAGGTGGGTCAGTAGAGGTCATTCTAGATGAATGATCTCTCGAGTCGCTGGACCTAGAATCAGAACTAGCTTTAAGGGAATCCATGTCGAGGACTAGGGCGTAGGCTGCTGCTATTGAGTCCACGTTTCTATAGATTAGCTCGTTCCTAGGTCAGCTCGTAGTCCAGCTCTGAACCTAGAGAGAGTTTGTTCTTCACTCTCTTTACCTAACGCATTGCACCGAATAAGGAAGTCATCGAATTTATCGACATATTCTTGTGTGGATTTACTCCCTTGATACAATAGGTTCCACGAATCTAGCAATCGTGTGTGGAACGATAGCGGTACATACCTCTCAGTGAGCTTCTCTTTCATGGCCTCCCAAGTGGCTATGGGTGCCAGGCCTCGGCCTCTGCGGGCATGTTCAAGATTGGTCCAATGTTGTTGAGCTTTACCCGTTAATTTCATAGTTGCAAATTTAACTTTAAGGGCTTCGCTCATGTCGAACCACACAAAATAGTGGTCCATGGCACAGACCCAATCAAGGTAAGCTTGGGGTTCCATGTGGCCTTCAAATTGGGGAACGTCAGCCTTAACGTTCTTTTTATATTGTTCGTCAGGGTCACGTTCTTGACGTCGATCGTCATGAACATTCCCTTGAGGGATCTGACGATGGCCATGAAGCTCAGGGACAATGTTTTGATTTAGCTCCACTTTCTCAAGCCTCTGATTGATATTGGCAAGAGTTGCTTGGATGACAGCTAGGGTAGCGGAGATATCAGGATTGTCCATTTCAGGTCTGAGAAGTCTAGGGTTCCTAATTGGGTGATTGGGAAGGGCTAGGAAAGGCTCTTCAGGGTCTGTGATCGCATTCACCAAAACTGGAAACTATGGGGTGTGTCCTAATTTTTTTTTTTTTTTTTTAAATGATTCTGAACTAAACTAAAATAAAATAAAAATAAAATAAAATAAAATAAAAGACTACACGATACTAAATGAATGCAAAAATGATACCTACGATGCAAGAACTAAGGTTAAAGAACCTTCGCTCTGATACCAAAATGATGTAAAACCAACCCTAAAATAGAGAATTTTCCAAGAATTTTAATGGGTTAATTTTACCAACATGAAAGTGCGGATTTAGATTGGATATTATAACAGTTAACAGGTTCGATGGGTTTTCAAGAATTGAATCAAATGCTAACAATCCCAATTAATAATTCAATCTTAATCAATAAGTAAATCCCTACGTGTTTTAGCAAGTAAAAAGAGCAATACCAATTCGTACCCTAATCTAGCATGTGGATCACTCAAACTCAGTATTTTGTGGTCGACAGTCAAATCAGATAATATACTAGATGATAAGGCAGTAAAACATAAATACGGAAGAGATGGAAAGAGTATACCGAATGTGAAGAAACCAGCGTAGATATTGGAGTGGACAGCAACAAGAACACAGCAACTCAAGAGCAGCAAGAGCAAGAGGAGAACGGTGCAGCAAGGAGATCTGACCACTGCCGTCGGAGCTGGTGTTGGCACAGGGCGGCGCTGGAAAAAGTCAGCCGACGACGCAGAGGAGGGGCGTCGCGACGAGGGAACTCAATCGGGAGGTTGCTGCGGCGGTGGGAGGGTTGGAACTCTGAGTTAATGGCGGTAGGGAAGGAGGTAGGAAGGTGCGCCTGGTGGTGGGGATCTTGATCGGGAGGGAGAAGAAGAGGCGACTGAAGTAGGATTTTGGAGGAAGACGATGGAGTTGTTCGGTGTTGTGGGGATCGGGATGCGGAAGACTGGAGAAGAGGGCGTGGAGGCTTGGTGGATCGACGGCGAGGGGGGTTGCGGGATGGAGGCCGGGAGTGGAGGGGAAAAGTGGCGACGGGTGTAGGGGATGAAGGATTTGGGGTTTTGGAGTGGGGTCGGGTGTAGGGGATGAAGGATTTGGGGTTTTGGAGTGGGGTCGGGTGTTGGAGAAGAAGAAGAAGGAGAAGACGGCTGTTAAGGAGGTATGATTAGGGTTTGGTTATTTGGGATTAGGGGAGATTGTATTTGTGGTTTTTTAATTGGGGATAAATTTTAGAATTAATCACTAATTCTAAAACTAGATTAGGATTTATCACAAACCCTAATTTGATCTCAATTGTATCACACAAAGGAGAGAAAATGAAGAGCAAAACTCAACACAGATTTTTTTTAATCAATAATGGCATGCCTTTCTCATTCATCTCAGGGCTTTTAAATAGGCTCAATTACATCTTGAAACACATCTCCAAAATATTTTCAGAATCTAAAAATTACAAAAAAGATTACATAAAAATGGAAATAAAATAAAAATCCTAAACTGAATAAAACAGCTGATGAAGACGATGCCTGCGCTGATAGAAACGCCCAAATCGTCTGGAACCGATGTCCTCATCATTAATATATTCACTGCTAGCTTAATGGGAGGCCGAATGGGGTACAAGCATTTCTCTTGGAAAATTCAATTTGGAATTTATTTGATAAAATTCGGAATCAAATAATTTGATATATGAAGATATATTAAATATGATAAAATGACAAATAGTTCTACTAGCATGGAATGTCATATGATTTTCAATTTGTTTATGATATAAATAAATTTTGTTCATCATGATTAAATTATGAACTCTCTTTCTAGAATATTTCAATTGTGGAATATTTGAATTCATAACTAATAAATATTTGAGATGATATAATATCTTAATTAAGAGAGATGAAATCTCATCATAGTTAATAAATATATGGACAAATATTTTGTGGATATCTTTTGATATGAAAAAAGATTACATACAATATAAAGATATGGCCTCCAACCCCCTATAAATAGGGAAGAAGAGTTCTTCCTTTACACAAGAAAATAAGATAAGATTGAGTTCATTCTCATTACTAATCAAAAGAGAGTTAGAGAGAAAGGATGACAATTGTAACACCCCGACCCGACTCAGTTGTGCACGTGGCTACACGTGTGCACATGAGAACAAATAAAATCCTAACAACTGCCTACCACAGGCATGCCTCACAAAAGGTGTCCGGACTAGTAGGTAACCTTTGATCATATATTTAACTCACTCTCTTTCTTTCCACATGGGCGATGTGGGACAAACCTCCACCACCACACCCCTGTGCCACGTCACACCCAAGCACAGCAAGCACCCAGCCA
Organism: Hemerocallis citrina; assembly: GCA_017893485.1. Taxonomy (NCBI): domain Eukaryota; kingdom Viridiplantae; phylum Streptophyta; class Magnoliopsida; order Asparagales; family Asphodelaceae; genus Hemerocallis; species Hemerocallis citrina. Next base: position 305,068 of record CM030361.1, on the reverse strand, counting down.
CTCCTTGATTTAATGGCCAACATTTCATAAGCCCCATAGAAGTCTCTATAGGCTCCTTTATTAATCCCAATTACTCCATACCGATAAACCAAATCTATAGGCCAACAACCACACTTCTCACTATTATTATTATTATTATTATTATTATTATTATTGTTATTATTATTATTATATATATATAATATTTTACCCAATATAATATTTATATATACCCCTCTTAAGTACGGGGTGTTACACACACACCCGCTTAGAACTCAGCGTCCTCGCTGAGCCCGGGACTTGCTACCTGATCTAGGATCCCTTTCTAGCCGATGTGGAGAGGACTACCCTGATTCTGCTAGTTGTACAGCCCCTTACCCGGGCGACTTGTCCCAACCTCGCTCCATCTCAGGCGTACATCTTGTACACACTCGGTGTCGAAAGTAGGCTCTAATACCATTTGTAATGCCCCTAGCCCGGCTCAGCTGTGCACGCGGCTACACATGTGCACACGCAAAAAATAAAATCCTAACAACTGTTCACCATAGGCGTGCCTCACAAAAGGTGTCCGGACTAGTAGGTAACATTTAATCATAGGCAACTATATTTAACCCACTGTCCTTCATTCCACATGGGCGATGTGTGACAAACCTCCACCACCACACCCCTGTGCCACGTCACACCCAAGCACAGCAAGCACCCAGCCACTCCATTTAATGGCCAACATTTCATAAGCCCCATAGAACTCTCTATAGGCTCCTTTATTAATCCCAATTACTCCATACCCATAGACTAAATCTATAGGCCAACTACCACACTTCTCACTATTATTATTATTATTATTATTATTATTATTATTATTATTATTAATATCCAATATAATATTTATATATACCCCTCTTAAGTACGGGGTGTTACAACAATATTCCAAGAAAAGTTTGGCGTGGATCACTATTGGAGGACGAGCACTTGGTCGTCTCATTACTGAAACCACCGCGAAGGAGTTTTTGACATAGCTGAAAGGTAATAAAAATCCTTTTATTTTTTATCTAATTCGTTTTGATTCATAGTGATTCTGGCTGTTGGATTTTTTTTTTTGTATTGCAATGTTGTTTGCGCGATTAGATCGCTTCTGCTGCATGTGTCAGATATGTTAATATACCCTAGTTTTCCCCTTCAGCTCCACCATTGGATCCCTTCAAGTTCCACCATTGGTATTGTAATCCCTTTGATGAGATCCAATGGTAGAGAACTGGCAGTTGTGCCACTTACTAAATCACCTCACATGTAAATATAAGTAATCATATTTTGGTTGAAGACCATAAGCGATTTGAATAAAATCACTCCGTATAGTTAATTCTGTGAATTATGTTTCTTTCATCCATTAATCAACAAAATTGATCACTGCCATGATATGAAAAGATACCATTAATAATTTTGTTATATTCCTTCCTTGTGTAAGCATTCTATTGTTGCATGGTATCTTATAGGAATGTTCAAAGTAGAACTAACTAAAAAATGGAGTTCTGTATCTTATAAATTCTAATTTACTTCTAATGAATCAGATCATTTGAGATCACTTGAGAGAGAGAGAGAGAGAGAGTCACTTGAGAGAGAGCACTTGAGAGAGAGAGAGAGAGAGAGAGAGAGAGAGAGAGAAACTTTAACATTAAGTTTGTCTTTTAATTTCCATATCTACGTCTCTTTTTTACACGTGAAACTTTAACACTTCTGTCATCACGTGGTAGTAAACAAATCCACATTCTGTACATAGCTCGGATATGCCACTGCAATTAAGGTTGTTGTGTTTTGACACGACATGGATTTGGCATGTTGGATGTGAGTTTTGGGCATGTCTCAGTGTGTGTCCTATTTGAAGTGCTGGTGCAACTTAGCTGAAAATGACCCCAAGTTTATCTGCATCTGCATTTTTGTTGTTCTGGAAATATATTCGTGCCATATATATCTTGATTAGTATTTAGTCCTATAGCGGAATTACGACTGTCATGATATTAGGTATACCAAAAATAAGTTTTGACCAATGAACATAGAGGTTTACCTAGTAGAAGCTTTCCCTTTCTGAATCTTTCTTGCATGCTTTCTGGGTGCCAAGTTGCGGTGGTTATTCTTTTCCCCCTTTAGATGAACACAAGTTTTATAGTTATCTGTATCAAGGATGTTATTTGCAGAAATTTATTGCAGAAATTTATGTCAAAATTTTTGCCATTATTAATACCTCTATTGCCGTGATTAGCAATGCTCTTGTCGTGCTAAATTGTTTTTGCTTCAGTTTTCACCTTTGTTGATTCTTGATTTTGATGATCACAACACAGTGCACCATGTGTCTATGCTATACAGCTAACATTGCAGTGCACAGACTAAAGACAATTCTAGCTGAACAAATAAACAAGCTCAAAAAGATACAGATGAAGAGACAAGGATCAAGATTCAATTCAAGACTCAAGACTCAAGACTCAAGACTTCAAGCTCAAATGTGTTATATTATTCTGTCTTGTAAACATTGTATTTTATTTCTTGTTGAGTCTTAGTCTGATGTAAAGCCTTGTCAACACACACACACACACTCACTCAAAATTTCATAATGTGTCTCTTAAAAACCCCAAAAAGAAGTCAAAACAGCTTGAAGAATTTTAACTTTTAAGTACCAGTCGACTTAAGCTTCTGCCAGTCGACTGATAAGTACAAAACTGTTTAAATTTATTCAAACTCTGATCAGTCGACTCATATGGCAACCCAGTCGACTGTTCGAGAGCTTTTGACCGTTTTCTGATTTTCAAAATCGAATTTTTTTCAAACTCAAAAGTTCTGATCCGTTGGTTGACAGTTGTGTAACTGTTTTTCCCAACGTTCAGGAGATCAAACTCTTTATATAGAGTTTCATATCTCACTGAAAAGAACTACTTGATTTTTCATACTCTCGAGCATTCTTGTGAAAAACATTTTAAGAGATTTTTCTGTGAGAAACAAAGCTTTCAAGTTCGTACACTTTGGTTCTTTACATTCAGTCCAGTATAGCATTGAATTCGCTCTGGACTGAGTATAGAAGTCGACCTATTCTTTTAGCCCCGTGCATCAACACATACACCAACAAGGCTATAGGTTGATTGTAAAAATTCTTCTTGTACTTTTGCTCTCGGTTGGAGAGTGGTTGTTGACTCTTGGTTGTAGAGTCGGTGTCTTTTCACTCTTGGTAGTAGAGTGGGTTGCTTTCTCTGGTTAAGAGAAAGGACTACGGGTTAGACAAGGTTGTTGTCGTAACGCCGTAAGGTATTCTTGTAATTTTTCAAGAATAGTGGAAATCTAAAGTGGGTTGCTTGGGGACTGGATGTAGGTCGGGAGGACCGAACCAGGATATATCTTGTGTACTCTATGATTGATTATCTTGTGTTTGCATTTACTTTTGCTTATTTAAGTTCTGCAAAACTTGTCTGGCCAGTCGACTCAGCTTCATATCAGTCGACTGATCAGTCTTGTATTAGTTGTTCTCTTTGTTTCATCAGTCGCCTGCCTTATCTATAAGTCGACTGCATCGAGAGTTTAAATTTCTTTTATTTTGGCTATATCAGTCGACTGGTTCACCACTAAGTCGACTGTGCCGAGAGAAATTATTTATTCCGCAATTTATTTTTTGATAAACACTATTCACCCCCCCCTCTAGTGTTTGTTGCTTTGCCTACAGGATCCAACAATTGGTATCAGAGCAAGGTTACAGGCTATGGCAACTACGTCAAATACGAATCAGTACCATGAAGGCCAATCTACACAATGGCCACCACTATTTGACGGAACGAACTACAATTATTGGAAGTGCCGAATGCGAATCTATCTTCAATCAATCAACTATGAGATATGGCAAATGACAGAGACGGAATATACTGCCCCTACCATTCCATATGCACAATGGAATGATGATCAAAAGAATCAGACTATGAACAATGCCAAAGCAATGAATGCCTTATTTTGTGCACTTACAAAAGAAGAATTCAACCGTGTATCCAATGCTACAACCGCACATCAAATTTGGCATACACTCGAGGTAACACATGAAGGAACGAATAAAGTAAAAGAGTCTAAAATTTCTGTTATTGTCCACAGGTTTGAGATGTTCAGAATGAAGGACAATGAGACTGTATCCGAGATGATCACAAGATTCACAGACATCACAAACTCTCTTGTGGCACTTGGAAAGATCTATACTCAAGCAGAGATGGTTAGAAAAGTCTTGCGTGCACTCACTCCAGAATGGGAGAAGAAGACCACAGCAATAGAGGAAGCAAATGACTTGTCAACACTGTCTCTCGAGAATCTTGTTGGAAATCTCATGGCATATGAGGTCCAACTTGAAGATCGAAAGAAGGATACAGAATCACACCAAGCAAAGAAGAAGTCATTGGCTTTTAAAGCCATGACTGACTCAGAAGATGAGAAAGAAGATGAGAAAGAAGATGAAGAAGAAATAGCAATGTTCACTCGGAAATTCAAGAAGTTCTTAAAGAAAGGTAAGTTTCATTCTAAAGTTAAAGATTCTAATGACCCTCCTACATGTTTCAGGTGCAATAAAATAGGTCACATGAAGAAGGATTGTCCCTTAGAAAATGCAAAGAACAAGGGAAAATCATCCAACTTCAAGAAGGACAAATATCCAAAGAACAAATTTGCCAAGAACAAAAAGGCCTATCAAGCTACATGGGATGATAGTGATTCATCTTCCGAAGAAGAAACGGATGAAAATAACGAAGTGGCAAATGTTTGTTTTGTGGCTGCACAAGAACATGTAAGTAATGATTATGATTCCGAAGATCTTCTTGATGCTTTTAATGAAATATTCCAAGAGTTAAAGAAAGAAAAGATTAGAGTTAAGAATCTTGAGAAAGTGAATCAAACACTTAATCAAGAAAATCTTAACCTTGATAAGGAAGTAAAATCCTTAAATTCTCGCATTACAAGTTTAGATACTGATCTTGAAACTCTCAAAAAGAATTATGAAGAGATTTCAAAGAACGTATCTAAGTTTAACAAAGGCAAAGAGAATTTAAATGATATGCTTAATCATTAAGTCACATCTAGTCAAAAATATGGACTTGGGTTTAAAAAATCCTCTGTAAAAGAATCTCCTGTTGTAAACACTAGTAAGACTAAATCAGCAACTATTTCTAGTGTTACACACAAGTTGTATGATTTCTTTGCAAAACCAAAGGTTGTTAATTTCAGTGATAAAAGCAAAACTAACATTCGGTTAAGTCGACTGAACCATACAACCAGTCGTCTGTCCAGAGAAAGTGGATCTCATTCAACGAGATCAAAACCTCTTATAAGTCGACCTAGTGTACCTACCAGTCGACTGATGAACACCAACAGTCGACTGAAGGACACTGGTAAGTCGACTGGACAGAACAAATTAGTATGGGTTCCAGTTAGTCTAAAACAGAATGATAGAATTGCTTATATTAACTCATATATGTTAAATGTGTGTAATTCTACTTATTATATTCCTGCTTATGGAGGAAGGTTAAACTCTTTATGGGTTTGGTTTCCCCCAAACTAATGTGTTTTGGACCCAATAAAAAGGGTACCATATTACCTTAAACTTTTTATAGGTACCCAAGAAAGAACGCTGGATATTAGACAGCGGCTGTTCAAAACACATGACAGGACATGCCAACCTGCTATCCACCATTCAAAGTATAGATGGAGGAACCGTCACCTTTGGAGATAACAACAAAGGCAAAGTCATCGGTATTGACATGGTCGGTAAAATATCTAACCCAATTATAGAAAATGTGCTATTGGTTAATGGTTTAAAGCATAATCTGTTAAGCATTAGTCAATTGTGTGATAAAGGTTATAAAATAGTTTTTGAAAAAGATGCATGCTTGATTTATGATTCTACTATGCAAAATGTTGTTTTTCAAGGTTTTCGTAAAAATAATATTTATTAATTGTGTTTGAATGCAATTGATTTTTCAAGTGATTTTTGTTTAATAGCCTCTAACAATGAATCTTGGTTATGGCATAGAAGATTTGGACATGTGAACATGAAAAATCTCTCAAAATTATCTAAATATAACCTAGTTAAAGGACTGCCAAAACTATCCTTTAAAAAGGATAAGTTATGTGATGCATGTCAACTAGGAAAACAAATCAAATCCACTTTTAAAACAAAAGACGTAATCTCTACTAGTAGGCCACTTGAATTAATCCATATGTATTTATTTGGCCCTACTAGAGTTGCTTCCTTAAATAAAAGTAGATATGTGTTTGTTTTAGTAGATGATTTTTCAAGATTCACTTGGACATTCTTTTTAAAACATAAAAATGATGCTTTTGAGGAATTTGCACATTTTTGTAAACGTGTTCAAAATCAAAAATCTCTAACCATAGTCACTATTAGAAGTGATCATGGTGGAGAATTTGAAAATGAAACATTTACAGAATATTGCAACAAGAATGGTATAACACATTCATTTGCATTTCCTAGATCTTCACCACAAAATGGAGTGGTTGAAAGGAAAAATAGGACTTTGCAAGAATGCGCACGTACTATGCTTGTTGAAAGCAATCTACCAAAGTATTTTTGGGCTGAAGCTGTTGCTACAGCTTATGTTTTAAATAGAATTCTTCTAAGACCTAAACTAAAGAAGACTTGTTACGAGTTATTTTTTAATAAAATTCCTAAAGTCTCTTACTTTAAGACATTTGGTTGCAAGTGCTTTATTCTAAACACAAAAGATAATTTAGACAAATTTGATCCTAGATCTAATGAGGGTATCTTTTTAGGATACTCAAATAGGAGTAAAGCATATAGAATTTTCAATAAGTCTACAATGACTATTGAAGAATCAATGCATGTTACATTCGATGAATCCTTATCTTCATCAACCTTAAATAAAGATGATGAAACTGATTTATCACCTTTAGATAATGTGATTAAATCCTTAGAGCAAACTAATCTATCTGATAAGTCGACTGATAAGGTCTCCCAGTCGACTGACGTAAAGCAGTTGACTGAAGAACAAGTCAAGTCGACTGATCCGATTGAGATATCTTCAACTTTACCAAAGTCATTTGTTGAAGTTAAAGATCATCCTCATGACTTAATAATTGGTGACATCTCCCATGGTATTCAGACACGTTCACATGTTAACATGATCTCTCATACAGCATTCTTGTCGGATTTTGAACCGAAAAATATACAAGAAGCTTGTGAGAATGAATATTGGATGAATGCCATGCAAGATGAACTAAACCAATTTATAAGGAATGACGTATGGGATTTAGTTCCTAGACCTCCTGATCAGACTATTATTGGTACCAAATGGGTATTCAAGAATAAGTTAGATGAATCAGGACAAGTTGTAAGGAACAAGGCTAGATTAGTTGCCCAAGGATATAATCAAGAAGAAGGTATAGATTTTGATGAAACATATGCTCCTGTTGCTAGACTAGAATCTATTCGTATTTTATTATCTTTTGCTTGTTTTATGAATTTTATACTTTATCAAATGGATGTGAGAAGTGCTTTTCTTAATGGGTTTATTAAGGAAAATGTTTATGTTAAACAACCACCAAGTTTTGAACATGAACAATTTCCAGATCATGTTTATAAATTGAAAAAGGCTTTATACGGTCTTAAACAAGCACCTCGTGCTTGGTATGATCGTCTGAAAACTTTTCTTTTAGAAACAGGATTTGAAATAGGTAAAGTAGACACTACTTTGTTTATCAAAAGAGTTAAGAATGATATCTTAATCATACAAATATATGTTGATGATATAATTTTTGGTTCTACTAATAATCATCTATGTCAAGAATTTGCTAATACCATGAAAAATGAATTTGAGATGAGTCACATGGGTGAACTCAATTATTTCCTTGGACTTCAAATTAAACAGTCCTCAAATGGTATATTTATCAATCAAGGCAAATATGCAAAGGAATTACTCAAACGTTTTAACATGGATAGTACTAGTAGTAAATCCACACCTATGGCTACTACTATTACTCTTGACAAAGATTTATTAGGTAAGAGTGTTGATCAAAAACTCTATCGAGGTATGATTGGTTCACTCTTATATATTACTGCAAGTAGACCAGATATTATGTTCAGCGTATGTTTATGTGCTAGATATCAATCTAGTCCTAAAGAATCTCATTTAAAAGCAGTGAAACGAATTTTAAGATATATTAAAGGCACATCTGAATATGGTTTATTTTATCCACGCACCGATAATTTTCAACTTTTGTCTTATAGCGATGCCGATTTTGCTGGAAGCAAAACTGATCGTAAGAGTACTAGTGGTGCCTGTCACTTTTTGGGACATTCCCTAGTATCTTGGTGCAGTAAAAAGCAAAACTCCGTATCCCTATCAACCACAGAAGCTGAATATATCGCTGCAAGTTTGGCATGTGCACAAATTTTATGGATGAAACAAACCTTATTAGATTATGGTATTTCATTTGAGAAACCCTCAATTATGTGTGATAATACCAGTGCAATTAATTTATCTAAAAATCCGATTCAACATTCACGTACGAAACATATTGATATTCGACATCATTTTCTACGTGATCATGTTTTAAAAGGAGATATATCTTTAGACTTTATCTCTACTGATAAACAAGTAGCAGATATATTTACCAAGCCCCTTAAAGAAGATACTTTCATTAAATTAAGAAGAGAACTTGGAATTTGTGATTTTATTGATATTTGTTGAAAATAGCTTCTGTGAAGTCGACTGTCTTTTTGAATAAGTCGACTGAACAGGTTTTTTAAAACATATAAATTTTTTTTTATCTGACCAGTCGCCTGGTTCATATACCAGTCGACTGATTAGCAGATATAACCATTTTATTTTCTTCTCGACTCAGTCGACTGATCTCCCTACCAGTCGACTGTCGCGAGCTAAATCATCTTCAGCGACTATTCATCGCGTCTTTTGAGATGGAATTCATTCAACTTTTCACCCGTAATCTTTAATCCTCACCGTCGATTTCACCTCTCTTTGATCTCAGCCGTTCTCTCACAGTTAAAACCCCCTTTCACCAGCCGTTTTTCACTTCTTACCGCTCTCAAGCTTTTACCCCAATTTCAAAACCCTAGTTTTGGAGAAGAAGGTGATCTGCTCTCTCCGTGGTGCTTGTGCTTGTTCCTGCTCGACTCTCTCTCTTTTCTTAGGTATAACCCTTTCGACTCTTTTCTAATGGCACCCAAACGATCGAAAAGATCTCATGAGGGTACTTCTTCTTCACAAGAATACACCCAATATCTTTTGAGTCCCGATCTTCTTGATCGTTGGTATGTCTTTTGCACCATTCAAATCTTCCCTGGAAGATTTGTCAATTTTAATGATCTAGACCGTTTTAATCTCATTCCACTATTCCAAAACTGTAGTCTTTATGACTTTTTATCATTATCAAACCAACCAAATTACTATCCCCAACTCATTTATTTGTTTTATACAAATATGAGAGTTGTTCAAAAACCAAATGGGGATGTATTAATCCGTTCGTCAGTGAAAAATGTTAAAATGACTATCGCACCGACTAGGATTAATGCGATGTTGGGTATCGATGATGATGGAATTCCTCTTGATAAAGTTATTTTAGATGATGCTTCTATATTATCTAAAATTTTATTACCTAATTCTCGACTTCCAATGACAAGCAGAAATCTACAACCATTTGCTAAGCTTGTCGGTAGGATCTTGAGTTATAACATCCTTCCTAAAAAGGGGAGTTATGACCAATATTCTATTGAGTTACAAAGAGCTATATATGCAATTTTTGGTAGGATAGCTGTTAATTGGGGTCAAGTTATTTTTTCTAAACTCACTCAAGACCACATTCACTTTTTACCCTTTGGAGCTTTTCTTACTAGAGTCTTTACAGCTTTTGGTGTTGATCTAGATTCGGAGACAAATGTTGTTTCTCGCTATGACTGTTTTGATCGTGCTAGTTTGGCACGTATGAAACTCATTGATGCTCCTACTCGATCACCCCCCAGATCTCCTCCTTTTTTCCAAGCTCCTTTAGGTTCTACTTCTAGACCTAGAGCCTCTCAACCTTCTACATCTGTTGATCCGCCTCTCCCTCAAGCCAATTATGATGACCCTCGTACCATGTACGACTGTGTGTCCTACCTAATGAACCATTCAGTCACTGTCGATACACATCTTTCTACTCTTGGTTCCAAACTAGACCATATTAATTCTGAGATAGCCAATCTCACTCATCTCTTCACTTCTCAGTTTCCTCCTCCTTCTCAAGATGATGACGAAGACTCCGACGAAGATGATTGAAGATTACTTCTTTTCTTTTTATTTATGTAATTTTCCTTTTAATGCATTTGTTTCTATGTATTAGACTTTCTCTCTTTTAATGCAAAACCTTGTTACTTTATGCTTTTTGATGATTCCAAAGGGGGAGAGAAAGAAAGCTAAGCTCTGAGTTATATTTTACTCTGAGTTATATTTTATCTATGTGTGTTATGTTCTATCTGTGCTATTTGTTATATTGTTACACTGTTCAGCATACTCTGAGTATAGACACACTGTTCAGCATACTCTGAGTATAGACATATCTCTGGTCAGTCGACTTCCCCAAGGATACAGTCGACTGCTGCTGCAGAAACAGCTTCTTGCTGCATCTGTGATACTTGTTAACTGCTTTTGGATATTGTTTTCCTGTTCAGTCGCCTGATCTATTGTTCAGTCGACTGATACATTCTTTATGTCAAGAATTTGTCTTATGTATGCATATTGTGTTATGCATATTGTGTTTTTAATAGGGGGAGCTTTCAAAATCTATGCTTGTATGTCTTTATATAAATTGTTATCAGCTATTGTGTTGTCATCATCAAAAAGGGGGAGAATGTTGATTCTTGATTTTGATGATCACAACACAGTGCACCATGTGTCTATGTTATACAGCTAACATTGCAGTGCACAGACTAAAGACAATTCTAGCTGAACAAATAAACAAGCTCAAAAAGATACAGATGAAGAGACAAGGATCAAGATTCAATTCAAGACTCAAGACTCAAGACTTCAAGCTCAAATGTGTTATATTATTCTGTCTTGTAAACATTGTATTTTATTTCTTGTTGAGTCTTAGTCTGATGTAAAGCCTTGTCAACACACACACACACTCACTCAAAATTTCATAATGTGTCTCTTAAAAACCCCAAAAAGAAGTCAAAACAGCTTGAAGAATTTTAACTTTTAAGTACCAGTCGACTTAAGCTTCTGCCAGTCGACTGATAAGTACAAAACTGTTTAAAATTATTCAAACTCTGATCAGTCGACTCATATGGCAACTCAGTCGACTGTTCGAGAGCTTTTGACCGTTTTCTGATTTTCAAAATCGAATTTTTTTCAAACTCAAAAGTTCTGATCCGTTGGTTGACAGTTGTGTAACTGTTTTTTCCAACGTTCAGGAGATCAAACTCTTTATATAGAGTTTCATATCTCACTGAAAAGAACTACTTGATTTTTCATACTCTCGAGCATTCTTGTGAAAAACATTTTAAGAGATTTTTCTGTGAGAAACAAAGCTTTCAAGTTCGTACACTTTGGTTCTCTACATTCAGTCCAGTATAGCATTGAATTCGCTCTGGACTGAGTATAGAAGTCGACCTATTCTTTTAGCCCCGTGCATCAACACATACACCAACAAGGCTATAGGTTGATTGTAAAAATTCTTCTTGTACTTTTGCTCTCGGTTGGAGAGTGGTTGTTGACTCTTGGTTGTAGAGTCGGTGTCTTTTCACTCTTGGTAGTAGAGTGGGTTGCTTTCTCTGGTTAAGAGAAAGGACTACGGGTTAGACAAGGTTGTTGTCGTAACGCCGTAGGGTATTTTTGTAATTTTTCAAGAATAGTGGAAATCTCAAGTGGGTTGCTTGGGGACTGGATGTAGGTCGGGAGGACCGAACCAGGATATATCTTGTGTACTCTATGATTGATTATCTTGTGTTTGCATTTACTTTTGCTTATTTAAGTTCTGCAAAACTTGTCTGGCCAGTCGACTCAGCTTCATATCAGTCGACTGATCAGTCTTGTATTAGTTGTTCTCTTTGTTTCATCAGTCGCCTGTCTTATCTATAAGTCGACTGCATCGAGAGTTTAAATTTCTTTTATTTTGGCTATATCAGTCGACTGGTTCACCACTAAGTCGACTGTGCCGAGAGAAATTATTTATTCCGCAATTTTTTTTTTTGATAAACACTATTCCCCCCCCCCCCCCTCTAGTGTTTGTTGCTTTGCCTACAGGATCCAACAACCTTTTTGTTCCTCATTAATGCCACACTCACTTGTTAATGTATGGTTGTGGTTGCAGAATGATTCCTCGGATGTTACTTGACATTGTGTGGTGGTGACTAAAGAATTCCTGGACCTTAATTCTTCCTGTTGGTATATCTTTACCACAAACTGTAAGGCACCTCCCATGCCAACCACTTTATTTAGAATGTTTATAGTTAATGCAGGAGGCTAGTGTATCCTTTTATTGATACTTTGGTCACTGATTTTGTCAAATATTTTTGGATATGTTCATTTAGGTTGAAAGAAACCTGAATCATACCTTGTATAGTGAACTCAGTAAGTATTTTGGGCTGGTAGTAATCATATTTTCAGGCGGATGATTGGCAGAATTAGATTGATTTTGCTTATAGAAATATTGGAGTCAGTAGTGGAATTAGGTTTGTTGTGTTACGTTAACGTTACATTGCAACTAAAATCCTGCAAGTTGCCCAGTTGAAATTTTGGAAACTATACCAACCGACTTGCAACTCTTTGCCCTTAACTTCAATTGTCCACTTGTGATGAATTTTGGTTGCTGTCGGTTGCATGCAATACGATTGCACGTGCAATTGCAATTATTCCACAAGTAGACACCCTCAATGGAGTTGAAAACTAGAGTTTCGGCTTATGTCACTGTATGGATAATGAATGGCTAGCATTTTCATGGATGTTTGGATAAGTGTTCTTATAATTGAGCCTGGTTTTGGGGTCTAGCTTAGCTGTCCTCTACCTTCAGTCTTTATTTCTTAGGGCTGTTTGGGAAGCACTAGACCACATTTCTCTAGATGTAGTTAGCTTAATTTCTTTCTTTTAGAAAAAAAAATAATTTCAGTTATCTGGTGGTTTTTAGTTTAATCAAAGATTCGAAAATAGAAACAAATTAATTATCGCCTTCAAACTACTCAAATTTTGATCATGTGGTTACAGCGCTGCTCTAACAAACTCTAAATTTACTGGTATAGGCATGGGATCACTTTTCTTGGCTTAGTTTGATTATTATTTAATACAATCGGAGGTTGGTTTCATGATCTATCATAACAACCTTTTCGTGGCCCGGGGAGCTGTTTGTTTTAAATTCTAGGGTATAGTAGTAACAAAGTCATTGAAATGGAAAGCAAAGAACTTATACTTTCATTCGGGGCTTCTAGCATGTTATCTATTGAATATTGATAAAGGCCGTTTGTATTACTTGGCAGAAGGGAAGGGTGAGTTTTGTGTTGGGTAGGAATACTACTTGTTAAGTTGATGTCACTGTTTTCTAGGAGCGGATAGTTCTTGAAAGATTTATTGAAGACCGGTTTGCCTCTAAATTTGCTAGTTAAAGTCGAGTGGACATCATATTTACTATAGTATCAGATTAGCTAAGATAAATATAATGGTTCTTTATTTTGGTCTGTTTGTTGGGTTAGAATCATCCTACAATTTAGGCTTCCAAAACAACTTTTATGGAGGCTGTGTTTGTTGAGTGAGAATGTGAAACATTTACTCTTTTTCTTAGAACTAGCATATTACATTCCATGTTTCTTCTACACATGTAGATCATAGTTACTCTTTGCTTAGCTCTAGTACATACCTCTATTCTTTATGAATCTGTGTTCAACAGTGGATAAATTTTCTTTGCCTAAGAAGGATTCCGACTAGAGATCACCTACTTCAGTTGAGAGTAATGAAATATTATGATGTTGATTTCAGGCCTAAAGTCACCAAAATGATTGGAAGAGAACTAAATGAAATTGGATGGTGAGGGCAGGCTAGTAGAGTAGCTAGCTGGGCCGACTAGCAAATCAAAATGTCCAAATTAGTTTTTGCATTAGATGTGAGATATGATGGTCACTGGACTTATTAACATGATTCCCTGTCTGTCGTTTTGTACAATGCACTAATACTATTTGTTAGCCGAGACAAACCTCACTGCTTATAGTTTGTGCACTGTTGGAACCAGAAAATTAATAAAACAAAATTGAATTTCATTGAGATTAATTAACTAATTAATCTCAATTAATTAAATTGATATGTATCTAATAAATGTACAATTATCAGAGTTTTATTTAGGTATTTGGTTACATCATTATTCAGGTAATCATTTGCTCTGATTGTGAATTAATGGTGGGTGGTTGGTGGGTGGTCGGTCCATCAACCCCTGGTGCTGTCTATATCCTCTCTCTGTTTGACATCCAAACTTTTTACTAGACTGTATCTCCTTTATGGTTACTGAAGTTTAAGTAAAAAGGTTAAGTTAAACTTTACCTTTCTAGATTAGGTTGTGGTACTGAAGTTACATATTTCAACAACATAATATTGCTTCCCAGTGTAAGCAGCATACTGGAAAGTTCCGTTCTTTGTAGAATTTTCTATTATCTTGGAAGCTACCATGATTATCCCCCAAATATTTACTATATCTAACACTAAATTTCAAACTAGTGGCACCACAAGTGATCTCTAATTTGGATACTAGATATATATGTACAATCATATGTAAAAGATCACAGTTTGAGAAACAAGCAAAGAAGTGCCCGACAAAGTTGGTGGGCTAAAAATAATTCACCTCAATAAAGGTTGTCTTAGCTTACTATATTAGAGCATTTCAATTTTTATTTTTGATTTGTTTTCTATAATTGTTTTACAGAGATGCAAACAGTTCCACTCAGTAAATGCAACTTGGTTACTAGTCATTGATAACAACTTCACTTGGCTTTTCTCCAATGAAAATTTAAATGGTCCTCTACCAGCACAAAAGCTGTTTCATCAGTAGAAAACTTTGAGAATGAAGAGAGAATGAGATGATGTTTGTAGGCTTCTCTTTCTTTGTATAGAATCAGAATGCATTCAGAAACTTTTGTATTCTCAGTATCAATTATGAACCTGTAGATGTTGTAGAAGAGGATTCAGTTGTGGACAGTGAGCTGTGAAATCATTCCTATCATGTGATAAACGGGCGAGTGCATTATGGTGATGGCATGCACTTGTAACGTTTGGTTTGTTGTAATTGTCCACACACACGAATTGTCTGTGAAAGGTTTTATTCTGGTTGGTTGAAGTGTGAACACACATTTGGATAATTAGTCCTGTTGCTTATGCTATATTACATTGGTACTATAAGAAACATGTCATATTTCACTGTTTTGGCCACAATTTATGACCTGGTTCACAGTTTTCAGTCAATTTCGTAAAATTTTGCATTTAACTATTTTGAACACATTTTGTGGCATGGAATTTCGTATTTAAGTGTTTTGCCTTCATTTTGTAGGCTATAGTTCACACTTTTCAGCAATTTTTGTGAAATCTTATGTCATTGTTTTGCCACATTTTATGGGATTTAGTCCACTGTTTTCAACTAATTTCGTATTTCATTGTGGCCTCATTCTGCCATTTTTGTGAATTTTCATATTTCACCGTTTTTGCATCATTTTGTAGGATATAGCCCATTATTTTCGGTCATTTTTGTAAAATTTTGCATTTCACTTTGGCTCAATTTTATAAGTTATAGCCCATTGTTTTAGGGTAATTTCGTGAAATTTTGGATTTCACTGTTTTCGACCAACTTTTTCGGCCTATAGTCCAAAGTTTTCGATGAATTTCGTGAAATTTAGTATTTCATTGTTTTGGCCTTTGTCCGGGTCACTTTCGTGAAATTTCATGTTTCACTGTTTTGGCCTATAGTCTACAGTTTTCGATGAATTTTTGTATTTCACTATTTTGGCCACATTTTGTATGCGTCTACAGTTTTCAGTCATTTTCGTGAATAATGTATTTGACTGTTTTGTCTACATTTTGTGGTCTATACTCCATTGGTTTCGGCAAATTTTGTGAAATGTCGTATTTCAATGTGTTTTCTTATTTTGTGGCCAAAGTCTACATTTTTAGGCTATTTTCGTGAAATTTCGTATTTCACAGATTTGGCCTTATTTTTTGAGCTATATCCATAGTTTTCCGACATTTTCACGAGTTTTCATGATTCAATGTTTTAGCTTCATTTTGTAGGATATATAGTCGAATTTTTTGGGCTAATTTCATGAAATTTTGTATCTTACTATTTTGGCCTCATTTTGTGGTCTATAGTCTGTCTACGGTGTTTAGTCCCTTGAAATTTCGTATTTCACAGTTTTGGCTACATTCTGTGGTATAGTTTATAGTTTTTGGCCAATTTCATGAAATTTTGTATTTTATTGTTCGACATTATTTTCTGGGTTAGTGCATAGTTTTCAGTCATTTTCGTGAATTTTCATATTTCATGATTTTGACCACATTTTGTCACCTATAGTCCACTCTTGAAACTTTGTATTCACTGTTTTTTCTCATTTTCATAAAATTTCGTATTTCACTTTTTTGCCCTTATTTTTATAGCTATAGTCCACAGTTTTTGAGCATATCGTTAGTTTCCGTATTTTACTGTTTTGACCACATTTTGTAGGATATAGTCCTTAGTTTTCGGCCATTTCGTGAAATTTTGTTTTTCACTGTTTTGACCTCATTTTGTGTGTTCTATATAGTCTACACTTTCGGCTATTTTTGTGAAATTTAGTACTGTTTTGGCTATATTTTGTGGGTTATAGTCCACTGTTTTAGTCAATTTCGTATTTCACTATTTTTACCTCATTTTGTAAACTAGTTCACAATTTTTGGTTATTTTTGCAAAATTTCGTATTTCACCGATTTAACTTCATTTTTTGGGCTATAGTGAGCAGATTCTGGTTATTTTCGTGTATTTTGATATTTCCCTGTTTTCATAGTCCATTGTTTTTGGCCAATTTCATGAAATTTCGTATTTGACTGTTTTTGTCTTGTTTTGTTAGCTATTCATGGTTTTCAATCATTTTCATAAAATTTCGAATTTCACTGTTTTGACCATATTTTGTGGTCTATAGTTCACCGTTTTCGATGAATTTCATTAAATTTTATATTTCGGTGGTTTGGCCTTATTTTATGGGGTCTACAGTAATATACATTCCTCCTAATATTCCTAAAAATATAAAGATCGTGATGGTAGAGCACGTATTTTGAAGCAGGTTTCGTCGATTGTTGGTTAAGGAATCATCTTTGGTGTTAGTTCAAGGGGAAAAGAGGAGACGGTGGCGGATGTTAACAAGTGGGTAACAAACTCTAACCTCTAGTTTAATTACCATGTTTTGCATATGTGAATTATATAGGCACGAGTAAAGTCAGTTTTATGTAGTAGGTAACATATCTAACTAGTGGATTTTTATGTTCTTCTTTGCTCCGTATTTGGTAGATATATGTATACATGTATGTGAAAGTTTTTTTTTGATGTATCGGATAGAGCCAAAAGGCTCCAGCCATCAAAAATATATTAATCAATAAAACAGTACAGATACAAATAAATAATCAATGGCTTTACAAGATGTAAAACAACAAGAGCGAATTAAACAAAATGAAATCCTAATTAGGAGGCAAAGAATGCCAATAAGGGAGCTATAATACAAACGAAGAAGCACCCGCTGAGAGCTATAATACAAACAAAATGAAATCCTAACTAGGAGGCATGTATGTGAAAGTTACAAGTGAAATTATGCCCAAGTTATATTAAAAGTTTAGTAGTTAAAATATTTGCTTAATTGTGTGCATGGATTTGTACACGTATTATTTAGTATGTCCTTTGCAAGGGGAACCATTGGGGGACATCTTAGTATATATTTATATGAATTTGAGCACCCCTGCCTCACCCTGCACCCTCGGCGACAGCCACCTCAGCATTGTCTTCCTCCCGACGCAGTAACAGCAGCGCAGCCTTCCTGCGTTGTGTCCCTCCTTTTGACGACAGACAACAGCAATAGCAGCTTTGTCCGCCGCCTGCCGTCGCTCACTACCGTCGCCTGTGCCCCGTTTGCCTCCCTCTCTCTCTTTGTGTTGCACGTGTGTGTGATTTGCACATGTTATTGTGTTCATTGTCCGAAAATCCGTTCCCATTATTCTTGTTCTTGCTTTGTTTTCGTCATCAATTTCAAGGCAAGTAACTTGTATTTTTTGTTGTATATACAAGTACAAAATACCGTTTGTAGTGTAGCTTCATTTCTATATTCATTCTTGTGCATATTTCTAAGTACTAATGTCACGCCCCGCTTCCCAAAAATACGGAATACGAGCACATGACAAAAGCCCAGCGAATGACTAACGTCACCCATAAGCTGTTTAATCGATTTACTCAACAACATAAACAATACAGAACAATTTCATAGGCAATAATAATCTCATGAACAAAAGTACTTGGAATGAAACAATATAATATCCAAATACAATGATAATAATCCAATGCCTGGAAACAATAATAAAAATTCGGGACATAAACCCAAAACAATAATAATCCAATCCAAAAATAAATACAAGTCTTAATACATTAAGTCATTTAAAGCGATAAGCAAATTAAAAGCAGAAATCTTCAAAATGTTTGTTCTCCAACTCCAGCAGGCAAATCTCCTTCATTACCTGTAAATACTTCATCTAAAAAGAGAAAAATAATTGTCCTTAGTGCAAGTCATGGACAGCAAGTAGAGAAAGCAGGGAACAATGGAATAACGGTATAACAATGAGACAATGGACCAATAGGAATCAATAACATGGCACGATAATAATAATCAATAACATGGTAACTAATGCAACGGTGTAACGGTGAATTAATATTCAGTAACGGTAACCAACGGTTAATATCATTATCACTTAAACAATATTGGATACAAACAGGAATAATGATGAACAATATGCAATGTCGATGATGTGTCAATCCTTATGTCTATTATTCATTTTAACGCCTAACTAATGCACGTACTACTGTGTCCCATGTGTGCCGTACCACAGGTTCGATGCATACAATCAATTTCGTTTTAGACTTAAGTGGAAGATTCCATAGATCATGTACACGGCACAATAACGATATTTGCAGCATTGCTGCTCACTGGTTGGCTCAATAAAAATAATACACGGTCAATTGGGGATACTGTGTCAGTAGTCCAACAATAAACCGATAACAATAACTTTTGCCAACACACAATATTTTGGAACAAGGCCCACACTTCAGCATACAGTCACTACGTCATCAACTACTCCAGTCAATCCCTTAAACCCCGGCTTGTTAATTATTTATCAATACAACAATACAATATACAACTAAGACATGAGATGAACAATAATATCGATCGGGAAACAATAGGGTGGTAACATGGATAGGACAGTGAGAAGGGTGATAATAATTCATTGGGAACATGCAATGCAACATACATTCATTAATTCATGCAATGATATGATAGAGGAATAATTAATACATTAAAAAGAGAGATCTAAAATTCTGGAATGTAAAAACACAGCTGCAGTAAAACGGGCATAACTCTTGCTACAAAACTCAGAACTCGAAAATTCTGGATGCTATTGACATCTAGACATTCGGTGCTACATTTCATATTCAGAAAATATTTTATTTTAAGGTCATTTACTGCTTCGAAAACAGCAATCAAGGTTCAGGTCAGCAAGCGTGTACAGTTTTTAGGGTGTTTTTCCTGAAAATAATTTAATTAAATATGTCGGGTATCGATTCTATAGTCAATAAATTGTGCAACTAGCATGATAGGTGTCCAAACATGATAAATAAAATTAGAACACATACACATACAAGTCTAACATCAATCGATCATCAAACGATCAAACAACATACAACCTAACAATTGTCTCTAGAATAATTTAGTTGTATCGTGACTATTTGTGTAACCCTAATATCCATACTATATGATGTATGCAAGATTCAATACTTTTGGAGTCAAATTGACACGATGTCAGGAGTATTGGGGTTAGCTCGTGTAAACCCTCAATAAACCCAACAAAAGAGATAAACAAGGGATAATACGATAACAAAGAGATCTACTTGCAAGAATTTCAATAACACTTGAATTTGATACAATTAGCAATTCAAGAGGACAGTGACTTGCCTGTTAATTGGTGAAAACGGATACCAAGAATAACGGGATACAGATTCCGAAGCAACGAACTCACAAACAAGATCGACCCACCAATAATACGTGCGATATACGTGCAATAAAACGCCAAGTCAGCACACAAAGAGACAAACAGCCACAACAGCAAGGGAGAGGGGGAGCGACGGCCAGAGGTCGTCGGCGTCGCTGGTCGACGTCGACGACGACGGGGCGGCGCGAACGGCGCTGGGCGAGGTTGTCGACGGCTGGAGGAGGAGGGATGAACGGGGTTTGGGTTCTGTCGTCTTCAATGTCGAGGAGAGGGAAAAGAAGGAAGCTGGGGGGTTTCGGGGTGGGGTCCTGGGCATCGACGGTGAGGGGCGAAGAGGGGAGCTGTCGCCGGAGTCGGGGGTGCCGGAGAAGATGACGAAGGGGGGTCGGAGGCGATTGGGTTCTGGGGTTTCGGCCGCTGTGGTCTATCAGGTTCGGGATTGCGACCAGCCCTGGATCTAGCCATTTATGGTGTTAGAAGAGTTTGAGGTAGAGAAGAAGAAGATTGGGGTAGAGGGAGATCAGAGATTGGGGAAGAAATCAGCTATTCATTACTTGAAAAAGAAACAAATTTACAGCGGTTTATATAGGCTTAGGGGAAAGTTTGTTACGCTAGGCGACAAAACATTTAACACGTGCCAAGCGCACTCTTTCCATCCCCGCCCCTATTCAATTCAAAAAATACGTGCTTAATATGTAAAACACTGATATATCTGATACATTCCTTCTACAGCTAATATGGCCCTCTGTACCGTAACCCATGGACTGCCGCTGACTTCTGAAGCTACTCCGACGATGGGTATGACGCCGGCGTTCCTGACAACTCCTCCCCCCATAACAGCGAGCTTGTCCCAAGCTCGAAGGAAGGAAATTTCGCCCGTATTTCATCAATATCAACCCACGAAGCATCCTCCACTCCGGCATTCTTCCACTTAATCAGTAACTGAACCCCAACTCTATTTTGCTTCTTGAACATTCTCCTGTCCAAAATGGACTCCGGAACATCTGAGCTAACTTCGGGAACCCACCAATAAGGCAATTCAGCTGCAGCTACCATCGCAGGA
The DNA here is from genome assembly GCA_017893485.1 of Hemerocallis citrina. Lineage (NCBI taxonomy): Eukaryota > Viridiplantae > Streptophyta > Magnoliopsida > Asparagales > Asphodelaceae > Hemerocallis > Hemerocallis citrina. Next base: position 283,741 of record CM030361.1, on the reverse strand, counting down.
TTACCATGGTACTTCTTCAGCTTAGAAACATGGAAAATGGGGTGAATGGAAGTTTCAGGAGGTAAATCTAGACGATAGGCCACTGCTCCTATCTTTTCCAAGACCCTGTAAGGACCGAAGAACTTCATCGATAGCTTTTGAGGTGAAGGATTGGGTAGGGAAACTTGTCGATATGGCTGTAACCTGAGCAGAACTAAATCCCCAACTTCAAAATTCCTTTCTCTCCTCTTTTTATCAGCAAACTTTTTCATTCGCTCCTGCGCTACTGTAATGTTATCTTTGAGTAATTTTAGGATCGCATCCCTGGTTAACAATGTTTCTTCTACTGATGGTAATTCAGAGGTTCCCTTCACATAGTGTAGTAGAGTTGGAGGAGGTCTTCCGTATACACCTTCGAATGGCGTGATCCCCGTGGATACGTGCCAAGAAGTGTTATACCAAAATTCAGCCCACGGCAACCATTTAACCCATTCCATTGGTTTTTGCCCACAAAAACAGCGAAGATACATCTCTAATGTCTTATTGACGACCTCTGTTTGCCCATCACTTTGAGGATGGTATGTTGTTGAATGATGAAGCTTACACCCTTGCATACTGAAGAATTCTTTCCAGAATTTACTGATGAAGACGGGGTCCCGATCACTTACTATCGTCTTGGGCATGCCGTGCAAGCGGTAGATGTTATCAACAAACACCTGGGCCACTGTTTGAGCAGTGTAGGGGTGTGATAAGGCTATAAAATGGGCATACTTAGTGAGTCGATCAACGACAACCATGATCACATTCTTACTTCCGCTCCTTGGAAGTCCTTCTATGAAATCCATAGATATTTCCTCCCAAATTAGCTCTGGCACTGGTAGAGGTTGTAAGAGCCCCGCTGGGAACATAGTCTCATGTTTGTTTTGTTGGCAAATAATACATTCCTTGATGAACTCCTTGACATCTCTAGAGATCCCTTCCCAGGTGAACACCCTCCTCATTCTTTGCAGGGTTTTATGAAACCCTGAGTGGCCGCCTACACTAGATGAATGGTGATCCAGAAAAATGGTTTTTCTCAACTTCGCCGTTGGACTTATGAGAATTCTTCCTTTGTAGTACCAAATCCCTCCCATCAGCTTGTACTTACTACCATCCAACTGGTTGTGGTGTATCTTTTCTTGCAATTTGACATAGTAGCTATCTTCCCTCACCAGTAGCTTAATCTCCTCCACCCACTGAGGGATTACAAAAGTTATTTCATCACATGTACCCTGCCCTTCCTTCTTCCTAGAGAGTGCATCAACCACTTTATTATCAATTCCCTTCTTATATTCTACCTTGAAGTTGAACCCTAACAGCTTCCAAAGCCACTTCTCTTGAATCTCAGTGTTGATCCTTTGATCTAGAATATATTTGATACTCTGCTGATCAGTTCTTATTGTGAAGGGATTTCCCAGTAGATATTGTTGCCAGTGTTTTATAGATTGTAGGATCGCTAGAACCTCCTTTTCATAGGTGGACAAGGCCAGATTTTTACCCTTAAGTCCTTTGCTCATATATGCTATAGGATGACACTCTTGAAGAAGCACAGCTCTGATCCCTTGTTGCGCAGCATCAGTTTCTATAATGAAGGGTTTGTTGAAGTCTGGGGGTTTTAGCACAGGTGTAGATGTCATGGCCTTCTTAAGAGCTACAAAAGCTTGAGAAGCTGCTGTGGTCCATTGAAAGGAATTCTTCTTAAGCAATTGAGTGAGGGGAAATGCAATGCTTCCATAGTGTTTTACAAATTTGCGATAGTATCCAGTTAAACCAAGGAACCCTCTCAATTCCTTCACCGTTTTTGGCTCTGGCCAATCTTCAACAGCCTTGATCTTGTTAGCATCAACAGCAATGCCTTCCGCACTTATCACATGGCCCAAGTAACCTACTGATTTTTGGCCAAAGCTACACTTGCTCAATTTGGCAATCAGCTTATGCACTCTTAACAACTCCAGAGTCAATGTCAAATGAGTTAGATGATCTTCCCAAGTGTGGCTATATACTAATATATCATCAAAGAATACTAATATGAATTTGCGCAAGTATTCCCTGAACACATTGTTCATCAGACACTGAAAGGTAGAGGGAGCATTTGTTAGCCCAAAGGGCATAACCAGGAACTCGAAATGACCATGATGGGTGCGAAAAGCAGTTTTTTGGATGTCACTCTCCTTGACTCTAATCTGATAATATCCAGACCTCAGATCTATCTTTGAGAAATATGTGGCACCATTCAATTCATCCAACAGATCATCTATTAAGGGAATTAGAAATTTGGCTTTTAGAGTCTGGTTGTTCAACGCCCTATAATCCACACATAACCTCCACCCTCCATCTGACTTCTTTACTAATATGATTGGTGATGCATAGGAGCTGTTGCTTGGGCGGACTAATCCTGAAGAGAGCATTTCCTGGATCTGCTTTTCAATCTCAACTTTGTAATGATAGGGTTGTTTGTATGGTCTGAGACATACTGGTTTGGCACCTTCTATCTCCGGAATTTGATGGTCTACTGACCTTTGAGGAGGGAGGCCTACTTGGTCTGCGAACACCTCAGGGTATGTTTGCAGAATAGATTGAATATCTTCATTATTCTCAAGCTGTTGAAGGGAAGTATTGAGCTGAACATCTTCAGCTGGCATTTCCTCTATTTGGATTACAAATGCTTGACATGTGTAGCTTCCAAACCTGGCCATCTCATCCACTTCCATACATTGTAGCTGTGGATCTATGATGCCTTGTAGTATCTTCTTTTTCCCTGCAGATTCAAACTCCATAGTCATTTTGCTGAAATCCATGAGTACTGGGCCCAATGTTCTCAACCAATGTGCTCCTAGTACCATTTGTGCAGGGCCTAAGGGTAGGAGTAATAGATCTGCTTGAAGAGTCTCTCCTTGTACTACGAAGCTTACATCTACCACTTTCCCCTCACTGTACATACATTGTCCATTAGCCACAGTAACCTTGTATCTAGGCTCCTTTACAACTGCTAGGTGAGCTCTCTTAGCTGTTTGGGGGTCTAAATAGTTGTGGGTTGATCCGGTATCAATCAAAATACTCACATCCCTTCCATTGATCCTACCCTTAACCCTCATAGTTTATGGATATACTTGGGATCCAATAAGAGTGTGAAGAGAGATTTCGGGTTGTTCTGTGGGAGTGGAGTAGGATTGAGGTGTCTGCAGATGGTGTGTGATGGGTGATGAAGTGAATTGTGAGTTTTGAACTTCCTGAGCACAAGCAACTTCATAACTGGCTTCCTCCTCTTCTTCTAACCCTTCCAGGAAGAAGAACTTCTGCCCTTTGCATATGTGTCATTGCACATATTTTTCGTCGCAATTGAAACACAAACCTTTGGCTCTCCTCTCCCTTAACTCCTGAGTGCTAAGTCTTCTGGGAAACACATTGGTGTTGGTTGTTGAGGGATTAAGATGGTTTGTAGGTTTGGAAGTAATTGGTAGAGGTGAATTGGTAGCAGATACTGGTTTGTGTACAAAGGGGGCTCTATAACTCTTTTTCATGCTAGCTATTTTCTCTTCATACCCTCTCGCCAGGCCCACAGCCTCATTCACATTTCTAGACCTTTGAGATTTAACATCCCATCTGATTTCACTTCTCAAGCCGCTCACAAAAGCGCTGAGATAGTGGGACTCGGTCCAGTCCTTCACAAAATTAGATAGACGATCAAATTCTTGGATATAAGTTTCTAATTCACCTTTCTGTTCCAATTTAGTTAGAACTTCTTCGTAGTCATGGAACACAGTGGGACCAAACCTGTTGATGAGTTCTTCAAGGAAATTTGTCCAAGTGACGTCTGGTAATTTGGGTTTTATATGACGACGGAATCACTGAGCTGCTCTTCCACAAAGGTTCAATGCAGCATATTTCAATTTCTTGTTCTCTGGTACTTCGTAAAACTCAAGAAATTGTTCAATTCCACAGATCCACTCAGTTGGATCTCCTTCTTCAAATACCGGAAACTCAACTTTGAAGGGAGTTTTGTATAGATGCTCACTATGACTCAACACTGACGAAAGTGGGGAAATGTTACCTCCCTGTGGGGATCCTGTTGATTTGAATGGGGAAGATGTGGTGGAGTGGGAAGTAATGGGGGATTGGGGAGGTGAGCTTGAGTTTGACGCATCATCGTCATCAGAGCTCCAATTTTATTCTCTATGCTTGAGAACCTTTCGCCTATGCTTGCCGCGATGGACTCCACTCTTTCTGTCAAGTATCCATTCTGCAGCTGGACCTCCGCCATCTGACTCTTCAGAGTCGTCACATCGCCTTCCATGGTGGTGCTGCCTTCGTCCCTCCCCTCGCCATCGGAGCCGAGTGGCTCTGATACCAAATTGTCAGGTTCGGGATTGCGACCAGCCCTGGATCTAGCCATTTATGGTGTTAGAAGAGTTTGAGGTAGAGAAGAAGAAGATTGGGGAAGAGGGAGATCAGTGATTGGAGAAGAAATCAGTTATTCATTACTTGAAAAAGAAACAAATTTACAGCGGTTTATATAGGCGTAGGGGAAAGTTTGTTACGCTAGGCGACAAAACATTTAACACGTGCCAAGCGCACTCTTTCCATCCCCGCCCCTATTCAATTCAAAAAATACGTGCTTAATATGTAAAACACTCATATATCTGATACATTCCTTCTACAGCTAATATGACCCTCTCTACCGTAACCCATGGACTGCCGATGACCTCTGAAGCTACTCCGACGATGGGTATGACGCCGGCGTTCCTGACATGGTCGAAAGGGAAAGGGGGAGATCGGGGGGGTGTCGACGGGGGGCCGGAGATGGCCAGGGGAAGATGGTCGGGAAGTGGGTTGGGATCTGAACAGGGAGAGAGAAACGGGAAAGGAGAGAGAAAGATGAGGGAGGAGAGAGATTAGGCGGCTAGGTTTCGATTTGTGTGCAGAAATTAGGGTTTACAGTAGAGTTGCATTTATAGGGTACAATTAGGGTTCCCTAATAGCGGTTTTGGGTCAAGAATCCATCCAATTGGGTTTTAGGGTTCAATTAGAAGATAGATCAAAATCAACACGGTTCAAATAAAAATACCCACAATTTAAATAAACAAAATCCATAATATAGATAACTCAATAAAAGAGAAAGATAGTTCATGAATGAAAATTCCAACCAAATTAGATAAATAAATAATACAGTTGAAATAATAAAAAATGGACTTAAAACAAATTGGAACTCGCCGAGAAAATCAGATCGGGTATAAAAATAAAATATTTCGATAGATGAACTTTTTCTAATTAAAGAAATCAAGGAATAACAATTAGTATTCATAATAATAATAAAACCATACAATAAAATAATATTCGTGTTTAACAATTTTTTATTGAAATCACCTAATAATAATAATATATTTGTTCTAGGCTCAAATAAAAAAATAGTTGATCAATAAGGCATAGAATTAAGATCAAAATATACCATTTTCCGAAATGAATAAAATTTTCGATTAGAAACCACTTTAATAAAATATCCGAAAAGAATTTAGCACAAAAATAAATTTATAAAAATCGAATTATAGAAAATACATGAAAAATACTAATTATCGGGAACGGGGGTTACAACTAAATAACTTAGAAATAATTAATTCTTGTTACATATGTGTATGTTGTTCGTGATTCATGATGTGTCGTATGATCTTGCATGCATGATGTGTTAGTCGTATTATATCTTATTGTAGACTTGTTAAACACCCCATACCATGTTGTTTGGACATCTAGCATACCATGTTTTGTGTTTTGCTTTAAGTTGGATTTATTGCATATGAAATATTTGATTTAACCGCATAAGAAGATTTCTGTTTTTGCTGCTGTCTCGTTTTTGTTCAATATTTTAGACCCTGTTGACGTCAGTAAATAAAATTTACTTGTGAATATAAATCTCGCTGTCTATTTTTCAGAATTTCTGACAGATCTCAGTTTCGATTTGTGAGTTGTGAGTTATTGTTGTTTTACTATAGAGGTGTAGAAAATTACAGATTTGGTTTTATGTGGTTTCTGTAGAGTTATCTATTTTAATACTGATGTTAAAGTTGAGATTTTGATCTAAAAATTTTCTCGGTATAACTAGACTTGACTGGGATTAGCCCCAAATTTTTGTGGATTTAATTGATGACTTTTATAAACTATTCTATGCTTGCAAACCACTACCATACTTCTAGAATTTTCATGTTGTTCAGTAAAAAACACGTTATCAACCTGATTCTAGTTGTTGTTGATAAAACCTTTGTGAACATGAAATGTAACCCACTGTATCTATTTTATCACCTTTTTGACGGATTTGGATTTCGATTTATACGTTGTAACCTATCACTGTTTTAGTACTGTTGTGTCAAGAATTTTAGATTTACAAACTTGCTGTACCTCGCTGTCTTCTGATTTTATTTGGTCATACTATCCATGTTGGAATATTATGAAATTATATTTGATGATACTTGAATACCCAAGTTTTTTCTTGGATTTAATCAGTAAGTTTTTATGCCGTTTTTCTTGTTTATGAATACAACCTTATGAATTCTGGCTGAACATATTTTCTGTATATAATTCTATTTTAAACCATGTTTTTGTGATTATTATATGACTTGTATATACTTGTTGGATTCGACCAGGAATCTACTTTCTAGATTTTCTGACGGGTCCAGATTTGCATGTCCATGGCAACGGGAATCCCAGATTTGGTGCAGTGCTGTCTTGCTGTCCAGAACTAGAATTTTTGTTGTCTTAGTCTATTTTGAGTCATTCATCATCCGTTTGTGTCCTTTATTCAACTTGTACTTGTCCCTTGTCATCTTACCATGTTTCTTGACTTGTTTGTGCACGTCCATGTTTGTTTGAATAATAATAACAAGAAACTAAGTCGGGGTTTAAAGGGAAAGATCTAATAGTGGAGAATACAGAAATGTGTACTCGGAAGAGGATCCATAAATCCTACCTGGTACTTGGAGCTTGACACTTGACACTTGGAGCTTGACACTTGATACATGACACATGACACTTGACATGTGATTACTTGAAACTTGCACACTTGACACGGGATACTTGACACTTGGAGTTTGATACTTGATACTTGGAGCTTGATACTTGTCCTTGGGTACACTGCCCTCTATGATCCACTATGAAATCTAAAACATAACTCATCTGACTGTAGCAACCATGTGGTAAAAATCTTGGAAACATAAAGTACTACCTAGTCAGGACTAGATATAAGACTTGAGAATAACATGATCACTTGATACTTGTTACTTGTATACTTGTACATAATACTTGACACTTGTTACTTGTTGCTCGTTTACATGATACTCGACACTTGTTACATACCACTTGCACTCGTTTATCTTGCCATACTATTTGTTTTGTTCTTGATTTAGAGTTAGTCCTCTATTTTGCTGTTACATCCTTTCCATACTATACTTGCTTCCGCTGTTACTCTATACTTGTCAATCTTTCTTGTACTTGTTCCTGCACTACAAGCCGCCCATAACTTGCATTGAAGGGCATTTTGTTTCTCTTTCCTTTTCCTACATTTTGTTAAATTACTGACTTTGGTGACCAGCTGCCCGATGGAGTTTCTGAAACTATTATTTCTTGTTGTTTTGAATAATTGTAACTTGTTACTTGGATATTTGTATTGGGCATTTTGTTCCAGACTTGATTATTTGAAATTTTGTATTCTTGTTTCTTGTTTCTTGTTTCTTGTTTCAAGTAATCCTGTTGACTATATTCATTCATTTATTCATGCGTGGTTGACTATTCCTCGTGTATATCTCTTGTTTATGCGTGTGCTTGTTGTAAAGATCCTGACAGCTTATGAATGGTGAAAGCCATTCGCTGGACTTGTGTCGCATACTCGTATTTCGTATTCTTTTTTGGAAAGCGGGGCGTGACAGCAAACGAAGAAGCTCTCCCGCCTTGGACACCCCGCGATGGACGTCCATGTCCACGGTCAATATTACTCGGTCCTTCGTCAGAACCTACCAAAATACAGTAATGTTTAGTAAACACTGAATTGAAACAAGTATATTATCTAAACCAAACATAAAAATACTACTTACTTGGGGTCTACCACCCGCTACAACATTCTTTGTCCAAACCATTTATCCGTTGATTACAGTTGCAAAACATAATCGTAAATATTTAAAAGTTCTCCAATAACAATATATACTTCTAACATTTCCAATATCAACGAATAAAATCACAATCATAACCGTAATGTTAATGATGATTCACATTATACAACAACTAAACCGAAGAACCATGATCAAATCACAATCACCCAATTACACCCCAAATCATCACAAGTATATTGCAAACATTCCTCCTTGCCAATAACCACCACAAAGAAGATGCTATCTTTACTAACTATCTATTGTGAACAATATAACAGTCATAACAAGTAACAAGCATACATAATAAGTCCCGCATTTGATAGTCTATGGGGTTTAACAACATTCAACTCTCAAGCACGAATCATACACAATCTTCACCCATTATTTCAACAAAAAGTCAACTAAATGTAACCTACAATAAGATTCAAACAACAAGTAGTAAATATTGTGCATACCTATCTAGGGTTTCGGATCTCGAATTCCCAAATTTCCAAATGTCGATGGTCGTCGCTAGTTGGTGGAGAGATGAAGAGAGATGAGTCCTTTTGAGGAATCTTTAGGGTCTACGAAAGTGTATGATGATTTGGGGGAGGAATGAGGGATTAGGGTTATTGGGGATTAGGGTTTTGGGAACGAAGAAGAGGGGTAATCGATGTGTAGAAAGAGAGGGAGAGAGACAGTGAGAATAACGGCCTTATTAGAGGTCGGGTCCCACTAGCGGCCGCTATTGGGAATAGCGACCGCAGTAATACTAAGTCGTTATTCCCAATAGCGACCTCAGCTAAGTGTTCATTATCAAAAAATCCATGAGAATAGCGACAGAGTTATAAAAATCCCATAACATTTATAATAGGAGCCGTTATTCCCAATAGCGGCATCGCAAATGAAGAGGCCTGCTATTGGAATAGCGGCCGCTGCTGACGTGGCGTTGGCTGGCCCACGAACGCTAAGAGTTTGGGAACTGGCCTAAAATCGCAAGAGTAATGCTTCATCCACTACCAATTTCACTACCATTTTGTCCACTACCTTAGGTGGTATACTTCTATTGGAGAGTTCTCCCACCTACTCTATCTTCCCCTATCATTTGGAGTGTGCCACCTAAGGTAGTGAACACAATGGTAGTGAAATTGGTAGTGGATGTAGCATTACTCAAATCGCAAATAGTTTCAAAAAGTGGCCTAGTACGGCAAAAATTCTTGGAACGAAGAGACGAGGATTTCAAAACGAATAGGGGTTTGGATTTTGTTGATAATGATTGTGTAAGTATTATTATTGTTGTTGTTGTTGTTGTTTACTATTTATTAACTATATTTATAAGAGGATATAAGTTGGTGGGTTAACTTGCTGATTAAGAACGCTGACAACGCTATTTTAAGCTATTATTTCTTTTGATAGCATGGATAAATTATAATCGGACAAATTAGAAATGGGCCTGAGCCAATTTCTTCTTTTTAGAGCATCTCCAATTGTTTGCTAAAATGGCAAAATGACAAAAAAAAATTAGCAAACGAGCACTGCAATTGTTTTCTATTTTGCCAAATTTTAGCAAACGATGAGCAGTGTCATGCCATATTTGAGAAATGGATTTGGCAATTGTCAAATATAGCAGACAGAACAACATGTACCGTCTCTATTTTTTTATAATTTTTCTGAAGATTGGACGGATCATGTTCCTTCTAAAGGATTTTGGGAATTCTTTTTTAATTCTATCGGATGGCACATGATGTACCGTCCAGGAAAAAAAAATTAAAACAAAAACATCGAATGGTACATATTGTACCGTCCGAGAAGGGAAAAAAAAACAAAAGAAGTAACACGGGCAGAACAATTCCGTCCTTCCATTTGTTATTTTTGGAAAATTAAATCCAATTCCAATTCCCACCATTCTTTTCATAACAAGTCCAACTCCAAATCCAAGTCAAACCATGTTAAAAGCAAATTGCTTCATAGTCCATCTTCCCAAATATTTTGTTTTTAAGTTATTTTAATTGGTTGTTCCGTCCGCTCCATTTGTTTTTCTCATTTGTTATATTATAGCAAATGAAGACTGCAGCAAAACACTCATTTTGCCATTTATTATTTTGCCAAATTGCCAAATAGAAAAAACAACTGGAGGTGGTCTTATTGTTTATCTCTAGTCTCTAATATCTAATCTGGTCTTATTGTTTATCTCTAGTCTCTAATATCTAATCTTTAATATTTTAATGGGAGAGTTGGGATTGTGTAACCAAATAAACGTGTACATTACAACTAAACAAACACATGCAATGCACATGCATAACTAATATGAATGAGGACTTAGGTTCGATATCAAACAACGTTGGATTTTTTAGAAAAATATATATATATTTAGAAAGACATGCATCGCCCGTGTAAATTACAAGTAATATGATAATCAGAGGTCAAAAGGGAAAGGGAAAAAAAACATCTATTATTATTAATTTCTATAGTAAGTTATTTAGGAAAAATCTCTAATATTATAATGGGAGAAGGTCTTAGTGTCATTTGTCAATCTATCAACGCGTGCAACACACGTGCATAACTATTATAAAGGAGGTCTTAGGTTCATAGTCCGACTACGTCTGAATTTTTATTTTAAAAAACTATATTTATTAAGACGTGCATCGCAAGTGTAATCTCCAATCTCTAATCTCTAATCTGTCATCTATCTATAATATTATAATGGGAGAAGGTCTTAGTGTCATTTGTAAATCTATCAACGCATGCAACACACGTGCATAACTATGGTAAAGGAGGTCTAAGGTTCAAACCCAGACTACATCTGAATTTTTACTCTAAAAACTATATTTATTAAAACATGCATCGCACGTGTAAATTACTATAATTAAATAAATCGAAACATTCATAGGTGAAGAATTTATTTTAGCCTCTGTATCTTCAATGTTCGATTTAAGATGTTTCTTTTTTGCAATTTTTTACTGCAATTTTTTATTCATGAATATCATAACTGGCATCATGAATTTCACTATCTTAGTCAATTTTTAAATTTTGTGAATTTAACTATTTTAGGAAAATTTTGTATGCCACAATGGTAACAGTAAACTATTTTTAGCCGATTTTGAGAATTTCCTAAATTTCACTATTACATCCAGAATTTGTGTATATCCAATTTTTATATATTTGATATTTTAGTATTTTTCAAATATTTTATGGGTTATAGTCCATTGTTCTATTCTGCGACAATTTTGAAGAATTCGAAATTATACTATATGATCATACAGTATATCATTTTCATTGGTTTTTTAGAAATTGTGAATTTCACTATTTTGAACAAATTTAGTGTGTTATATCTCATTGTTTACAACAAGTCAAGGATAAGTGAGAAAAAAAGCTAGAAAAGAAGGTGACTTCTTCCTCCATCTTTTGAGCTATCAGATCTACCCTGCTAGATCTTCCGATCCCCTTCCGCTCTTCATTAAAGTTTCTCCTCTCCTCCTTTTCTACAAACCCTTTTCTTCTTAGCGCATCTCCCTCCGTTATCAGTGCTGAGGTTCCCTCCCCCACTTTGGTTCGTGGTTAGACGCCTTTGCCAGATCCAGATCCAGATCTCACCGCTGTTTTTCCCTGCCACTTTTTTCTGAGGTGAGGGTCCTCTCCCCCTTCTGGTCCTTGGCTAGCTGTCGTCACCAGATCCAGATCCAGATCTCGCCGACGAATTTCTCAGCGGCTCCAGCTCGGTCTCTCTCCACTTTGGTACCTTTTCCTCTAGCTTCTCAGCGATCCCTCACAGGTACCGGAACCTTGGTTCCACACAGTTTGGTTTGTTCGCCGTGGCACTGTAAGTTTGCTCTTTACTCCTTTTTTTTAGCTATTTTCGATTTCGTTCTACTGTTTATGCCTGATTGGTGCCCACCTCTGGGGCGTGTGTATCGTTTTCTTTAGTGTATCTTCTCCTCTTTGAAGATCCCCTCTAGCGTTGGGTGAGTGGATTTTTACTCCTCTCCCCAGTGCTGTTGCTCCATTGTTGAAGCTTGTTTTTATCACCTGGCTCTTATCTCCGCCTGTGCGCTCTATTCTCGGTGGTCTCTCCTTTCTGCGCTCTCAGTAGCGTTCACCCGTCTCTACTCCCCACCGCCTTCCCCACCAACGTTATTGGCATTCATTGCCTTCTCACTTTGATTGTAACCAGTTTCTTCATTTTTCCACTTTTCTCAGTCTCTTTCTTCCAGTATTTTTTCGTTTGTGGGCCATCTGTGCGGTTTGGCCCATGGACTTTTCGTGGGTGGAAGTAGTTAAAAAGAAGAAAAAAATTGTTTCAAATCCCCTTTTTCCCCCCTTCTACCCTTCGTCCTTTGATGGGCGGGCGGCTTCGGCCCCTTTAAAGCCCAACATCACGAAGCTTCCGCCTGTCTCTTCATCTGCCTCAGCCTCTACATTCCATTCTCTTCCTTCTCACTCCTCTTCTCACTCTCTTCGCTTTCGGCCTGTGTGTTTCCGCTGCTTTCAGTACGGCCATATCAAAATCGATTGCCCTAACAAAATGAAATGCATTTTCTGCCTTAAAGCTGGGCATGCTAAGCAGCGATGCTTCGCTCTCCAAAAGATCTTAGGGCTCCCAAGAGGATCGCCTATTTCAGAGCAAGTTCTTAGCACGGTGGATCTCACTGCACTTCGCAGTAAGTTGCCTCCCCCCAAATCTTTTACCCCTCAGCAGCTTCCCCCGATTTCCACCTCCCCGCTGCTCCCCACTCCTCCTCTGGATCATCGCCTATGCGATACCTCCCTTCCCCCTCCTCCGGCCTCCTCGGAGCCTCCCAGCCGTATCTCCAAGCAGGCCGTCACCCAAGTCTTCCTCCCGAAGGCTGACCTGACGGATCGATTCAAGTACTTTGGTACCTATGGGGCCATCTCCTTTGTTGGAGGTTCTGTGCCCTTCTTCACTCTAAACTCCTTCCTTAGCAATTTCTGTAACATCAAGGATTGGGATTGGGTTCTCTACAATTGTTCTAATGGCGACATGGTCATCCGATGTCCATCTCCAAAGATGCTGGAAGATCTTATTGCGAACCCGTCCCTTGCCATTGGTGGCATCTCCCTCTCTGCTCATCAATGGGTGCAGATCCCTCTCCCTTTGAAGGACCTCAATTCCTCTGACCTTAAAGTTTTGCTGGTAGGGCTGCCTCCATTTTGCGACTCGCTCCGATTAGTAGGAGATATGGCCAAGTGCATCGGTGACATTGTAAGCATCTCTTCTAAGGCGAGGCTTGCCTCTGGCAGTCTGCAAGTCGAGGCCATATTTCGATGCACCAATCGCTTAGTCGTATCGAAGCTTTCTGTTTAACTGATGGCATTTCATCGTTCACTGTATCGGTTCATTATCACGATCCTATTACCACTAGTGAATACCCTCCTCTCTCCCACTCAGGGACTGCTGCGCCAGCCTTTGGCTCTGATCTCTCCTCCTCTTTTCACCCTGGTGGTGCGTCTTCTTCTAAGGGAAAGAGCGCTGCAGCGAAAGTGGGTAGTTTGAGTGCCGCTCGTAGTAAGTTCTCTTTTCCCCGCAGGCCGGCAGTTTCTCCTTCCATGCCGAAGATTTCTCCGACCAAAGCCCCAAACCTAGTTTGGATTAATCCGGAGCTTCAAGCTGCGAAGGGAGCTTCTTCGGCTCCTGTGCCGACCTCTCTCCCTTCTGAGGCTGCCTTCCCCCGTCCCCCCAAGCTCCCGCAACCAGCTTTGCCTTCATCCTCTGCAGCTCTGGAGGCTTCCCCTCCCTCTGCTAAGAGTAAGGATCCTTCCTCTGGCCGGCCAGCGTGGGAAGTCAATCAACACTTTGCATCGGACTGGGAGAGATTCCAACAGCTCGCACACTTCCCCACTCCGAGGAAGTCTGACCCTGCTCTCTCCCCTTCAAAGACCAAGCTGTTGTCATCCCACAAAGATTCAGCTTGGATGGATCAAGACCCCCTACTCCTAGAGGAAGAAGCTGATCTTTCGCGTGGATGCCAATCCAAGCAGGTATTCCCCTGCACTGCTTCTTTATTTTTCCCTATTGCTTTTCACTTAGTTGCAGAATGTATTTTTAAGTTATTTCTTTTGGGCTTCCGGCCTCTTGCCATTACTGTGCCGATTTCTCCCTCACCCAGTATTGGGATTTGCCCATTCGGGACTTCGTTCCGAGGTTGGATGTCTCCAACGCTTGTGACGAAGGCCCGGGGTATTTTGGGGCTCCCTCCCCCTATCACCATCAATCCCTCCCGTTGCCCTTTCTCGGACTCCACGGGGACCATCATATCCCTTCTCGACACTACTCATTCACCTTCTTCGGATGTCATGACTTTATCATCCCCTCCCTTGCAGGAGGTAGGGTCTCCTGTCTCTAAGCTCGTGTTGCCCTTAAGGGTGCCCCATCGTATTATCAGGTCCAGCGCGCGCCTTAAGGCTAAAAAAAGTCGGGCCGTTGATGAGCGTAGCTCACCTGATAGGTTCAGTCCGAGTCCGATCTTTAGCGACTGGCAGTCTCCCCTGTCTGTCCAGTCTACCCAGTCTACTTTCAACCAGTTAGGGTCCATTTATAGTACCATGTTTGATTCGCTCTCTAATAGCGAACTTGCGACTTTGGGATCCCTTATTGACCCATCTGACTCCCCTTGCCTTAACTCCCTCAGGAAGAGGGAACATCGTAGAGTCCTGGAGCACCTTAGTGCCCATGATTAGTGTATCATGGAACATTCGTGGTCTTCACTGCCCGTCCAAACAACGGGCGATCTATGATTTAATCTCTTCTTCTCGCTGTGACATTATCTCCATCCAAGAATCCAAATTGGAATCGCCCTCCCCCTCAACCTTTAGAGCCTTAGGTGGATCCACGATCGCCAAGTGGATCTCACTTGACGCTATTGGTTCTAAGGGAGGGATCCTCTTTGGCTTCAAGGAATCGTGTTTCTCGCTTATCGCGGTGCAACGTCTTAATTTCTTCCTTATCGTCCAACTACAATGGACTACCTTTAATTGTCCCCTCACGGTCATTTCGGTGTATGGTCCCTCTACCCCTGAGAGGAGGCCCTCATTCTGGAGCGAATTTCTTTCGTTACAAAGTTTGTCCAGCGACCTTTGCATTTTTTGTGGTGATTTCAATGTCACCCGATTTGTTTCCGAAAGGTCAAACCCGACCCTCTCTAATTCCCAATCTTGCATTTTTAATGACTGCATCCGGGAATTGCAATTATCCGATTTACCGATCTCTGGTAGATCCTTCACTTGATCCAACCAACGTGATCCCCCAACCTTTGCAAAACTTGATCGCTTCCTGGTCTCGCAAGCTTGGATTTCTCGGTTCCAACGCTCTTTTGCTCAGGCCCTGCCCAACCCCTGTTCGGATCATGTCCCGATCGTTCTCTATTCCAACTTTTCTTTCAAACAGCAGCACAAATTTCGTTTTGAAAAGCTCTGACTTCGAGATCAGCTTTTCGTCAGTCTTGTGGTGGAATGCCTCGCCTCTGTCACCGGCTCTTCTGGGCTGGATAATATCCTTCTAAAACTCCATGCTATCAAGCATGGTTGCAAAATCTGGCACTCTGAGAGACAGAGCAATACTAATTTCCTCAAAACCTTCCTTCTTCAATCCATCGAGTCCATCGACAAAATGGAAGAGTTTTGTCCCTTGCCTGAATCTTTTAGATCGGAGCGTCGTTCTTGCAAGCAAGATTACGCCGAAATCCTCCATCAAGACCATATCAAATGGGCTCAAAGAGCTAGGGTTAGGTGGATGAAAGAGGGTGATGCCAATACGGCGTTCTTTCAGAACTTTGCCTCCCATAGGCAACGTTGCAATCGTATTTCCTCCATCTCCGTTCAGGGAGTGGATCTCAACACCGAGGGAGAGATTCACCGGGAATTTCACTCTTTTTATAAAAATCTTATTGGATTGCCCAAACATCGCTCTATAGAGCTTGATTGGTTCCAACTTTACGGTAACCAATCTCATGACCTATCATCTCTCGAGGCCCCTTTCTCCCTGGAAGAAATTAAAGCAGCGGTTTTTGCCTTAAAAAGTGATTCCGCTCCGGGGCCCGATGGCTTCCCTGCATTCTTTTTCTAAAAATTTTGGGATTGGCTTAAGGAAGATCTTTTTAAGATGTTTCAGGACCTTCATCAGGGTAGTTTTTCTTTTGATCACATCAATTATGCGCATATTGTGCTTATCCCTAAAATTGCGGGAGCACATTTATTGACTAACTTCAGGCCCATCAGCTTGATCAATACCTCTTTCAAAATCATTATGAAAGTCCTTTCGACTAGGCTGAGTGCGATCATCTCTCCTTTGATCGACTCGGCACAATCGGGATTCATCAAGGATCGATTTATTCTAGATAGTGTGGCGTCTGCTCAGGAAATCATCTCCCTTTGTCATATATCTCAAACGGAAGGCATTCTCCTCAAACTTGACTTTCAAAAAGCTTATGACAATGTTAATTGGGATTTTCTTCTGGACATTCTCACCTACCGAGGGTTTGGTCCCAAATGGAATTCGTGGATTAGATCCTGCTTGTACTCGGGTACCTCTTCGTTATTTATCAATGGTTCGGAAGGTCACAAATTCAAAATCAAATGTGGCCTCCGTCAAGGAGATCCTCTCTCCTCCCTTCTCTTTTCCCTCGTTGCCGATGTTTTTAGCAGGCTCCTTAGGCATGCTTGGAACTCGCATATGATTGAGGGTCTCGATCATTCTCCCCACTTCGAAGGGGTTCTAAATCTGCAATATGCAGATGACACTATTATTTTCACTAAACCAGACACCCATTCCCTTCGGAATCTCAAACTTCTCCTTTACTGCTTCGAATCGGCATCTGGGCTTTCGATCAATTTCCAAAAATCTTCGGTCCTTTGGCTGGGTGGATCCCCCAACCGACAGGCCGAGATCTCCAACTTCTTTAATTGCCCCTCAGCGTCCTTCCCAATCACTTACCTTGGCATCCCCCTTAGATGGGGCAAGCTGCATAGATCGGACTGGTTTCCACTTATTGATAAAGTGGAGGCCAGGCTCAATGTGTGGTCAGGTAAAGTGCTTTCCCGAGGTGGTAGATTAACCCTCATTAATTCGGTGCTCTCCACCATGCCTCTTTATTTGATGTCTTTCTACTACCTCCTCTCCTGGGTTATAAAAAGGATTGATCAAATCAGAAGCAACTTTTTCTGGACAGGATCCTCTTCCTTTAAACCAGGATCCCACCCTTGCCAATGGAAAATGATTTGCACTGCCAAACCGGAAGGAGGGCTGGGTGTTCTGGATCTCAGAAACCATAACATCGCCCTCTTAGGTAAATGGTTATGGCACCTTCATTGTCGTGACAACTTACCCTGGATTCAGTGTATCAAGGATTATCGTTCTCGTTCCCCATATTGGTGGGAGTTTCCTGCGACTGTTAATCGCCTTGCCTCCCCCTTCTGGAAAGGTGTCTGGAAGGCATCAGCCGCTTTCCACTGTAGCATCTCTCGTACCTTGTGCAGACGGGTCTAGAGCGAAATTTTGGACGGATCTTTGGATCAGTAACATCAAACTCTCATCTGGGTATCCCTCTTTATTTCTTCTGGCTGCCGAACCGTCTGCAACAGTTGCAGAGTCTTTTACGTTGATCAACGACACTCGACATTGGATCATTCCTTTTTTGATTGACCTCTCACCATCTCTCTCAGAGATTTATACTGATCTCATCTCTCACCTCAATAACTCCGAATGGAGGTCTAGTGAGGGTATTGCTTGGCGCTGGACTGTTTCTGGTTCTTTTTCTGTTAAATCCTTTTACAGCTTTCTTAACTCTAGGGGCGTTCAATCATCGGTTGCTAATTTTATTTGGGGCTCTGCCGTCCCCCTTAAGGTGAAGATCAATTTGTGACTGGCGTATCATAGTAAACTGCTAACTGGTGAAGTTCTTAACATAAGGAATTTAGCTTGGGGGCAACTTTGCCCGCTATGCGTTCACCACACGGAAGATGTTAATCATTTATTTGTTCAGTGCCCTTTCATCCTCCCTTTGTGGAGGATCTGTTCTCTAGCGTGGAATACGGGATCTACCCCCCCCCCCCCCCCCCCCCACCTTAATTGATGTTTGGTCCTTAAAACCATCGAACGCTATGTTCTCTAGCGCGTGGGTGTTGTCTGTTCATATTATCATATGGATTATTTGGAAGGAAAGGAACAAGAGACTGTTTGAGCATCGCTGCTCCTCCTCTCTGGCTTTGATTGAAGCCTTCTTATTCTTGTTCAATCTCTGGAGCGCAGGCCCGTGTTACAAAGGTAGAGCTTCTCTTGATAATCAAAGATTATACGACTCTGTTCGTTGTCTCTGTAACTTGCAAGCTTTACTTTCCCAGCATTATTACTCATAAGTGCTTAACTCTTTTTAATTATTTCCCCAGCACTATTTTTCTTAAGTGCTTATTATTCTTAAGTGCTTTACTCTTTTTCTTCACTGGCTTTATATGTTTCTCACCCTGTCTCCGTTGCAGGTCTGATCTCTATTGCTGGCTTCTTTGCCTTTGGCTGTGATGTTGCAGTGTTCCAACTTGGTTCATCTGGATTTTAGCGTGGTTGGCGGTTTATCTTCTTCTTCCCCGCTCCTCTTTTCTCCTTTTGGGTTGTCTATAAGCTTGGAGTTTTTCCTGTACCCTTCGGGGTTTATAATTTATGCTACGTTTTCTTCCGCTTATGCGGCTTTTTGTGTTTCACTCTGTGCTATGTCTAATATAGCTTGTGGATTTGCCTGATCAGTTTATCTTAGGACCTGATTTGTATCTTTATTTTTGCTCTTCGTTTTCATTTTGGTGCATGTTTCTTCTTCAGCTCGTTTGTTTGGCTGTTCTGATCATTGGCTGATAGTAGTGTGTGGAACATCTCTTTTATCCTTGTGTGGATTGGGGCATTTTTTGCTTTGTGCACCATTTTGCAGTAGCGCAGTGTTAGTACCGACGCTGTCTTATTGCAGGTGTCAAGTTGGCACTAATGTGTCGGTGTCTTGATGTTGTTTGGCACCTTTGCTTCTGGTTTTCGTTGATTTCCCTAGTGCAGGGCCGCATCCCGAGTGTCAGGTGGTTCTGATGCTTCGCTGTTGCTTTAATGTTCCTCTGGGCTTCGCAGTCGCTACGCTGTCCCTCCCATTCTCGCACTTTTTTGGCCTCCACATCTGCGGCTTGTCATGCAGTGCTCTGTTGTTGACTGATGTCTTCCCATCTCTGCTTGCTAGCTGTTTCGCTCGCCTCCTCAATTGCGTCCGGTGCCAGCAGCCAGCATCGCCCCATTCTTTATCCTGGCATTTTTTTCTTGTACAGTCTCATCTTTGTTATCGTTTGTTATTATGCATCTTTTGCGAGTTTTACTTCTTGTAAACAGTGTACTGTAAATTACTTTTGATGTATATATATTCATTTTTGTGTGGCTGGAGTCGAGAGACTCTATCCGTTCTCATCAAAAATATATCTCATTGTTTACATAGATTTTACGAAATTACAAAATGAAATTTCAAAAACAGATATCTAATTAATATAAATATTCAGGGTAAAATGTAGACATTTGTGGCTATGGCCTTATTCCAAAAAATTAAAATAAAAAATCTATTGATAACTTGGAGAATTAATGAAATGAGGATGTGACAAAGAGAGATGACATTGAGGCACTTTGTTCACCTGTTAATATGATTTGCATTTTACATGGTCTCTTGACCCTTACCTAGTTGTGACATGTCAATTTTGGAGTATGCTGATGTTAGGAATTTATGAAACTTTACCTGAGAGTGAAGGTTCTTTGTTTTGTCAACGAGGAGCTTGATTTTCTCCCCACAATCAAGAACCGGCAGAAGGCATTCATTGTTCAAAATTATATAACATAGCAAGAGAAAACCAGTTAATCACAATAGGATTATCATTGGGAAATATTTGGAATATTTACCATCTCAGGGTTTTCCATCATAACTCCTTTGACTTCTGAGACCTGAGCCTCCACTTTAGTAAGCTTATTAATCTCCTCAAAGTGGTCCGCACAATATTGCATGCGTGTTTTTTTTTTTTGTTTTTTTTCCCCTTAAATGTTGTTGATAGAGTTACAACTTTGGGACAAACTAAAACCCAAAGACATGCACATCAGAAATTTTTTTACAGGTATTAGCTTGAAAAACCACTGTTACCCAAAACATCAACTAAGGTTGTTAGCACCAGCTATTGCAGCCTTCCCCTCCATATCTCTCAACAAAATTTTCCTTAACCCTCTCGATGAAAGCAACTGGAAGTTATCTACCAGCCGATTCAATAGCAATAACACAACATGTTCCAACACAATAAGAATACTAACACAAAAACTACATGAAATAATTTGAAAACTTGATAGTACAAAGTGCAGAGGCAGAACGTGGTGTTTGGTAGTCTTGCATTTGCAACAACATTGCAAGTGTAGTTATAATTGAGTTGCATTGCAACTGTGTTGCAACCTTTTTGTTTGGTATACTTCATAAAATATGTTGCAATTTATGTCTGAAATGAAATACTATTTTTCTTTAATAATGAAAGCCAATAATAATGAGAGAGAGAGTGTGTATACCGTTTTTGTTAAAAATAAGAATGATAAATAATGAAGATAATAATATAAATAAGTATCAACTGAACTAATTAGAAGACAAACATAACATGGATTTTTTAGACCCTTATTAATAGGTTAGTGATTTTAACACTAATATTTTTTAGGTAAACATTTAACACTAATCATGGTTGCAAAATCTTTGCTAAATCCATATGCGGTCAAATGGCTGTACGTAGTGGGCTTCAACTCAGCCCAAAGTCGCAACCTCAAAATGCAAAAAAACCTTTTTTAGTTGAAAAACTTATTTCCCTACAAAACATTTCAATTGGGCCCAATTTTGCCCCAACTGCAAAAAGGGCCAGTTACAATGTTTTTTTACCCTAACCAAAGTAGAGTATTTAATTGCAACCCTATTGTAAAACTCTATTCTCTCTCCATCACTAATTGTAGAACCCCGTATTTTCAAATATTATTTTAATTATTTGAAAAATGAATTTAAATGATTTTTGAGAATTTAATAAATATTTTCTAAGAATTTTATCTTTTGTACACGTGCAAAACACGTGCAAATGACTTTTGAGAAGTTTGAAAAATTAAGTTTTCTTTATGAAAAATCATTATTTATTATTTGAGAATTATTTATTATTTTTTCAGATTTTTCTGAAATTAATTAGTACTATTTGCAATTTTTGAGAAAAGAATGACTTATTTGCAAAATTGACAATTTTGAGGGTTGAAGTGCAAAATATATTTGCTGGACTTTCCGATCAGTATTTGTTGAGGTTTGGAAATATATTTTCCTATTAGATCCTAATTTAAATGATATTTGATTGAATCTTCAAGACTAAACCTATAGATATAAAGTTGTATTCTTAAAAGGATTATTTTGCAAAAGAGGGAATAAAACCCTAATATACAATCCGGCATATTTAAGGGAAATTCTTTTCCCAGCCGTCATTGAGTATGTTCAGATTATTGGGATTTCTTTGAGGAGCAAAAAAGGAGGATTCTTGGATCTAGCAAGGAGAAAGCTTTTGTGGATCTTTTCTTCAAATCAAAGGTGAGTGGATTGTTTTGTTTGTTTTTGTTTTGCTTTGCTTTGTTTGTTTGATTGTTGAATGACGTGAGACCTTTTGTTATGCTTATTTGTGATCATTATGCCATTATTTTGTTAGACGCATTGTACGTATGATATGGATCTTTAATTTGATATGGAGGATGAGAACTCTTATTTGATATTTGGATCATGTATGAGAAACATTAAGATTTGTTGAGGAAAAGTTTGATTGATGAGATCGTATTGTTGGGAGACATATTAGGAATTGATAATGTTGTGATCAGATGATAAACATCTGGATCTTGTGATTGTAAACCAGATTCTGATTAAGATGTGAAAGACATTTGTTGAGAAGAAGCCCTAATGGGAGAATGTAGAGTTTAGATCATGAGAATATGAGATTTGAGAAATTGATTGGTTGAGTAATGTATCCATGATGGAGATTATTGGGAGTTGTGTATTAGCCTAGATACAATTGATTTTATGTTCAGTGAATCTTTAGAAAACTCCAGTTTGATTTGTGTTCAGACCTATTGTTGGAAACCTGTAGCCGACAGTCGTCTGGACTATAAAGCAGTCGACTGGTACGAGCCTATTGTGTATTTTTAGTCTTTGAGATTTGTTCGGGACAGTCGACCTATGACCCCTCTCAGTCGACTGATATACTTAGAATATTTTTGATGAGAATTATTTGTTTTTGTCTCGGGGCAGTCGACTGACTCCTTGGTAAGTCGACTGATCATGCCTTAGTTTATTTTTTTGAGAAATGTTGGATTATGTCCTCTGGACAGTCGACTGATCTGATATGCAGTCGACTGGTCCTGAAGGATCTTTGTATCTGATTATGAGATATTTTGTTTAGTGTTTGATTTTAAGATGTTCAGTTGAGAACATGATTTTGAGTTATTCAGTTGAGCCACTTGTTCAGTGGGAATTTGTTCAGATATTTGTTTTTGAGTCTCTAGAGGTATGCGACCCTAGTATACCGGTGTTGAGATATTTGTTCAGTTATTTGTTGAGGCCCATTGAGGCACATTTTCAGTATTCATATTTTTAGTCCGGTAGGGTACACTACTCTAGGAGATTTTGTTCAGCAACCCAAATTAATAAGGACAGGCATTAGTAAAGTCATGACGAATGGGAACATGAGTTATGCACCTCAGTAAGGCTTTAGATGTGAGACTCAATCTTCTGAATTATCCAAGTAGTTAACTTGAGATGTGGGATTTATCTCCTGAATTATCCAGGTAGTTAACCTGAGATGTGAGGTATATCTTCTGAATTATCCAAGTAATTATCTTGAGATGTGGGATTGAACTCCTGAATTATCAAGGTCGAGGCGACGCTTTTGTGGTATTCTTGTGATGATGAGACTGTGTTTAGATGAGGGAAGATCTCCTGAATTATCCAGGGAAATACCTGAGATGTGGGATCTATCTCCTGAATGATCAAGCATGGGCAAATTATCATAGTTTATCTTCATCTCTTAGTAGTCATCGTTGTCAGCATGTAGTCATGATGTTTTTGTGAATCACTTTTATGTATTTGGATCTCCTGTTTTTACACACTTGGCTTTTGGTTTGGACATCACCCATCATTCTTTGTTGTTACTTCATACTTTAGTGTTTGATTATTATTGTTGGACATTATGTTTTAAGTTCATTTATGTTATTTGTTTGATTTGTTGCCACTCACACCATTTATGGTTGACCCCGTAGTTTGGGGGTTAGGGTTCAACTCTAGCCTCACATGTTGCAGGTTATTGCTTAGATTGGAGGTTGGATGCTTGAGTGGGCAGTTTGAGATAATTGGATTATTTAGTGATTGGTGTAAAACTGTAAAGGATATTTGAGATCATTTTGAATTGTAAATAAAAAGATTAGTTTGTGTTGAAATGACTAGACTTCCGCTGGGATTTGTAATAATTGTTGTAATAAAGGAAAGAAAATTTTAGTGGTGTTTGTTGGTGTTTATTGTTGTATTGAAGTGGATTACTGGGATTTCGCCACGTATTTTCTAAGCTCTCATATTAGAAATTCGGGGCGCTACACTAATCAACTTAGAGAAACTGTAGTTATGAAGAAATAATAATAATGTGATGAACACTACATTATTTTCATCAAACCCATGTATTTTTAGAGATCTATATAGTCAGTGAAGATTGACCCACATATAATAGTGAACAAGATGTCATGTACAAATATAATGAGCATAATATACTCATTATCCTTATGGAAACCAAGATGTTGCAACAAAAATCTCTACTATTATAACAAGAGAGTTGGGTGCGGTGTGTTTTGCATTAAATAACTGACTTATAAATCTCACCACACATATTTATACTGAAGTTATATTAAGCATCTACTTAAACTGAATCACCCAAGGCCTATCAAGTGCATTGCACATGATAACTAGCTAGTTTTCCATAACTAGAGAGTTGGTGTTGTCGTTGTGGCCCTTGTGGGACATTAGATTTCTAGCCTCATATATGTATTGCATGTGTTTTTCATTGTCTCATTAAAATTTGATGATAATTATTAAGAACGGGAACAACAACACACAATATACTCCATTCCATGAATCATGCAACAAATGTTTGCATGGATAAGCACATCACTAGTCCTCCAAACCAAATAATGCACAAATCATATCAATAAATTCAACGAGCTAAAATCTCGTCCTAATCAAATAATCCTCCCAAATCCATCCATATCAAACCTTGGATCAAATAACAAACCACTCAACGAAGATTCTTGATCCAAACAAGATCTCTCTAAAAAAAACGGGGGAAAACCATAAAAAATGGGAGGCTCACTGAATCCATCATGCACGAGGTAGTTGAATGTGTGGCCATCGCAATTGTAGGTGAACTGGTTGTTGGAGGGAAGCTTTTGCTGGCACTGGCCTGCAATGGATGTGAAATTGCTGCTGAATTTTGTGTACTTCACCAATATCATCGTACCCCGAGCCACGAAGCTATAGATTAGGCTCTGCTACCCCATTTCCCTAGCCCTAACCCTATAATTATCTTTTCGATTTAGGAGTTGTTTGTTTGCCCGTATAATTTTTACATGGAAATTAAAAATCCATGGACGAGCACTGTTCACAAGTTTGTTTAGCTTTATTTTATGCTGAATTTGGATTTCTACTGTAGCACAGCTATTGTAGCACGTGTTAGGTTTCGAAGGCAATCACATATTAAATACACAAATAACTGCACGTGCAATGCACGTTTTAATTAATTATTTTTTTATATAGTAAAAAATAAGACATAATCTGGACTCGAATCTGAGACCTCCCTTTACTCATTACATACTCTTTACAAATTACTCCTAGTTGCACAAACTTTTATTTTATATGAGTGACACTTTTGTAAATAATTATGTCGTAAATAAATTTAAACTTGGAGGATTTTATAGTAACTAACAATAGTTTAGTAAATGAATGGTTAATATAACTCCCACTTAAAAATGAATGGTTGTGATTAGATTGTTGAATGAATGTCTACAAATTACTGATTGTCTACAAATGACAACTCCAACGCTCACATTATAATATTAGAGATAGCGAAAAAAATCACAAAATATCGAAACCTAACCATGAATCCATGCGAAAACCTCAAATCGTGTTTAGGAATTATACCTTAAAGATGGATCCGATGTTTCCAAAATATGTCAATCACATCACTACAAAGGTTACGGTGCCTCTACTGTATCCACACGGACGGATCAAATCAAAAGCTTTGACTCACGCCGCAGTGCTAACTGCGAGAAGGGGATGTTTCTCACGATTTCTCTCTCACAGTTTCTGTGATGACTAGGATTTTCTCATGTATCTTTGCCACAGAAATATATCGTATATATAGGTGCAGAAAATCAACCTTAAAAGAGTGGTGAGGCGGTTGAACTCAATCTAACTTGGGTCAGATTCGTGTGTAGGCCTTCTAACTTTAGTTGACCGAATTCATCACCCCAATTGTGAAGGTAGGCCTCTGATAGACTTCTAGCTAGGTGATCATCAGGATAGAGTTTCAATGGATGAGTTAAAGTTTTGCAGGCAACCCATAGAAGTGGGAAATTATTGGCCTTTTATACGATGCCCGAGTAAGAAGCATGGAAGGAAGTTTGGGCGAAAATGATAGTGGGTGGTCTATCAAGTACTATAAGGTTTGCTGTTCAAAATTTCTATAGTGTTTATATGCAATTTCGCTACATAAAGCTTACAAATTTTCATGGTAATCTGTATGGAAATCAAGGGGCTGGGAACAAGCACAACCAAAGAAGGAAAAGAATACTTCCGAGCTCTCGACAAGCACAAGAAAAGCTTCATTTGGGAAGATGATCAAGATGGAGATGCTACTGAACTAGCATTCAGCAAAAAGAAGATTGAGGCTAGGAAAAATTGGCTGTGACAATTTGAAGCAAGAAAAAAAAACCCGCACTTTTGGGTTACTTTGGAATTAAAAAGTTCACAAGTTTCTGCTTCTAAACATCTATTTGTAATGGTTGCAGCCTGGTACATATCTTGATCAAACAGAAAAGGAAATCAAATACAGTGATTTTGTCAACAAGGAGCTGATACTCTTCTCCATAGAGGATTTGCAAAGGTCAATACCATCCATGGTTGATGGACTGAAACCAGGCCAAAGAAAGATACTCTTTTGTGCTTTTAAACGTAACTTAATAAAGGAAGCTAAGGTATGTCGGATTCAATAAAGAGCTCTCTAGTTCTATAGATTGTCAAAATTCTGTGTTCTTTACTTAATCACTTCATCTTCATACTACAGGTGGCTCAATTCTCTGGTTATGTGTCCGATCACTCAGCATACCACCATGGTGAGATAAGTCTTGCGAGCACTATAATTGGAGTGGCCCAGGATTATGTCGGCAGTAACAACATAAATCTATTGCAACCAAATGGTCAATTTGGAACTAGAAACAAAGTAAGATAATCTTAATCTTATAATAAGCAGAAAAACAGTGTTGACAAATATAAGGAAGCTATCCGTAGACTAAGACATGACTAGAGCAGAAGCGAAAGGCTATCGACAGCCAAAAGGAGATTTGACAGGAGAAGAAGATAAAAGCTCCCATCGAGAGGTAGGGAAGTCCTTCCACAGAAGTCATCACCCCTCTGCCTTCACGAACCAGACCATGACGAAGAGAGGAAGAGAAGAGGAACCCATTCACCACAGGGAGCATGGCGACCGCTATGATGCTTCTGCTAGGAGCGAGGCCAGAAGGAGGGGTCGATCTCCTCCACGCGAGGCTCGCCCAGGCCATAGAGGCCGGGCTTTCAAGGGAGAGGCCCCCCAGGAGCACAGAGCTCCTGCACCGGGGATCGAGCGCCCTTTTACTAAGAGAGATATGTTGGGGAAACACCATGCTTCGGCGCTTCTATCCGACCACAAGGAGCATAGAGCTCCTAATGCGGGGGTAGAGCGTCTCTCGACGGAAAAGGAGTGCGTAAGGAGACATCACTCTCACTCTTCGACCTATAGAAGGTCTTACTTGGAAGCCACGAAGAGTTCTTTATGGGCGTCCGCTAGGGGTGATCATCGGGGTGTAGATCGCTCACCGGACAGAAGCTCTCCGATCAAAAAAACCGACGACGATGGGGAGTGGATTCTAGTCAAACCGAAGCGTGTGAGAAGAGAGGAGAAGAAGATTGACAAGGCCACGTCCTCCTCCAACTCGGCAACACCGGTGGCCAAGAAAAACGCATCGTGTCACAAGTGTGCGGAGAGGGGTCAACCAATCCACGAGTGCACGAATGATTGGTTCTGTTACGTGTGCAAGAAGTACGGTCATATCTCGAAGAGTTGCCCTCGTAGCTTGGTGTCGGGGAGTGCACAATCCAAAGCGAGCGCTGAGATCCCTTTTGTCGGGGGTGGTAGTAAGCCCAAGAAGGCGGAATCGGAGGAGAGTATAGACGGTAGACGGAAGGTGATTAGGGAGGTGATTGTTCTGACTCCGATAATGGCCGACTTTGAGAGCCGCTTCACTAACTCTATCCTCCTCAAAGTCCACACCGGTTTTCCTTCCATTGATGCCATCAAGGAACTCCTATCCGATAGCGTGCGACCTATTTCGAGGTTAGATTGGATTGTCAACAAGATTAAGGAAGATGTTCTCATGGTCTTTTGCATGATAGATGAAATTACGAGAGAACTATTGGCCATTGGTAGTCTCGAGGGTGAGGATTTTTACATTATGATGAGCCGGTGGTCGAGAGCTTTTGGGGCTTTGAAGGTGGATGCGAAAAGCATCTCTTTGGTTGAGGCTATTCAACATCCCACTTCATTGCTGGGTGAGATCCGGTTTCCAAAATCTGGTCCATAGTTTTGGCTCTCTCGTGAGCATCGACAAGAACACCAACCTTCTATTGAGAAGAGAAAATGCTAGGATTCAAGTGGCGGTGGAGGATGTTAGCTTAATTCCCTCTGTTATCGTGGCTCAATTTGAAGACGAGAAATATGAGATTAAGGTGATTGTGGAGAGAAAGAAGAAAGTATCTTTTCGGAGTTCCCCGGAGTATTCTGGTTCCAATTCAGATGTTGGTTTCAAACAGAGGGGTAGGGACGAAGATGAACAGCATCCATCGGATCTAGGCAGATTCAATCTCAGCCTTCAACAGGGGGTCCAAGATCATAACAGAGGCTCTGAGCAAGTCAGGACCCCACTCGAGAACCAGGTGGATACCCAACATACAAAACATCAAACTTCTATTATCTAGTCAGGGCATCCCTCCAATAGTTGTAAAGAGGTTGCACGGATTCGAAGTACTGCACCGGGATGGCGACCACTCCATGGCTCGGCACGCGAAGTCCCAGGTACTGTTCACCTGTCAATAGATGGTGGGTCCCATTCGCAAGTTGGAGGTTGTCAAAAGGAGCGCAGCATAGGTTGTCAGCTCAGTAGTCAGATGCCTCAGAACACGGGTCGGGGCGCAGGTATAGAGGGCGGGAACTTTGAGTTTGGCCAATCATCTGGGGGGCCCCACCAATAAAGAAGCAGAGCTTATGAGTCTCACTGCAGCTGACTTCAAAAAAGCTCTGGATCTTGCGGTTAAATCCATAACACAGAGTATTTAACTAAGTGGGCCCGGCCCATGGGCTCAATCTAATTTGAAGCTGACAACGGGGTTGGAGAAACAACCCACAGATAGTCTTTTGCCTGCAGCTAAGGTCATCCCTTCTTCGGTGATAGAGAGGGACGCCGACGAAGACTTAGGGGATCAGAGAGAACCGGGACCGGATGACCAAGGCGACCGTGCTATAGGGGAAATTCAACAGAGCCTGGTGGAGGACTCAACGACCATTGATGGCATTATCGGGGCCCTAGACGATGTGGGGAAGGAGATCATAGACTCAGATGGCGAATTTGAGAAGTGGGAAAACGAGGTTAAAACCCTAACACCAGTTATACAGGACAGTACGGAAACAGACGGTGGGGAAGCGGTGAGGGGCTTTGAAGAAGCAAAACGAAAAAGCAAGAGGCAAATCGATAGGTGGGGAGAGAAAGGGCCTAGTGAGGAGGACCTTATCAGAGCGGCTGCAAAAGCCAAGGAGCCAATGTCAGCCTGCGGAGGTTCGTTCTCTATTCTTAGTTTCATTTCTGATGATTTGCTTCTTTACTATGCTACTATGTTCGGTTTAAATATGGGCTCTTCGGGTTCTGAACAAAGAAGTAGAGTTAGAGTCATTAGGGAGGAAGCTTATAGGTTGTGCCTATAGGGTTCCCCGTTGTTGGATGGGTAGGGTAGATGTCAATTTTACTAGTTTATCCATGAGTTACATCTTCTGGAATGTGAGAGGGATGCGCTCCAAGGTTAAGAGTAGACTGGTTAACGACACGGTTGCTAGATTTCACCCAACGTTAATCGCTATTCAAGAAACTAGGATAGATCATCAGTAGGGCCATGTCTTCGTGGGGCTCAGGATTTGGAGTGGAGCTCTAAACCGTCTAGGGGCCTGTCAGGCGGTATCGCGATAGGAATCGATGCTAAGGGCTTCGATATCATAGATGAATTCGTTCTGGACTTCTCCGTGACCATTGTCATCAAGCGTAAAGGAGACAGTTGGGAGCACATGGTCACTTCGGTCTATGGCCCTTATAATCCGGCTCTGCGTAGGGAATTTTGGGATGAATTAAATAATATTAGGAATAGATGGAGTGGCCCCTGGTTCATTGGGGGAGACTTCAACATCACTAGATTCGCTAATGAACACAAGGGTAGGGGACCAAATGAGAGGGACAGGCTTCATTTCAACAGCGTTATCGATAATCTTCGTCTAATTGAAATACAAGCAAACGACAGGAGATTTTCATGGACCAATATGCAGGCCAATCCGACCCTAGCCAAATTGGATAGAATCCTGGTGTCCACTGATTGGGAGGATTTATTCCCACTCGCTACGGTTAGATCAATTCCTAGACTCACGTCCGACCATGTCCCACTTCTCCTAGAATGGGAGATTGACAGGAGACCAAGACAGCGCCAATTCAAATTTGAGAAGGCATGGATGCTTAACCCTTCCCTCACAAATGTCATCAAGGAATCCTGGGAATTGACAGTGCTGGCAACGGACGCAATCTCTAGATGGATCATCAAGCTTCGACGTCTAAGAAGGCGCCTTAAGAAATGGGCTAAAGAGGAATTTGGGGAACTCAGAGAAAAGAAAGAGAGACTAGGAAGGGGGATCCAAGAATTAGAAAAATGCCGAAGAAGATAGAGATCTCCTCGTTGAGGAATTCGAGGAACTGACAGCCAGTAGGGCAGAAACTCACAGAATTGGGGAAATGGAAGAATGCTACTGGAGACAGAGATCGAGGGTCCAATGGCTCAAGGAAGGAGATACCAATACCGCCTTTTTTCATAAGGTAGCTAATGGTAGACGGCGACACAACCAAATTAGAGGCTTACTGGTGGATGACATTTGGACAGAGGATGCTTCCGCAATTAGAAACCATATTGATGATTCCTTCAGAGATTTATTGGGAAGGAGGAGAATGTTGAGAGGAGAATTAAGCCCCGACATGTGGAGCGAAGGGGCACTAGAGGGTAGTGAAAAATTGGAAGAACCTTTCTCGGAGGAGGAGGTTCGAAAGGCTATCAAAATGCTGGGACAAGACAAAGCTCCAGGCCCAGATGGATTCCCGATCAGCTTCTACACTAACTACTAGGCCTTCATCAAAGAAGACCTTATGGACATCTTTCATGAGTTCTTCAGAGGGGATGCACGGGTTGAGAGACTTAACTATGCAAACGTAGCCCTCATCCCTAAGAAGACTGAAGTCCTCAGGTCTCAGGACCTCAGACCAATTAGCTTACTCAACGGATCATTCAAGATTATCACGAAGACATTGGCTAATAGACTAGCTCCAGTGCTTAATGACATTATAGGGGAGGCTCAAAGTGGGTTTGTTAAAGGAAGAGACATAATGGACAGCATTGCCTCCGCACATGAAATGGTTTACAGGGGTCACAAAGACAATGTAGATGGCTTCTTGCTAAAGTTAGATTTCCAAAAGGCATACGACACGGTAGAATGGAAATGTGTTCAGGAGGCTATGAAACTTAAAGGATTTGGAGAGAAATGGAGGCTATGGATGAAGATGTGTACTACGAACGGCAAATCCTTCGTGTTAGTCAATGGTCGTACAGGACGGAAAATTAGATGCAAGAGAGGGTTGAGGCAGGGAGATCCACTGTCACCACTTATCTTTGCTATCATTGCTGATGGACTGGCCGAAATGAGCAAGAGAGGTATGGAGGCAGGACTTATTGAAGGGATTACAGTTAAAGGGATCTCCAAACCGTTGTCGATCCTACAATATGCCGACGATACCTTAGTGTTTGGGATGGCTAAGGTAGAAGAAATTATGGCGGTTCGTGTCCTCCTTAGATGTTTCGAATTCTGGTCAGGTCTGGCGGTGAACCTGCAAAAGAGTTGCGTCACTGCTCTCTCCAACAACAGTGCAACCCCCACAGACATTACTGCAATCCTACTTCATTGCGAACAAAAGGCCTTTCCGCTGAACTACCTGGGAACGCCGATCAGACTGGGGAAGCTGATTAAGGAAGACTGGATTCCTTTGGTAGAAAAAATCGAAAAGAAACTGGCAGGGTGGAAAGAAAAATTCCTCTCTCTGGGAGGTAGAATTACTCTCATCAATTCCAGCCTTAGTAGTATCCCTACTTACCTGATGTCGATCTACGAAATCCCTAACTGGGCTATCGAAAGAATCGATAAATGTAGACGAAGATTCCTATGGCAAGGTGTGCGCGACGATCACAAGGGCATTAATCTTATCAACTGGGGGAGAGTCTGCAAGAAGAAAGAGTTTGGAGGACTAGGGATCCTTAACCTCAAGGACATGAATAAGGCTCTACTATTCAAATGGTGGTGGAAAATGCACAAACAACGTAAGGCATGGTGGAGCAATTCCTTTATGAGATACAGAAGGAGAAAAATTGCAAGATTTGGAGGGAAATGCAGGTATGTGAAGGCGTCCGGTATCTGGAAAGGGGTGGCTAAGGTGGGTGACATCTTCCATGCAAACACAAGACGCAAGTTGGGGAAGGGCAACAACATCAGATTCTGGAAGGATAAATGGTGTGGAGATAATACGCTACAATTACTCTACCCTGCTCTAGCAATGTCAGTCAGGAGGGAGGACGCTTTAGTCATAAACGTATGGAGGAATAGAAGACTGACATTACAGTTCATAGGGTCCCCCTACAACGATGTTCAGGTGCAACTAATGAGGCTTAATGCAATGCTTCTGGAAGAAGGTACACAAGAGAGGCCACAGGAGGATGTCAGAGAATGGAACCTAGGTCAAAGCAAAACGTTCACTGTTTCATCCATGTACGATTTCCTTAATGATGGTGGGTTAAGGAACTCACTCGCGAATACTATGTGGAAGACTAAAGCGCCCCCCAAAGTTAAGACTTTCCTTTGGCTAGTCCTCAATAACGGCATCTTATCCAAATCTAATCTTAAGAAACGAAACATTCTGCCAGACGCTACGTGTCAACGCTGTCACAATGGAGAGGAAGACACCATTCACATTTTTTTCGTATGCCCTAGAGCTAGGTTGACTTGGGAGATCATGGGTCTGGCCTTTCATACTACCGCAGTACCGAGTTGCGTCGATGACCTGTGGGGGGTTTGGAGAACTAGACACATCAAAATAGAACATAGGGGTTTGTGGGACAGTACGGTCGGGGCCATTGTGTGGAGTCTGTGGCTAGATAGGAATGATTATTGCTTTCGTAATGATAGAAGCTCTTTTCATATGTTAATTCATAAAATGCTAGTTCTAACAGAAACTTGGACAGGTCTAGCAGGGGCTTGGAAGAAGCCGAGGTTGGATGGAGCACAGTAGCTGGAGATGGCTCATATATGGGTGGACCGTAGCTTTTGATGGGAGATTTCAAACAGTGCACTTGGTTATGTCGGGTGATCTTTATGTGATCATTGATGTAACTTCTTTTGGTTGTTTTTGGGTTGTTTTAGATCTACCTTTGTATTAGAGCGATGATGTTTTGTTGTAATGATCTGTACTCTTTGTTTCGTTAATCAATCATTAATGAAACCGGTGGCATAGGCCATCTTTATTTTCAAAAAAAAATCTTAATCTTATAATTAGATTGTCAACATTCTCAGTATTCTTTGCGCAATCTCTTTATCACATGTTTGTTTGCATGATAAAGAGTTTAAGTGTATGTAATTAAACATATGATACATTAAAATGTTGATAGAAACAAAAATAATAAAGAGAGAACATTTTATATTTTTTATGATACACATATTTAATAGACAAGTACATAAGATCTCTCCTAGAGAAATACTGTAGGTGATTTTAACTATTAAATCAGTTGAGGTTTTTTACTTGAGAATATTTCATATGTTTGTAAAGTTCTCAGATAAACTTTTATAAATTGTACATTTTCTCAGATTAATTTAGCGACATCTCTTTTTTTTTTGCTTCCAATTTTAGGGTGGTAAGGATTGTTCGAATGGAAGGTACATCTACACCTGCTTGTCATCTATAACTCGATTCTTGTTTCCCAAGGATGATGATATCATTCTTGACTACTTGAATGAAGATGGTCAATCAATCCAGCCTACTTGGTAATTAATAAAATATTTGTCTCTACTTATATTTTTGGAGCATGTGCAAGTTTTATTGATTATCT
This sequence comes from Hemerocallis citrina, assembly GCA_017893485.1. NCBI lineage: Eukaryota > Viridiplantae > Streptophyta > Magnoliopsida > Asparagales > Asphodelaceae > Hemerocallis > Hemerocallis citrina. The sequence continues at coordinate 249,804 of CM030361.1, read as the reverse complement.
TTATTTGCAGGTATATGCCGATCATACCTATGGTTTTAGTCAATGGGAGTGAAAGCATGCATTGGTACTGGTTGGAGCAACCCTAGAGATATTGTTGCAAATTTGAAAAGGATGCTAAATGATGAACCTATGGAGCCAAAAGAACCATGGTACCGAGGCTTCAAGGTCTGATTCTGTCGAACTTTTGGTTTTTTCTTTCTTTTCAATGTATTTATTTTTTGCACAAACATTATAAGTTAGTAATAATTGCTTTTAAAAAACCAGGGTTTGATTGAGAAATCAGTAGAAAAAGAAACGGGCATTACCAACACAGTCAGTGGTATGATAGAGGAAGTGGACAGCACAACATTGAGAATCACGGAGCTGCCAATTCGCAGATGGTCTGAGGAGTACAAGGAATTTCTAAAGTCAATGGAGAAGGTTGACAATAAAAATAAGGAACCATTTCTCCAGGTTTGGCCGATAGAGAAGAATAACGATTTATTACCCGTAGATTTTGCATCAACAAAAATCTAAGCTCTTCTTTCTTTCTAATAACTTTGCAGGAGGTAAAGACCAGAAATGATGATACAACTGTGGATTTTGAGATTATTCTGTCGGAGTAAAATATGAATGCTGCCAAACAAGAAGGGTTACTGAAGAAATTTAAGCTTACTACTACAATTAGCACTAGTAACATGCACCTGTTTGATTCAAAGGGTGTCATTAAGAAATATGAAACTCCTGAACAGAGTGAGTTTTTGTTCTATACAGTTCCATCCATTTGCCTTTTTCCTGAAACCTAACATTTGCATTCATCTTTCTTTGCAGTCACTGAAGACTTCTTTGATTTGAGAATAGAATTCTATGAAAAGAGAAAGGTCAGGTCCCTCCCCCCCCCCCCCCCCTCTTTTTTTTTCTCTCTATCTTTGTGTGCTAAATTTTGATGGTACTTTAACATGATAAATAAATAATTGTGCAGAAAGCTTTGTTGGATAGCCTTGAGATGAACCTCCTGAAGCTGGATAATAAAGTCAGGTTCATCCTTGCTGCTGTCAGAGGCGAGGTAATTGTCAACAACAGAAAGAGAGCAGACCTGTTTCATGAATTGAAGGAGAAGGGATTTGCCCCAATCCCGAAGAAAACCAAAGGTGTTGATGCTGCTATAGCCGAAGCCACTGAGGATGCAGACTCCAATGAAGAGAGCCCAGAAGTGATTAGAGGAGGAGTGAAGGCTAGTGATTATGAATACTTGCTCTCCATGCCAATAGGATCCTGGACTCTGGAAAAAGTTCAGCAGATTTGTGCTGATAAAGACAAACTTGAACTAGAGTTGGAGGAATTGAGAAGTACCACTTGGAAGACTTTGTGGATGAAAGATCATGATGCTCTTGAAATACAGCTAGACGTAAGGAACTTGATCTACTTCAAATTTTCCATTGTATAGCGAGTTTTGCTCCCTCCATCATAAATTTTTACATATGCAGGAACTTGACAAAAATGATGCTGAGGCTGAAAAGGCAAGGGAAACGAGAAGGCAGATGAATCCTGGGGGGGCTACTGGCGTTTCCAGAAAAGCACCAAACAAACCTAGGAAGAACAATGCCAGTAAGAGTTCGGCAGCCATTTCAACTGATGCAGGGAACTTATCATTTCGGTTGGTTTTTTTTTTTTTTTTTGGATATTTTATTTAACCTTACATCACTTACTGTTTTCTTTTGTTTCATACAGGTAACTTCAGGAACTTATCGTTCCTGAAGTTGCAAAACCCAAACCAAGAGGTGGTGCTCAGAAGAAAGCTGCAACTTAGAAGGTTAGCCTGGATTAATTATTCCACAGTTCTCTGCTTTAAGTAACTCATTGCTCTTATATACACGAATCTAATTGTTTAATTTTGTTTTAGACTGTGGTGGTGGAAAGTGATGAAGATGATGATGAAATTCTTGCGCTTAAAGATCGGCTTGCTGCATATAAGCTAAACTCTTGGCCAGAACAAACATGTAATCTGCTATTACCATTCATAATCTTTTTAACAGTTTCCCATCCCATCTGTCTGTTATATTTGAGGTGCCAAGTGTGTCTTGTATATTTTACATCTTCCTTCATTTTAGCTGATGGAAACAGGGGTAATAGCCAAAAAGGTTGCAACGAAGAAAGGACCAAGTAGCAAAGAGGATTTTCAGATGATGGAAGAAGAAGAAGAAGAAGAAGAAGAAGAAGCCCCTAGGAAAGAAAGCCGCAGGGAGGAAACAGGCAAATACTAAGGACAAAGCTGCCACTACAAACAATAGAAAGAGAGGTGGAGCTCAGGGAAAGCCTGTTTTGAATCAAAAAATGGTAACACAAGTCCTGAAGCCCGCCCGCAGAAAATGTTGCTTCTCCCAAAAAGAAGGTGCGAAAAATGAGGGCTTCTCTTTTCTCCCTTCAACAAGAAGAGCAGTTATGTCCTAGGGAGTGATGTTAATGGTGATTCATCATCGTCTGTTGATTTAGAAGCAGAGAAGAGCGAGGAGGCCTCACTTGCAAGAAATCGGCCGAAGAGGGAAACCAGGGCGAAAAAAGCCATTTTTACTACTGGTACATTGAAATTCTCTGCTAGTTGCTTGTAGATGGGTATATGATTGTGGATTATTAACACCCCAAATACAGCCAGGAGAAAAGTCATCTTAATTATGTGGTTGATAACAATTTTAGGGCAACATTTTCAATAGTAACATCTAAGTCTGGAAAAGGGGGCTTTCATTTTGCTGCATAGTGCTATCAACCAGAAAGGAATTGAGAAACCAGCTAAAGCAGTAGCGACTGGCTAAAAAGACAGATCACAATCCCTGATATCAAAGGAGGAAGCTGGGAGAAAGGCTAAATTTAAAAAACCTCCTCAACTATTGCTCATTTTTTACAAACCTTCCTCAATTTTTTTTTAATTTTTTTTTTCTTTATAAACTTTGCTCAACTTAATTTCTCAACTTACTCCAATTTTTTTTGGACGAAAATATATATCTTTTTTAACATAAAGAGCTTTTTGCAATTTAGTCCCAAAAATTTGTAATTTGCAGATTATTCCCTCAATTAGAATGTTGTAATCAATCTAGCACTCACATTTAACACACGTTAGGATACTCTCCCTATAAATTAAAAACTGTATACAATTTCTCAAATGTCTTTCAAGACTAGCATAAATTCCACGTCATGCACGGGCATGTAGAATGATAATTCTCAAGAATGCAAGCAAACCAAAAGTAATAACGTCAAAATAATAATAATAAAATAATTAGAAGATAAGTCATAAAATAATCAAGCTAAAGCACTACCTTCTTATCATTCTTCTTTTTTATCTGTTTTTTCCCTTCAAATTTGTTGTTCTTAGCATCCTTCTAATATTTTGCTAATGCATGTATCCTCAAATCGATTTAGCCATTACTTGCTTTTGTTTGGTGAAAATTTTCGTCACTAAATTGATTAAGTCATTCTAATTACATAACTAAATTGCTAATGTTATGATTTGGATGACTAAATTGTAAATATTCATCAATTTAAGCCTAAATTGCACAAGACCCTAATTAAGTTGGTATATTGAGGGACTAATTTGCAAATACTACGGTTTGTTATAAAAAATGCAAATATCCATCAATTAATGGATTAAATTGCAAAAAAAACCTTTCTAGATGAGTAACTAAATTGTAAATACTATGATTTGGGGGACTATATTGCAAATATCTATTAATAAAGGAACTTGCAAAAAACTCCGTATGTTAAAAAAAGGGGCGTTCCCATCCCAAAAAAAGAACAAAAAGTGGAGTATCGTGAAAAACTAAGTTAAGTGAGAATTTATTAAAATTAAAAAAAATACCGAAGAACATTTATTAAAAAATGAGCAATACTTTTTTTGACTGGCAAAATGAGCAATACTTGCGAGAGGTTTTTAAAAATTTTGCCTATACACGAATTCAATTATACAAAGTTAAAAACTCAACACTGGATTCACTACTTAATTCATTGTTATTACTCACCCTTTCACACTAATGCAGTCCACGAGAGAGTTGATACTGACAGAGAACAGAGAATTTTAAGAGGATGATGTAATTAAACCGTTACATGAAAACACAACCGATGCAGCGAAAGTATCTCCTCTTGTTTCATCCAATCTTTTCGGTGAGAACCAGCCCTTACTCTACCAAATGCGATTTTCAATAACCGCAGCAATAACATCTTTCAAAGTACCCTGAGGGAAAATCCAGAAACTTTGAATATCAAAATTTTAAAGCACAAATAAAAATTAAATAAAGAACATGCTTCTTATGTTACCAGAGAGTGGTCCTTCAAACCAAGAGACAACACCAATGGCTTAGACGAACCAGAGGAACTGCATTTATGAGAAGTAACATGCAAATTATTTTGAACGAAACATGTGGTATACCGAGGAAAGCTATAAGAACACACAGAAGTGTGAGTTGATGTCAATAACAATTGGAAAATTACAGCCACAAAGACACAGAGAAAAACAAACCTTATATGTTCGATCAGTTGTCGTGCACATGCACCCAGAAATGGCTGCAGACAAAAATTAAATATTTTTATTAACATAGAGTTCATTTGATAAGAATAAGAACCTATAGTGCAAGAACACAACTACATTACCTCGTCTCTTTTACCAAAGACTACAGAAACATTGAAGGTTGGATCAATATATACATCAGCCTCTTTTCTATAACCAAAAGAGAAAGAGAAATTACCGAAGTAGTATTTAGACAAAGCATGCGAATTCTTATTCAAACGCATATTTTTTAGATTGAATCCACTAATAAGTCATCGTCATTGAAGACCAAATAAAGTACAGAGTAAGTTACATACACTGAAAACATGAACTTGTTTACATCCAAGTACCTAACATGTTTAGTTCTAGCTGGAATTTTCCGGTAACCAGAAGATATGCTTACAAAAAAAAAAGAACATAACAAAACAGATGCTGTTTGTTCGGTACATGATCAATCCCTAAATTTTGTAGGAATACAAGGATGGTGAAAAAGTACAGTCTCTACAATGTAAATGTAAATCAACTGAGATAAGACAAACGCAAGTTCTCATATGGTTCGCACAAATTTGTTACTTGAAACAACACAAAGAAGATGCTGACCTGGCATGTAGTATTGTCCCAGTGCATCCTATCTGGGTAACCATAACCTGAAGAGTCACCAATGAAAGATATCATAACATGAGTAAGTATCGTAGAAAGATAACAGATTAAATTAGTGTAATTTTGATATACCAGAAAGTTATCATCGTAACTGCACATCAGTATGTCTGTCTTATTCCCCTGTAATATCAAACACAACAGCCCAACATTACTAACAAAGAATTTTAATATAAAAAATTCGAAAGAAAAAAAAACATTACTAACAAAGAAATCTACCACGTGTCAGTTCTCAATGCATGTATTTCCAAAATAAGTAATTGGACTTTGAATTACATCATATCACAGTGTCGATCTTAGCAAGCAGAAAAACTCTAAAATTTGAAAATACTATTTGTACAATATATAGAATCAGTTCTCAAGTATGGTTTTAAACATGGATGTATATCAATTTTAAGATCAAATAAAAAACCATATTAAAAAAAATTAAAACAAATGAACTGAAGAGAGTGAAGATTGGACCTTGATATCTAATGAGACCCTTTTTGGAATCACAGGAAATAAATTAGCTGATTGAGAATCCGATGCCATCTCGTCGCCTTATTTCACTTTCGAAGAGAAAATTAGATCTTTAATTTAGTAGGATTTACCGATTTAGGGGTTAGGGTTTTCGATTTCGAGATAGGCCAAAAAGTGGACTGTTGAAGAACTCAAGCTTCACGAACCGCCGGATCAGAACTCAAACCGTGTGCTTTAAGATGCGTCCCCCCAGATACCCGAATTTTTTCCCAAACTGCTCTACTTTTTTTTTAATTTCCAAAACGTCATACTCGCTTTCTGAAAAAACGAGTTTGGCTAAATCCTCCTCGCTTTTTCAGAAAGCGAGTCTTATTTGTAGGTTTTACACCTACCTAGACTCGTTTTCTCAAAAATCGAGGGGATTTATCCCAAACCCACTTTTTGAAAAAAACGAGTGTCGTTTGGTATGGTTTTGCACCAGCTTACACTCGTTTTCTCAAAAAGCAATGCGATTTATCCCAAACTCGCTTTTTGAAAAAGCGAGTGTCGATTGGGTCTTTAACCCCCAAACTCGAAATCAAATCTCACTTTTCTTAAATTCTCTATCTTCCTCCTCCTCTTGTAACCCCGAAATCCTAACCCATCTCTCATCTCATTTTCGTCAATTAACCACAAAAATTCGTCGATTAACCCATAAATTTGCTTTGAAAACTCTAAACCCATCTTCCGAAAGATCCAAATTTTGGTATTTTGATATATTTGAAGAGGATAACAATTTCAACTCTTCTACCCAAATATCTACGGCTATATCCTTTCAAATAAGCTTGTGAAGTGTGGTAGGGTAAAAACGGCCTGGGGCCCAACCAGGGCCCAGGACAGCTCTCGCTCAAAAATGGGAAAAACAACAATCTGGCTCGGCTTCGAACCACTACAGGGTCGGCGCCGAACCGCAAGTTCACCCCCACAGAACTGGTCTCCTCGTATCCGACGAGCCACGATGGCCCTCGGCCTCCGATCCACGACAGCCCCACGGGCCGTCCGCCCAGTCTGGCGAGGAATGAGGATGACCTGGCACAACCTAGGCCATCCGATTTCCCCCAGAAGCACAGGAGCCCCATGATCAGCCATGTCAGCTCCAAATACCACCTAGGGCTTTGCCACGTCAGCCCTATACCACTCTTGGCACTGCCACGTCAGGCCCATGGACTTTCGGGTCCAGACCCGGCCCCCAAGCGGATCCAAACCCGGTTGGAATTCTCTATAAATACCAGACCCTCACCCACCTTTTCAGGTAATCAATCTTTTGCCACCCAAATTTTCCTAGTTATTGCTACTCTCTCACAGAGACTGACTAGATCGTCAGAGGGTCCGCCGCCGGGATAAACCCCGGTGTTTCAGGATCGTCTGCAGGTACTCGAGGCGAGGCGATCCGAGCCGATCCTCAAGCGCCGAAGCGAGCCTCCCGCTCGTCGTCCCGTGCCGCACTCTTCCCTCATTACAAATTGAGTCCGAACTCACACCTGGTGCATCCACACTGCGACCAAAAACAAACCGCATCAGGTTGGCACCGTCTGTGGGAATCTTTATCTGGTACGGACGTGAGTCCGAGCCTCGCCACCGACGCTCTCCCTCGACCCAATCTCCCATGGCTCCCCGAGCCCGAAGATCAGCCAGTTCCGTCCGACCAGACGGGCCTCCTCCCGAGGGGGCCCTCGACGGAGGGCAAGCATCCAATAATCCGGGTGGAAACCCCGGACCCCAGCGAAGCGCTTCACACGTCGTCGAACCCGACCTTCGTCGGATCATTGTGAACAGAAGGGCTAGCCAGGCTAGGGGAGGGACCGCTTCCAACTCGGTCCCGAACCACTCCAGGCCCGCACAAGGGGAAAGGCCGTCGGCACTCAGCCGCATCGGCCGAATTCCTATGCCCCGACCCGACCCTTCCGACCACGGCGAGGTCACCAGGGGCGAGTTCAGAAGCTTCAGAGAGAAAATCATGGAGGCCCTCCATGGAGCGCCAAGGTCCGCAACCTATGGCCGAGCCCCTCAAATGAGCGAAGAGAGAAGCCACACTCGTGCGCCTACTCCCCCTCCTGAGCGCACCGACGAGGTGCTCCGACGCCTCCTAGAGATGGAGAATCGAATCGAGCGCATCGGCGACAGGAATCCCAACCTAGCCCAAGGACAGAGGCCTTCTCGACCTCCATTTTCCGTCAACATCAGAGAGGCGGAGATCCCCCGGAACTTCCGGCCTCCGCAGTTCGAGACTTACAACGGCGAGGGTGATCCAGCTGATCACATGGAGGGCTTCAAAACCCTCATGATGATTCACAGCGCTTCGGATCCCCTGCTGTGCCGAGCCTTCCCGGCCACCCTCCGGGGTCCGGCTAGGGATTGGTTCTCCAAACTCTCCCCTGGCTCGATCTTCTCGTTCGACCAACTGGAAGCCAGCTTCCTGGCCCACTTCATCACGAGCCGAAAGAGCGAAAGGACGAGCGCTTCCCTGCTCGACCTCAGTCAGAGGGAGGGGGAGTTGCTCCGTAACTTCGTCAAGAGGTTCACAACCGAGGCCAGATCCGTCTCTGCCCTCGACGCAGGGGTCGCCTCGGCAGCTTTCCGGCACAATGTCCGCCATAACCAGCTAAAGGTCTCCTTGGCAAAGAGGCCACCTCTGGACTTCCCTGACCTTCTCAACCGGGTCGAGAAGTACATACGAGCTGAAGAAGCTCTGAACCCAGAGGGCAGCAAAGAAGTCGTGGAGAAGGGCAAGCGCAGGGTCGATGAGGCCGAACCTGCCAAGAAAACAGCAAAGGAAGGGGTCGGCGCGAAGAGGGCACCTCCGGTCCCTCGCTTCGAAAGGTACACTCCCTTGACACATAACGTGTCCACCATCCTCTTAGAAATCGAAGACAAAGGTATTGTCCGACTACCTCCCCGATCAAATAACAACAAGAAGCGAGATCAGCGCTTCTACTGCCGTTTCCACAGAGATCATGGGCACGAAACCGACCAATGTCGGGCCCTGAAAGACGAAATTGAGGAACTCATCTCACGAGGGTACCTCCGAGAATTCACCAGAGAAGGCCCACGTGATCGGCGAGATGCTAGGAACCGGAGGCCTTCGCCTCCGAACCCTACTCCGAACCGCATCCAGGGTCGGGATCCCGAACCCGAGGGAGCCGCGGATACGCCATTCATCTTGCACTGTGTCCACGGGGGGCCAATGGGGGGAGAATCAAATACTTCCCGAAAAGCCTTCATCCGAGAGGTGAATGCTGTCCAAGACAACCCCTCGCCCAAGTTGCAACCGGTGCTTGTCTCCTTCTCCGGAGAGGACCTCGAAGGCGTTCGCCTCCCTCATTGCGACGCCCTCGTCATTGGCCTCTACATGGCTAATTGTGAGGTTCGACGAATTCTCGTCGACAACGGCAGCTCGGTAAATATTCTCTTCCTCGAGGCCTTCGAGAATCTCAAACTACCCAGAGGCAAACTCAAGCCAGCCGGGTACACCTTGCATGGGTTCTCTGGCGTCCCTATCGTGATAGAAGGGATTGTTACTCTTGACGTCACCGCGGGATCGGCTCCTGTCAAGAGGATCGAGTCCATAGACTTCATGGTGGTAAACGTCAAAGCAGCTTACAACGCCATACTCGGCCGACCTGGACTGTGCTCCCTCTAAGCGGTACCTTCGGCTTACCATCTGAAACTTAAATTTCCCACCCCGCAAGGGGTCGGCATCATCCGAGGTAGCCAAGAAGCAGCACGGTCGTGCTACATGACCGCCGTCGGAGGGGGTGTGTTCCCCCTCGATGCCGTTGAGCTCGAACCCGAGAGGGATGGCCCCGCTCCAGAGCCTGTCGACGAGCTGGAGGAGGTCCCGTTCGGCACCGAGGATGAATCGAAATGGTTCCGGGTGAGCCGCTCGCTCCCCGAGGACTTGAAGCCCGGTATAATCGCCTGCATCCGCCGCAACGTTGATCTCTTCGCCTGGAAACCCTCCGACATGCCCGGGATCTCCGAAGACTTGATTATGCATCGGCTGAGCGTCATCCCAGACTCTAAGCCAGTCGTCCAAAAGAGACGCAAAGTCGCTCCGGAGAGGCAGCAAATTGTGAAGACAGAGGTCGACAAGCTCTTGTCGGCTCGATTTATTCAGGAAGTCAGCTACCCCGAGTGGTTGGCTAATGTCGTCATGGTGAAGAAGGCAACCGGGGGCTGGCGGATCTGTATCGACTTCACGGATCTAAATAAAACATGTCCGAAAGATCCTTTCCCCCTCCCCCGCATCGACGCCTTAATCGACGCAACCTCGGGGCATGAGCTACTGTCCTTCATGGACGCATTCTCGGGGTACAATCAGATCCGGATGTTTCCACCGGACATCTCCAAGACCTCATTCGTCACCGACCAGGGTCTTTTCTGCTACTGCGTTATGCCCTTCGGGCTAAAGAACGCCGGAGCTACATACCAACGGCTCGTCAACAGAATCTTCAAAGACCTGATCGGCCGCAACGTGAAAGTCTATGTCGACGACATGCTCGTCAAGAGCCGGGCCGGGCCGGACCACGTCGCCGACCTCGAGGAAGCCTTCGGAGTCCTCCGGCATCACAACATGAGGCTCAACCCGGCTAAATGCGCCTTCGGCGTCTCCACTGGGAAATTCCTGGGGTTCATCGTCAGCCAGCGCGGCATCAAGGCGAACCCCGAGAAAATCCAAGCTATTATTGACATGGCCCCACCTCGGAATGTCAAGGAGAATCAGAGGCTTACGGGCCGGTTGGCTGCAATCGGCCGTTTCTTCTCCAAGTCAGGGGAGAAGTCTCTCCCCTTCTTCAAGGCTCTACGCGGGAAGGGGGGCTTCGAGTGGGGTACCCATCAACAAGAGGCCTTCGAACAGCTGAAGCAGTACCTCGCCAACCCTCCTCTCCTCAGCAAACCCGAGCCGGGCGAACCACTATGGCTCTACCTGTCCGCCTCGGATAACGCACTCAGTGCCGTCCTCGTCCGAGAGGAAGATGGGGTCCAGAGGCCATTGTACTATGTGAGCAAAGTTCTGCTCCCCGTCGAGACGAGGTACGCAAAGATAGAGAAGGTGGCCTATGCCTTGGTCATGGCAGCCCGGAAGCTTCGTCCTTACTTCCAGGCCCACTCCGTCCAAGTACTGACCGACCAGCCACTGAAGACTGTCCTTCACAAGCCCGAAAACTCCGGTCGCTTAGTCAAGTGGTCAATTGAGCTGAGTCAGTTCGACATCAGCTATCAGCCGAGGACTGCCATCAAAGGGCAAGCCCTCGCCGAATTCATAACTGAGTGCACCGTCTCCGAACAACCCAGCATCGAAGACTCGGATCCGACCTGGGAGGTCTTCGTCGATGGATCATCATGTGAAATGGGGAGTGGAGCTGGCATCATCCTTCGTGGCCCCAACCAATTCCTACTTCAATACTCCCTCCGCCTCAACTTTCCGGCCTCCAACAACGAGGCGGAATACGAGGCCATGATCGCCGGACTGACCCTCGCCCACCGAGCCGGTGCCCAGCAAATCCGAACCTACAGCGATTCTCAGCTCGTGGTCAATCAGATCACCAGGGAATACGAGGCTCGCGAACGATCGGATGATGAGGTATCTGGCAGTGGTCCGACGTCTCCTAGCGTCTTTCTGCCACTCCGCAGTTATCAGAGTCCTTAGGGAGCAGAACGCTCAAGCAGACACGCTGTCCAAACTTGCCTCTTCCTCCTTCGAGGGTCTCGACCAGGCGGTGCTCATAGAAATCCTCCTAAAGCCAAGTATCAACGATCAAGACCAGGAGGCAATGTGTGTCCAAGACGGTGCCAGTCCAGACGACTGGACCACTCCCATCCGGAGATTCTTAGTCAGTGCCGAGCTTCCTGAAGACTGAGCCGAAGCTAGACGAGTCAGGGTCCGAGCTGAAAGGTTCGTCATGATCGATGACATCCTCTTCAAACGCTCATACACCTTGGCCGACGGCAAGCCGTACCTCCGCTGTCTCACCAGCGACGAGGCCAGCTACGCGCTGAAAGATCTTTATGAGGGGATCGACGGATGCCACATGGGGAGCAGGACGCTCGCTCGGAAGGCCCTGAATCAGGGGTACTATTGGTCGACCATGCTCCAAGACTCGCAAGACCTAGTCAAGAGGTGCGGCCCATGCCAAAGGTTCTCCCCTATCAAGAGGCTTCCTCAAGCCAATCTCTGATCCCTGGCTAGTCCTACGCCATTCGCCATGTGGGGTATGGACCTTGTGGGCCCCTTCCCCGTGGCGGTAGGGCAAAAGAAATTCCTGATAGTCGCCATCGACTACTTCACCAAGTGGCTCGAAGCCGAGCCTCTGTCCTAGCATCACCGAGCGCCAAGTACAACAATTCTTTTGGAAGAACATCATTTGCCGGTTCGGAATCCCTCGGGTCCTCGTCACGGACAACGGAACACAATTCCAAGGGTAGAACTTCCAAACTTTCTGCACAGACATCGGCATCCAGCAGCGTTTCTCCGCTATATGCCACCCTCAATCCAACGGCCAAGCGGAGAATGCGAACAGGCAAATCCTCGACGGCCTCAAAAAGTGCCTCGACAGCTCCCCCAAAGGACTGTGGGTCGAAGAACTGCCTAGCGTGCTGTAGGCGCACCGAACCACCAAGAGGATCCCCACGGAAGAGACGCCGTTCAGCTTGACCTACGGGACGGAGGCAGTTATCCCCATCGAGGTCGGCCTGCCTTCTCCCCGGATCATGGCCTTCGATGAAGCTGACAACTCGTCCGGCCTGAGGGCCAACCTGGACCTCGTCGCCGAGGTCAGAGAGAAGTCTTCAATCCGGAGAAGCATCTACCAACAACGGATCGAAAAGTTTTACAACAAGAAGGTCCGCCCCACAAACATCAAGGCGGGGGACCTCGTGTTACGAAAACTATCCGTCTCTGATCCAACCAAGAAGAGGAAATTGGCTCCCAACTGGGAAGGCCCATACTGTGTAGTCGAGGCTGTACGCCCTGGTACATACCGACTGGCAGACATGGACGGCAGGCTGATCAGCCGACCCTGGAACGCCGAGCACCTAATGAAGTTCCTAGAAGAGCGAACATAGGTTCTATCTTGGCTAATGTAAATGATATTTTTTGTAAGCTGTCCTGTGTAAAGGGCCGTTTTTGCGACCCTCCCTATCATATATGAAAGAAATCTCTTTTTGTCAAACTCCAAACGCCTCGGCGGCCGCGACCTAACACCGGACAATGGGATCAGCACCCGAGTCCTCACTCCGGTATCGTCCCCAAACGTCTCGGTAGGTCCGACCCGGCTTCAGGCCAGGGAGTCTTCCTAATGCCCCGCGCCGATCCCTCACGGATCGACGGGGCCGAACCTCACCTCCGCCATCGTCCACTACACTATTGGCTAGAGCAAAGAATGAAAAGAATTCTTTATTCATATTCCCTTATTAGTTCAGAAAAAACAAACAAAGACCGTTACAGGACCACTCCACTCATCTCAAACTGGAGGAAGTCGCCATCTTAGGGCCCCTCGGGTCCGACGAAGGGCGGGACCACTCCGACCGAGCGACTAGGGGCCCTCTCCTCGTCATGATGGTCCTTAGGCTCAGCCACGGTCGACACACCAGCCACCGAGCTCTGGGCATCAACTGGTCGCACACGCTCCAACAACAGCAACGCAGAGGGAACCCCCTCCGCTCGCCGACCCACCGAGGAGGATGCCGAGACACCTAGCATCGTCTTGTAACGGTGTATCTCCATCTCCTTCTCCACAATGACATCGCGAAGTAACATCTCAGAGGAGGGCCTCTGCACTGATGCACTCGACATGGTATATCCGAGACCAACACTGCCGAGGTTCCGATCCACCATCGCCCTCCTCAGCCGGCTCGCCTCCTCACTTAAGGCTTCAGACTTATTCCGATAATAGTTAAAGGCCGCATCAGTGTCACGAGCCCCATTTCGGTAGCGAACCAACGTGGCCTCCAGGGCCTCAACTTTGCTCCGGAGCCACGCCACGTCGGAACGACGGGCGTCCACCTCGGAAAGGGGAGCCGCAACCTACAAGAGAACCAGCCAACTCAAAACGCATCGGCAAAAATGGTTCAGAAATATCCGAGGTCAAAACACTTGGCCAGTAAAAAATCTTCTTTTATAAATGAAAGTACTTCATACAAAAAATGCGGTGGCCAGTCTGCAGAAGGCAAATACAATCGAGAGAAGGAAAAAGAAAGACAAAACTATACAACTTGTTTTCCCACCTCAACATCGGCCGGGTTCACAGGGAGGTCGGCAGCCGGGTCATCAACGGCCCCCTCTTCATTGGGGGTCTTCGGTGTCCCCTCGATCTCCATGTCATAATCGAAGTTGGACAGGTCGAGGGTCGGGTAGAAGTGCCTCACGTGACTGAGGGCCTTCGCATAGCACTCATCCTGAGCCTTGATCACCAGGAGCTGACCCGTCTCCGTCAGCTCTTCCCTCTCCTTGGCGAACTTCTTCTTCTGAGCCGCCATCTTCTTCGCCCATTCCTCCTTCTCCTTGTCGAAGGCCGTCTTCATCTCCTGCTCCCTCTTATGAGAGCCTTCGAGCTCTATCTTCATCTCCTTCATCTCCTGCACGGCCTTGTCAGCCCGGTCGCGCTCCCGCTTCAAGGCCGCCTCATAAAGGCCCCTCACGTGGGCCCCCTGCACGGTCGCCTGCAGTCACCGGGCACAACTAAGAAAGCCTCCTCTACAATGTAATTACAAGGCAAGAGGAGTCGGCAGACTTACCAGCACATTGGCCTGTGCAAGGCGAGTGTACGCCTCCTCCAGGGTCTCGGCATTCATCTCCAAACGATCCCGGGGGGTCGCCAGCTTACTCGCCACCTCGACGGCCTGGCACCCTCGGGTCAGGCAGTCACCCTCGCGGATCGACCAACTCGGCACCCACGGTCGCCGAAGCCTCTCCTCTACCTCCGGATCCACCAGAGGGCCCTTCCCCTTATCAAGATCGGCTGCCTTGCCCTGGTCCGAGCCGCCCTGAACAGCCACGTCCTTGCCCATCTCCGAGCGAGTCCTTTTGGCCCTCGGCTGAATAGGGGCCTCGGAGACCACCTGGGATGACCCCCTCATCTTCATCGCCTCCCCCTTCTTCTCGGCCTTCTCCTTCTTCATGGCGAGCCTCTTTGCCTTGATTGATTCGGGATCCATGCCTGCAAAAAGATCCATTAAGAACAATAAGCGCAAAAGAACAACAAGACCAAGAGAAAAGAAACAACTACATACAAATAACGGCTGGGCTCAGTCCGACGCTCGCCAGGTGACCCTCGGTCACCTTCGTCCAGCTGATACTGTGTGATAGACGGAGGCGCTCGACGAACCTCCACTCCTCGGCCGTTAGGTCCCTCGGCCTCGGCGCTTTGTAACTCGGCTTAAAGTGGTTCCATCGAGTAGGGATATTCCAAGGCTCCTCACTCCAGATCACCAGATATTTTTTCTTCCACTCCTTGATAGAGTCCGGGTGACCGTGGACGACCTTCCCCTTACTCCGGGGCGAAATATAGTAAACACCCTCAGCCGACGAGCTGATCATCAACATCACTCGGAACACATTCAGCCGTAGGGGTACCTTCTGCTCCTCGCACAACAGCACGAAGCAGATAATCTGCTTCCAGGAGTTCGGCCCGTACTGCATCGGCGCCAAGGATGCCCAGTTCAACACCTCCCGAACAAACGGGTGGACTGGCAGCCTCAGTCCGGAGATGAAGGCGTCCACGGGGAAGATGCAATACCAATCAGGCAGGGGGTCGGTAGGGCGAAGGGAAGAGCTCGGCAACATGAGCTCGTAGCTGGACCCTATGTGGTACGCCAACTGCAGAGCCTCCAAGTCACCAGCCTCCAAAACGGACGGAAGTGTGTCCATCTTCACCCTCTTCCGGCTCGGCGACGATGGCTGGACCCCAAAAAGCTCCTTATCAGAAAGTTCGTCGGGGTACCGACGGAACGGCTTCGGTTGTACGGGCGACCCTGTCC
This sequence comes from Hemerocallis citrina, assembly GCA_017893485.1. NCBI lineage: Eukaryota > Viridiplantae > Streptophyta > Magnoliopsida > Asparagales > Asphodelaceae > Hemerocallis > Hemerocallis citrina. The sequence goes on along the minus strand of CM030361.1, from coordinate 234,158 downwards.
TCAAATTACGGTAAACAGGTGCCTGGCTCGAGCCACCAGGCCCTCGACCCCTTCTTCTTCTTCGGAGCCCTCTTCTTCTTGGCCCCTTCCGGCGAGGGGGAAGACAATCGCCCCAGACCGGTCGGAGCGGAGCTCGAGCCCGCACCCTGACCTGTGGATCTCCTATCCGCACCTCCTATCCGAGCCCCTTCGGCTTCACCCTCCTCCTCGGAAGCCGACCCTAGAACCTGGACTTCGTCTGAACTGCCGCTCCCCTCCTCAGATTCGCTGCTCTCCACCACAAAAGGCTTCCGAGATCGCAACGGCCTCACATTATACACTGGCTCCTCCTCGCCTACCGGCTCCTCCCACGTAGTCGAATCGGAAGACTCTGCATCATGTACAGACTCCCCCTCGCACACGGGCTCCTCCCACGAAGTCGATTTGGAGGCAGGTTTCCCTTCCCCCCTCGACGTCGACGCAGGCGAACCAGACTGAGCCCTAGACATGCCTAAACTAAACAGACTTACCAACTAACCTGGGATCGCTTCGGAAGAACAAGCCTGGTGCAGCAAACTGTAGGGACGAGCGCTGAAGTGTTTGAAGATTTTTTGAAAAAGAAAGAAGCGAGAAAGAAGTGGGCGATAGGGGGAGAGGTGGGGACATTTATAGAGAATGAAAACGACTCCTCGATTTTCGCAATTACTGTTCACCAATTGACGTGTAACTGCCGCCTGGAAGATTGCGCCACATCCTCGAAACGTGCGCTGCTGACGTCACCCAGTGCCAGGCAGGCAGCCAGACACAGAGGTCGGTTCGGATAAAATGTTCGGCGGAAAAAGTTTTTTCTTAAGATTTAAGGCGCCGTCCTTAGACAGGCGCCCCGGGCTCCAGAGCTCGGTCGGCTCCCCTCTCCCCCGCGAGCAGCCCGGGGCTTACGGCCTCGGCAGCCGAAACCCCGAACTGTTCGAGGGTGGGACAGAAGCCACCATCGTCTGGAGCCCTATCGGAAAGCAGATCGGCCCACCTCCAATCGGAGACGACCCATCTATCCGAGGCTCTTCAGCCCCAGGTCCGGGATACAGTTGATACCCCTCCCGTCTGGATCTCTCTCGGGCCAAACAACCGTGTCAGGGTCGTCTGACCCGAAAAAGGATCCAGACGGCAAAGACACCACCAATCTGAGGCTCCTTATCTACCGGTCCGAATTTCGATCGCTACCCCTCTCGCCCTGATCTCCCCTAGATCTGGCTACCGTATCAGGGCCATCAGATCCAAGAGAAGATCCGGGCGGCAGAGTAACCACCTCTCCGACACGACCAGGGTTAAAATTTTGCAAGAGACAGACGTCCGCCGAAGCAGACACCTCTGATGGCCAATGGACCACCCTTGCTGTGATCAAACCCGCTGTGGGGGGAGCGGTACTTATAGCCTCTCCCATAGACCGGCCATTATGACATTGGGAAAGCCAATCGACGGAAGCTCATGCGCCATGCATGTATTAGGCGGCACCATTAATGCCCCTAGGAAATTGGAACATTGCGCAGATCCCGGAGCGCCTTCAATGCTCCGCAAAGACGGCGGACCACCCCGCTCAAACCTTCTAAGGCACCACGGCTCGCCATCACCCTTGCCGACCCATAATCCCTCGCCAACTCGAGGTTCGGTCTGGCACCAGGGTAGTCTTCTCAGGAAGACTCAACGGCTCGCCATCACCCTTGCCGACCCATAATCCCTCAAAAGCTCGAGGTTCGGTCTAGCACCAGGGTAGTCTTCTCAGGAAGACTCAAAGGCTCGCCATCACCCTTGCCGACCCATAATCCCTCGAAAGCTCGAGGTTCGGTCTAGCACCAAGGTAGTCTTCTCCGGAAGACTCAACGGCTCGCCATCACCCTTGCGGACCCATAATCCCTCGAAAGCTCGAGGTTCGGTCTAGCACCAGGGTAGTCTTCTCAGGAAGACTCAACGGCTCGCCATCACCCTTGCCGACCCATAATCCCACGAAAGCTCGAGGTTCGGTCTAGCACCAGGGTAGTCTTCTCCGGAAGACTCAACGGCTCGCCATCACCCTTGCCGACCCATAATCCCTTGAAAGCTCGAGGTTCGGTCTAACACCAGGGTAGTCTTCTCAGGAAGACTCAATGACTCGCCATCACCCTTGCTGACCCATAATTCCTCGCCAGCTCGAGGTCCGGTCTAGCACCAGGGTAATCTTCTCAGGAAGTCTCAACGGCTCGCCATCACCCTTGCCGGCCCATAAACCCTCGCCAGCTCGAGGTTCGTTCTAGCATCAGGACAGCCCCCTCATGAAGGCCCAGCGATTCGCCATCCCATTTCTACAACCATAAACACTCCTCCACGGCTAGCTCCCGCACCCCCGCAGGAGTGGGGGGCTCTTGTGGTAGGGTAAAAACGGCCTGGGGCCTAACCAGGGCCCAGGACAGCTCTCGCTCAAAAATGGGAAAAACAACAATCTGGCTCGGCTTCGAACCACTACAGGGTCGGCGCCGAACCGCAAGTTCACCCCCACAGAACTGGTCTCCTCGTATCCGACGAGCCACGATGGCCCTCGGCCTCCTATCCGCAACAGCCCCATGGGCCGTCCGCCCAGTCTGGCGAGGAATGAGGATGACCTGGCACAACCTAGGCCATTCGATTCCCCCCAGAAGCACAAGAGCCCCATGATCAGCCATGTCAGCTCCAAATACCACCTAGGGCTTTGCCACGTCAGCCCTATACCACTCTTGGCACTACCACGTCAGCCCTAAACCCCCTGGGCCTCCTGCCACGTCAGGCCCATGGACTTTCGGGTCCAGACCCGGCCCCCAAGCGGATCCAAACCCGGTTGGAATTCCCTATAAATACCAGACCCTCACCCACCTTTTCAGGTAATCAATCTTTTGCCACCCAAATTTCCCTAGTTATTGCTACTCTCTCACAGAGACTGACTAGATCGTCGGAGGGTCCGCCCCCGGGATAAACCCCGGTGTTTCAGGACCGTCTGCAGGTACTCGAGGCGAGGCGATCCGAGCCGATCCTCAAGTGCCGAAGCGAGCCTCCCGCTCGTCGTCCCGTGCCGCACTCTTCCCTCATTACAAATTGAGTCCGAACTCAAACCTGGTGCATCCACACTGTGACCAAAAACAAACCGCATCACTAAGGAAAACAGGAACAACAATAAAACAAAAGAAAAGCAGAAAAGAGCAGGGAATCAAGAGTAAGAGAAATGCAATATATAAACATGGTATGAACAAGGCATTATGAAACAAGTGGCATATAAAACAAGTAAACAAGTATCGAATCAACATGAACATGTAACATGTAATTAGATCATGCAAGTGCACGTATTAATCTTATGTCTAATGTTTAATTCTATCTAGGTAGCACTTCATACATCCATCTTTTTACTACATGGTTGCTACTTGCAATCAGTTTCGTTTAGATTTAGTGGTGGGTTTTATAGGTCACATACTCGGAAAAAATATGTACATTCAATATTGTATCGAGATACGTGCAAACTTGTAACGTGAAACATGTAGAGTGTAAACTTGTAACGTGAAACATGTAAACTTGTAATTTGCAATCTTGCAGTTTGTAACTTGCAACCTTGCGTCGGAAAACCACGAGCTCCCGTCCGAGTATGCTCTTCTATATTGCGCACTACTTAAATCTTTCCCTTAAATCCCGGCTTATTACTTTTATTAATTTAACATAATCATAATGCAATGAGGACGATGTCAGGATATGGACAGGAAACATCTAGAAATTGTGTATGAATTATGTTCTTAAGTCATGAGATGCAAAACATGTAGTTCTAATGTCATATTCGGGTCTAACTCATTATTACATATATAGGTCTAATTGATTATTACATATATGGGTTCATAATATTTTAGGGTCATATAAAATAATATTGTAACTACAAAGTGGCTGATTACATGTATAAAACTAAGTCAAAAATTAAGGGATAATATACAACACTTAAATTATTAATAAGGGTAAAATAGTCATTCACACCAATATGTATTACCCCTAAAATTTACATATGTTTGTATTTATTTTTGGTGTTCGTGTCATGCATAGGATAACAAAGTATTCACGATCTCATGTGAATACAGGATCGACGGATTAGATATAGAAACGGGTATCAATTCGACTTATGAATGCGAATTGGAGTCAAAAAATAATATACTTGGGGTATTTTTACAAATGGCTTGTACTAGAACAAATAAAATTGAACAAGAGATACTTGCCTTATTGAAGACGAATAGATCCGATTGTCGAAGGAAATTGGATTGAAATTTCCCACACCAGATCTCTCCCGAACAGCAAACAGCAACTTTTGATCCGGCGCGGCAAAATAGCAAACAGCGGATCTCAGCGAATCAGAGCGCTCCTCACACCGGATCTGGGCCAGAACACGGAACAACCTCTCTCGGATCTGTTGCGGGTGAACACACAACAGCGAAATCAACTAATCACCGACCGTCTCCTTCCTCACGACCGTTGCGAGCGGGAGAGGGCTCGACGGCGCGATGACTGCGATGAGATGTGGCGGCGGGGCTCGCGACGACGTCTGGACTCGACTGGGGAGCAGTCGACGACCATGACGACGGCGACGGAAGTGGCACGGCGGTGGCTCTGTTCTTCGCGCTCGAAACAGGGGAGCGAGGAGAATGGCTGGGTTCGGCGGTGGTTCGGGAGTGTTTGGCGATGATGGTGGAGAGGAGAGGAGGTCGAGGGAATGAGGAGAGCGATGACGGCAAGGGCGATGGGAGTTGTCGAGAATTTGGGTAATGGCAAGGTTGGTTAATGGCGGGATGCGTGGGATTGGTTTGAGAGGCGCACGGGGATGCTGAAATGGGTTTCGGAGTTCGATGGAGTTAGGGACGATGGTGGATGATGGGTTCGATGGAGGGATGACGTCGGGCGATGGTGAGGAACGAAGAGAGGGAGTGAGCGGGAGGTAGGGGGAGGATGCTCTGTGGTGGTGTTGTTTTTGTTTTGGTTTTTTTTTTGTTTTGTTTTCCTGGTTTGTTTTTGTGTGGTTTTTGTTTAAACAGGAAAGGGAGAGAGATATATATATTAGAATATAATAAAAAGGAATAGAGTGATTGTGGGGAGAGGGTTACGGAGTCAAATAACTGATTGGAATGCAGATTAATAGGAATATTAATTGGGGGGGGGGGGGGGTTACGGGAGAAGTTTAGGGATTAAATGTTGGATCTGGTCAACAATGGAGTTTGGGTTTGGGTTAGCGGATCAAGACCCAATAGGAGGTGGGCTTGGTCCACGGGCTCAAACAATTTAATTATTTAAATATAGAATCGGGCTCAAATAAATAATTGAACCATTGGGTTTAATTTAAATTTACTGGGCTTATAATAAGAATTGGGTTCCAAAATATTTCAAATACTAAAATAGTTGAATAATCAAATATTGGGCTTCACAAAATAGTTTGAACAATATATTAATTTAAAAAGAGAATAGTTTAATTTAAAATACGGAAAAATATTTGAAAATACAATTTAACGAAAACAGGGGTTACAATGACACTTTATTTGAATTATTTTAAAATGCTACTATTAACAACGACTTATTAGACGATGATGAAGAAGAGAAAAAAACAGACGATGAAGTTGATTAGAATGTAGAAAATGATGATGGGGACGAAGATGATGATGTAGCAAATGTAAATCCTACGAACAGCAGTTCTAATGAAGTAAGACCTACTGATAGCTATGCCAATGTTAACGCTCATATTACCGAGGAGATGAGACAAGGTGCTAGAGTTCATCAAGTTCCACACGAGTCGTCTGGTTCATCCAATGTAGACGAATTATACATTGAACAGAAGTTTGTAAGTAAAGAGTCGATTCAGCAGACTGCGAAGCTGTATTCTATCTATAAACATCGTGAATTCGTCACATTGAAATCTTCATCATCACTGTATACTGTTAAATGCAAAATGGCACCTAGAAAACATACAATTGAGGAGATGGTGCGAAGTCCCCCAGTAGTAAGTGATGGTGGATGCCCTTGGAGATTACGAACAATTGTTCCAAAGTCGGGACAAATTTTGTGGTAATAGAATGCATATCGGCATTGAATGGTTTGCCAACAGGAATCATCTGATGTAGACCAAACTGACGTAGCACTCTATTTACATAATAGAACTCAACTGTGCTGAAGTTGATTAATGGTGCTTTAGTCAACCACAGATCGCGCCTGAACAAAGAAATAGGCGGTAGTCGAGCAACATGCACCTCCGTGTAGGGCATCCACACGACGCAACCATCTGCCAACCTGTCCAACTCATCACGGAAGTAAGTCGGGCACCTATTGGGGTTGGCAATCCATGTAAGATTGCCAGACCAGTACACACCGAGTGGAGGTAACATGTGCTGGTCCTCAGGGAGATTAGGGATGGCGAACGGGTCGAGTGGGTCGGGTCGGGCCCAACCCGTACGGGTTGGCACGTATAGTGGGCGGCTCGGGCCGGTTTGCCCACTTATACGGGCCGGTCAGGGCCGGGCTGAAACTTCGTTTGGGTGGCCCGCCCAACCTGTGAACCCTTTAGGGTTCAACCCGGGTTGGGCCGGGTCGACCCGCGGGTTGGCCCGTTTATATAGGGTTAGAATTTTATTTTTATTTTATTTTGTAGCTTAAAATAATAATAATAATAATAATAATAATAATAATAATAATACTAAGTAAGTAATAATACTAATAAACATTAAAAATCGTAATAATAATAATAAGATTGAAAGAGTGAAATTGGCTACAAATTTTGAAATATTATTCATATGAATTTAAGCTATAAAATTGTAACAATTTCTAATGAAATGAAGAATTCAATTCACAAATAAGTTTTATACAATAACATATTTCTTATATACAATTTTAATTGATTACAATTTTTCTAATTTAACATAACAAGCAAAGCTATTGTTGTTGTTGTTGTTGTTGTTCTTCGGGCGAGTTGCTCCCACTTGTGGACGTTGATAGTGCTTTCCCTTATGTCCTATCTTCAGCCTTCAGCCAGTCTTTTGTGCAAACGAGCATCTCTAACGACTCGGGCTTCAAGCGATTCCTGTAATCAGTTAGAACCCTGCCACTTGTAGAAAATGCACTCTCAGAAGCAACTGTAGAGACAGGAGGAGTTAGTAAATCTTTAGCCATAATTGACAGAATACTAAAAGTGTGTTCATGGTCTTTCCACCATTGTAAAATATCTAGTGGAGAAGTAGAAGGCTCAGAATCTTGTTGGTTATACCAATTTAATTCATTTGGTTGATTAGTCCTAGATTTTTTTGACTGAATTTATTCAAGTAAATTAAATGTTCTATCACCAATTCTACTTTTACCCTTACCTTTAGAACTACCAGAAGAAGAACTAACTACAGAAGTTGTACTACTAGAAGCAAAACGTCTATCATAATAATCATACAAGTTATTTAACGTAGATTCAAATTGAACTAAAAAAGTAGCGCAATCAATTACTAATTCTACATTTTCCTCAAGTAATGCAAAAAACATTTCTATCAAACTCTTCGTACCTTCTAATTTGATACAAGGACCATAACAGTAGCAACACAAATTAACATAGGAAGAGGAAAATAATACTTCAAAAATTTTTGAAATGCAGGTTTTACAATCTCACTAACATAGGGATCAATTAACATTTCGTTAAATGTTTGCATCATGCTAACTAATTCAATAAAAATGCTACTAGAAGTAGATTCATATGTTTTTGAAAATTTTAAAGTTGCGGTTTTAAAAGGTTCTAAAAATTTCAACAAAGATTCGGCAAAAAACCAATCGGGGGGAGTCATTTCAAAATTGTGCATATTTTTTACGATACAAAGATTATTTACAACTGCTTTATATTCGGTGACAACATTTAGTAAATCAAAAGTAGAATTCCATCGGTGTCTAACATCCTTTGGAAATCTTCTAAAAGGAACATTTCTAACCCTACACCAAGTTTTCCATTCTTGGAAAATGCTTGGACTTAATACAATGAAATGTACACAGTTTCTAATTTTAACTATATATGGATCAGCTATTTTTAATGTATCTTGAACACATAAATTTATAATATGACATGCACATTTAACATGAAAAATACTGTCAGATGGAGGGTTTAGTATCGATTTTAATGTAGTAATTGCTACATTATTGTTAGATGCATTATCAAAACTAATACACATAATTTTATCACGAATATGAAAAATATCACAAATTTCTATAATACGATTTGCTATTTCAGCGCCACTATGGGGATAGGGCAACGCGGCAAGTGATATGATTCTTTTTTGAAGAATCCAATTATTGTCGATCCAATGACAGGTTATTCCCATCGTTGGAATATTGTTGAGACCCGTCCAACAATCCGAAGTTAAACTAACCCTACAAGTTAAACTCCATAAAAATGCAATCAAAGCATCCTTCATTTCGATGTACATTTTAAAACAATCCGATTTGCAAGTATTTCTCGGAATTCTTTTAAAATGAGGGTTTAAGGCCGTTTGATTAAAATTTTTCAAGTTCCTACTCTCGGGATAGAAAAATGGTAACTCTTCCTTAATGACTAATCGGGCCATTTCCCGACGAACAAGATCGGGATCATAAGGGTGGCTATCAACTAGACCGGTCCTATGGTTGATATTTTGTTGGCCTTGTAGTTGTTCAAGAAGTTCTTTATGGTTATGTTGGATGTGCCTACTAATTGTACCGGTGCCGTCACCCCTCTTGAATTTGTATGTTTTACCACATGTTTTACATACTTTCAAACCTATACTCGGAGTATGTTCGTCCGGGATATAATCATAAAACTTATGCCAATCGCTAGTTTCTCCTCTACTTTTCCTACTACTACGAGGTTGTGTGGTTTTGGTTGGTTGTTGTTCTTCTTCTTCTTCTTCCAATTGTATGTCACCTATAACAACGTCGTGTGTACCCCATTGTTCTATAGGAGGATCATGGTATTCTTGGGCGGGCTCACTAGTTGGGACTATTGGTGGCCTACGGGAAGAGGAAGAGGAATCTTGCCCGCTACGACCGCTACCGCGTGATCTAGACATAATGTAGTAATGTGCTGAAGTATGTAAAAAAAAATATACAATGTAGGAAAGGTGAATTATACAAAAAAACTAAAAAACAAGAGGGTTGAGATAGAGAAGTTCAAAAAATGAACAATAATTTTAACTACAACGCAAAAAAAAAAATATAACGAGAGAGGTATGAAATTTTGATACCGTTCACCGTGAAATACGCGTATGTAAAAAAAACCGTGAAAATAAGAATAGAATAGAACTAGAAAGAAGCGTTTTGCCGATTCCGCAATTGAAGAGTTGAGGAGAGCTTGAAGTAGATTTGACGAGGGTTGAAGAGAGTTGAAGACGTTGAATTTTGATTTCGATACGACCGAAATTTAATGGTGTATATGCCTCGTTGTAGACTTATTTGATGAATACTACAATTGTTGAAAAATTCTTTAGAAATGATGTATAATAGTAGAGAGAGTAAGAGAGTAAGGTGTGACTTTTTAGGAGATTTTTTGGGGTATTTATAGGCTAAAAATGTGGGAAAAAACAAAAAAAAACCATTAAAAAAAACCAAAATAACGGCTAAAGAGCCGTTACCAACGGCTCTGTTGAAGCCAGCTACCGTTCGACCCGCGGGTCAACGGTCGACCCGTACCGGGTCAAACGTTCGACCCGTACGGGTCCAACAGGTCGTAACCCGCGGGTCGACCCGCGGGTTGGCGGGTTGAATTAGCGTACTTAGCGGGTTCGCCGGCCGGGTATCGCGAGTTTAATTCGCGTTATTTGCAACCCGGGTCGACCCGGTACTGTTCACCGGGTTCGACCCGAACTCGCCAACTACTTAAATGGGCCGGGTTCACGGGCCGGGTCGCGGGTGGATCGGTTGACCCGGCCCAGTTGCCATCCCTAGGAGGGATGGACCCAGTGGGGTGATTGCCTCCGCACTACAGGCCGTCCGACATGAATACGCTCCCAACTCCAAACTTGTAGCAATATCATTGGTCCATTCATCTGCACCGAATCAAGATTGCACAAACACAGACTCCTGTAGAGGGACGATAATGCAGCACTACCCCAACTGTACTGTTTGACTCGTCCCAGATCTGCAATCAATGGGAGGTACATCAAGGGGACAGAATGTCCGGTCGAATTGGGGAACATCACGCCTCCAAACAGTGTAAGAATGTAGGCCCTGTAGCAGCACTGAATCTCCTCATCAGTGGAATCATCATTCAATCTGTTCTTGAATGTTTCCTTCAACCACTTCAACCAAATTTGTTTTCCATTAACTGCTCCGGCTTCCACTTCGACACCGAGGTACTGTTCCACTAAATATATCGGGTCAAAGTCCATTGAGCCGGTGACTGCCTGCTCATCAACTGGAAGACCGATGAGTATAGAGACGTCCTGCAGTGTCACTGTCATCTCCCCAACTAGCAGGTGAAAGGTGTGTGTTTTAGGCCGCCATCTCTCAAGCAGTGCTGTAAGAAGAGGCCGATCACACTTGATGGAGCTCATCAGTGCAATACCATATAATCCACAGTCTCTTAGGATCTCATGAATCCGTGGGTGCATAGGTAGTGGATGACCCCCTTAAATGTACATTCCCTCGATTTACCTTCCCACACATCCTTCGAACGGTGCTGCGACTGGAGAGTAAGGAGTGTAGGATTGAGGGGACCTGGACCTCCGAGAGAAATATAAGCTGATGAAGGGGCTGAAGAAGAAGTACCCGCCATATTTGGATTACCTGGGACCTATACAACAACAACATTTACATCAAAAGACCGATATAACATTTTATTGTATGATAATGAAACAAATCGAATATAAACAATTATAAGCTTACATTACTACGCTCGGTACCACCACCACGTCCACCGTGAGGAGGTGGGCCAAAAGATGTACGTGATCCATCGCTGCGAGGAGGTCTACTACTAGATCCTTCCTCCACATTCTCCATCGTCCGTGCCATTTTTTATAAAATAGAGTATCCTACAACTGAAAACAATCGTTATTAACTTTACCAAAATTTATAACCTACATATATACAATCGTTACTTACCAATATCCAATTTGTACCCCCAATTTCGACATATATCCACTTTTTATCAAACAATATATAACTACATATATCTACATATATATACAACATTAAAAAAGATAGAGTTTGATAAATATACCACAAACTTTAGCCCAAATTCGAAGCACTACACCTCCACCGCAAGTCTCATCCCCAATTTCAAAGAACTCCACCGCAATTACCCCCAAAATCGAAGCATCCCCAAATTCAAAGTGGCCAATCGAACGGAGATGAGATATTGAAGAATTTCGTGAGTGATTTGACGAAATTTGGTGGGTTAATGGCTGAAATCAGATCAAAAATTTCTTGGGTTAGGGTTTCGTGATGAAGAGGAGAAGGAGATAGAGAAGAATGAGATCTGTTTTCGAGTGTGGGGGTTTAAGACCCAAACGACACTCGTTTTTTCAAAAAGCGAGTTTGTGATAAATTCCCTCGCTTTTTGAGAAAGCGAGTCTAGGTAGGTGCAAAACCTACAACTAAGACTCGCTTTTTGAAAAAACGAGGAGGATTTAGCCAAACTCGCTTTTTCAGAAAGCCAGTAGGACAGGATGTTTTAGGAATTAAAAAAAGTAGGGAAAAACTTTCAAAAAGTAGGACAGTTTGGGGAAAAAACCCCGATACCACTACAAAAGAAAGTAGCTTTCCCGGCGCTTTTTTCGGTCTATACCGGCGTTTTTTTACGCCGGGGAAACTTTCACCGGCGTTTACAATAACGCCGGTCCAACTGCCGCCGAAGCGAGCGTCGCTGAAACGAAGGGATCTACACCGGCATTTTTGGTGGACGCCGGTAAATGTTAGGACTACACCGGCGGTCATCAAACGCCGGTGTATATCGGTTTCTGGGTGCCGTTCTTGTGCACCTATATACATACACCGGCGGTCGTAAACCGCCGGTATTTATACATTCACCGGCGGAAATAAAAACGCCGGTGTAGATCGAAAGTATACCGGCGGTCAAGAAACGCCGGTGTATGTGCGTTTATGAGCGCCTGCTTTTCCCTGTTTACGAACACCGGCGCGACCAAAAAACGCCGGCGTATATAAAACGCCGGTGTACGCCTGTGCCGTTACAGCTGAAAACTTTCACCGGCGTGCGTTGAAACGCCGGTGTATCACACACTCCAACAATTAAATTATATACACCGCCGTTTTTTAAAACGCCGTTCTGGCTATGCCCGTTTATTTTCGATACTCCGCTTTTCCGTTCGATTTCAATTCACAGTTTCATTTACAAAACCTGTAAACTAATTCTCACAACTGATTCAATCAATTTCGTTGCATACTACTGCGCAAACCACAACCAAACACAAGAATAATTAAAGATAATCAAGTTTCACACGTGTCATATCAACGTCCAAATTCATTGATTAATTAACAGTGTCATAATTAACAAATTAATATAGAGACTAACATCCAAAATATCCAAACAAACCAGTCTAACAAATATCCAAAATATCCCAAATTCAAAGTATGACATAACTCTAAAAAAAAAACCAGTCTGACATAACAACAGCAAGGAGGAGGACATAAGAACAACAACCATACAGCAAGGAGGACATAAGAACAGCAAGGAGGACCGCAGATTCATACCCCTCGAGTAGCTTCAGCTCTGATCATCTGCATTTCCTTCATCTTGACGACCGCTCTGTGAATAAAAAACAATAGTTTAATTGAACAGTAGATCACAATACAGAATATACATATTTTTTGAACTTGCAAAAAGAACTACCTGTGTCTCGAATTATAAGATCAAAGTGCCAACTGCAAATGGAATTGTTAATGATATATACAGAGGTAAAATAATTACATTGCAATGCTAAAAATTCCGTACTTAATTTTATTTTTAAATATATCTAAAATAACAAAACAAATGAAAATTCAGTATCTAACTTGAAACCTTTATATTCTCCTCTGATTGGGAATATCCACTATCTAAAACAATAAAACAAATGAAAATTCAGTATCTAAGCATGTCCTTCATGGATTGTTCAGACAATCCATGAAACTGTCATCGTGGACGGAAACCAAATATAAGAAAAAAAATAAAAATAAGATAGGGCTCATATCAAGTGTATTTTTAGGAAACTGTCATCGTGGAAGGAAACCAAATATATATAGAAGCCAGAAATGGAAACAGAAAGAAGAAAGGTAGAGACTTTGGATACACCAGGCTACCATAGCGGCATTTTCCTCATCTCTCTCTCATCCCTTATTTCCCTTCAGCACACGAACAGAAAGAGACATCAGCAACCACCTTAAGAGCGACAAGAACAACAATAATAATAAATTATTATGAACAAGATGTCTCTATATGGGTTTCCAGTTCTCCACTCGAGCCCACTCTTTCTAATCACAGCCCAATTAAGAACATAGACAACATCCACTAAACAATCCAATCATAGCCCAGTCAAAATTTGCCATCCTGGATCTTAATGAAATACGCTTCATTAACAGTGAAAGAAAATGAGGATGCTAGCAGCATACTTAGTTTGGAAGTGAACCCATTTTGTGTTAAAAAATCATGCCAAAGATGGCAATCAGCTTCATTAACAGTATCTGAAAATGAAAATTTCCATTAACTGAGCTTATATGTTGCTCTACTAATTCACTGTGCCCAACTAAATCTAAAACTCAATTGTTGTGCGTATCCGGAGGATTTTGGCATACGTACCTATAGCATCCTCAGTTCACAGTAAACCCGTTTTGGTCAAAAAAACATGCCAAGATCACAATCAGATGCATGAAAATAAGCTTCACTATCAACAAAAGAAGAACTGAGGATGCTATGCAGCATACTTAGTTTGGAAGTGAACCCATTTTGTGTTAAACAATCAGGTTACATTGACAGTATCTGAAAATGAAAATTTCTCCATTATCTGAGCTTATATGTTGCTCTACTACTTTTTCAGCCCAACTATATCGCAAAACCCAAGTGTGGTGCATATCCGGCCGGAGAATTTTGGCATACGTACCTATACAATATCCTCAGTTCACAGTGAACCCATTTTTGGTATAAAAACATACATGCCAAGAAGACAATCAGGTGCTTGAAATGAACTTCACTAACAGTTAGTGAAAATGGGACCATAAAATAGCTTAAGAAGACCATCAGGTTTGTGAAGTAAGCTTCACTAACAGTGATAGAAACTGGGGATGCTATGCAGCATACTCATTTTGGAAGTGAACCCATTGTGTTAAAAAAACCATGCCAAAGATTGCAATCAGGTTACATTGACAGTGCCCGAAAAATAAAATTTCTCCATTATCTGAGCTTATATGTTGCTCTACTACTTTTTTAGCCCAACTATATCGCAAAACCCAAGTGTGGTGCATATCCGGCCGGAGAATTTTGGCATACGTACCTATACAATATCCTCAGTTCACAGTGAACCCATTTTCGGTGTAAAAACATACATGCCAAGAAGACAATCAGGTGCTTGAAATGAGCTTCACTAACAGTTAGTGAAAATGGGACCATAAAATAGCTTAAGAAGACCATCAGGTTTGTGAAGTAAGCTTCACTAACAGTGAAAGAAACTGGGGATGCTATGCAGCATACTCATTTTGGAAGTGAACCCATTTTGTGTTAAAAAAACCGGTTACATTGACAGTATTTGAAAATGAAAATTTCTCCATCATCTGATGACCACAGTGAACCCATTTTTGGTATAAAAACATACATGCCAAGAAGACAATCAGGTGCTTGAAATGAACTTCACTAACAGTTAGTGAAAATGGGACCATAAAATAGCTTAAGAAGACCATCAGGTTTGTGAAGTAAGCTTCACTAACAGTGATAGAAACTGGGGATGCTATGCAGCATACTCATTTTGGAAGTGAACCCATTGTGTTAAAAAAACCATGCCAAAGATTGCAATCAGGTTACATTGACAGTGCCCGAAAAAGAAAATTGCTCCATTATCTGAGCTTATATGTTGCTCTACTACTTTTTTAGCCCAACTATATCGCAAAACCCAAGTGTGGTGCATATCCGGCCGGAGAATTTTGGCATACGTACCTATACAATATCCTCAGTTCACAGTGAACCCATTTTCGGTGTAAAAACATACATGCCAAGAAGACAATCAGGTGCTTGAAATGAGCTTCACTAACAGTTAGTGAAAATGGGACCATAAAATAGCTTAAGAAGACCATCAGGTTTGTGAAGTAAGCTTCACTAACAGTGAAAGAAACTGGGGATGCTATGCAGCATACTCATTTTGGAAGTGAACCCATTTTGTGTTAAAAAAACCGGTTACATTGACAGTATTTGAAAATGAAAATTTCTCCATCATCTGATGACCACAGTGAACCCATTTTTGGTATAAAAACATACATGCCAAGAAGACAATCAGGTGCTTGAAATCAGCTTCACTAACAGTTAGTGAAAATGGGACCATAAAATAGCTTAAGAAGGCCATCAGGTTTGTGAAATAAGCTTCACTAACAGTGAAAGAAACTGAGGATGCTATGCAGCATACTCATATTGGAAGTGAACCCATTTTGTGTTAAAAAAACCATGCCAAAGATTGCAATCAGGTTACATTGACAGTGCCCGAAAAAGAAAATTTCTCCATTATCTGAGCTTATATGTTGCTCTACTACTTTTTTAGCCCAACTATACCGCAAAACCCAAGTGTGGTGCATATCCGGCCGGAGGATTTTGGCATACGTACCTATATACCATCCTCAGTTCATGGAAGAAAAATACGAATAGGGCTCATAGCAAGTGTAGTTTTAATTGGAATTGTCATCGTGGAAGGAAACCAAATATAGAAGCCAGAAAGAGGAATGGTAGAGAATGAGGATACACCAGGCTAACATAGCGGCATTTTCCTCATCTCTCTCTCACCCCTTCTTTCCCTTCTCCACTCCAACTCGTCTCTTTCTAATCACAGCCCAATTAAGAACAATTGTTCACAGTCACTGTTAAAGAAACATATATGCTCAGATTATGAAAAATTTATATGCTCAGATTATGGAAATTTTCAGTCACTGTTAAAGAAACTAAGTAGGCTGCATAGCATCCCCAGTTTCTTTCACTGTTAGTGAAGCTTGTTTGGAAAATTGTTCACTCAAACATGCCCCTTGTTTCTGAACTCAAACATGACATTAATAAACATCTTTTCTAATAATGGCTACACTTGTGGAAGCTCTCTCTAAGCCTCAATTCTTCAAGGTTTTGTTGCCTACTTCTTTACAGAAGTTGGTACTCCATTCTCCTCTCTTTAAAGAAGAATAGAGTACCAGTTTCTGTAAAGAAGTAGGCAACAAAACCTTGAAGAATTGAGGCTTAGAGAGAGCTTCCACAAGTGTAGCCATTATTAGAAAAGATGTTTATTAATGTGATGTTTGAGTTCAGATACAAGGGGCATGTTTGAGTGAACAATTGGGTTTTGAATGGAGATTGTAGTCATAGATCAATTCTTCATGGAAGAAAAATACGAATAGGGCTCATAGCAAGTGTAGTTTTAACTGGAATTGTCATCGTGGAAGGAAACCAAATATAGAAGCCAGAAAGAGGAATGGTAGAGAATGAGGATACACCAGGCTAACATAGCGGCATTTTCCTCATCTCTCTCTCATCCCTTCTTTCCCTTCAGCACACGAACACATAGAGACATCAGCAACAACAGCAAGAGCGACAAGAACAACAACAATAATAAATTATTATGAACAAGATGTCTCTATATGGGTTTCCAGATCTCCACTCCAACTCGTCTCTTTCTAATCACAGCCCAATTAAGAACAATTATTCACAGTCACTGTTAAAGAAACATATATGCTCAGATTATGAAAAATTTTCATTTTCAGATACTGTTAAAGAAGCTAATTTCATGCATCTGATTGCAATCTTTGGCATGGTTTTTTTAACACAAAATGGGACTACTTCCAAACTAAGTATGCTGCATAGCATCCCCAGTTTCTTTCACTGTTAGTGAAGCTTATTTCACAAACCTGATGGTCTTCTTAAGCTATTTTATGGTCCCATTTTCACCTCCTCCAAATCAGTACAATGTCATCTATACCAGGTTATGTGCCAAAATGGGGTTGGGCATACGATGCAAGGCCGACAAGTATTAGTTGTTTGTGAGTATGCAATAGGATGCAGCTATGAACATGGGCTCATATCAAGTGTAGTATTACGGACTGTCATCGTGGAAGGAAACCAATTTAATATAGAAGCCATATATGGAGGCAGAAAGAGGGATGGTAGAGAATGAGGATACACCAGGCTAACATAGCGGCATTTTCCTCATCTCTCTCTCATCCCTTCATTCTCTTCAACACACGCACACAAAGAGACATCAGCAACAACAGCAAGAGGGGGTTGGTCCAACAATAAGTGTAGATTATAATAAACGAGATGTCTCTATTTTGGGTTTTCAGATCTCCACTCCAGCCCTTTCTTTCTAATCACAGCCCACTTAAGAAACATAGACGAAATGCTTATAGACGACAGCCACAATGCAGACTCACAAACACTAGTATGTGTCTTTCATGCATTCAAGTAACATAATCTCTTTAAAAATACCAATTTTAAGACTTACCGATGTTTTTTGACAGTGGGCGGCGTGCTACCCTCACTCTCATATGTTTGCCTGCCACTATTATTTAGTGGCTGCTCATCCCCATGGCTCTCGTTGCCATCATTTATATTAACCCTCTTTCCACGCCTCGGCATGTTGTACCTGTCAAGGATCCGATAACTTGGTTCAAATGATAGTTTGGTTCAAATGACAACGATAGTTTGGTTCAAATGACACTAAGCATAGTTTAATGTAAATAATACCAAGCAGTAGAAAATAGAAAGAAAATTAAACCAGTGTATTAAATTCACAATGAACATATTCGAAATTACAGACATAATATTACAACAAGATTTAAGACATAAAATTACAGACATATAATAAACTTGCATAAAAAATCATGTAAACTACAATACGACAGCTTCCAGTACATCGCCCTCTTCTCCATCCTTGCGGAACCAAGTCCCGCAAATTCCAACATCGGTTGTGTTTACATCAAATACAGGAAACTCAGAAGCAATGTAACTGTTCATGTCTTCACCGTCTTCATCGTCTGAAGTATCGCCCAGTTGGAATACATCTCTTGGTTGCATAGGGATAGCCACATATGATTTTGGCAGGGTTGGATCTGCAATGTAGAACACTTGTTGCACTTGGGATGGAAACACAAATGGCTCATGGCTAATGTGTGTACCGATGTGAATCAATTTTGAGAAGTTTACAACTGTGAAGCCAAGCTTGTCCTTGTTGTTAGCAAAATTCCTATCAAACTCAGCCCAATCCCCACAAAATAAGACAACACGGAAATGGCCAAAATAATTCAACTCAATGATATCCGTGAGCACTCCATAGTAGTCGAGATCCCCATCTACAGGCCTCGTGTCCGATTTGGAAGCATAACTTCTAGTCTTAGACGTCACTACCATTCCACTATTTTGAGACTTCAAATTAGATTCACGATCCTTAGTACGAAATCTAAAACCATTGAATATGTATCCTCCGTATCTTTTGGCCATCTGATAGGGACCTTTGGCAAGTACTTGTATTTCAGATGACGCACCTTCAGGACCCAAAGAATGTACCTATTAATTTTGCGCAAATCGTATCAACACCATAGAAAATGTAGATATAATAAAGATTAACTTGCATAACTGTAATTCACCTACATGAGATTCAAACCACTTATGAAATTTTTCATTCATCAGCTTGTTTTGTTCACGTGGTGGTAGTCTTCTTGGTCTAGCCCTTCGTTTGATATCCCTGACAAATTCGCTAAAAAACAAGCAATTGAAATTAGGAATAACAAAAGTATCAAAAATATCGAACTCCGTGGTTTTCACTGTATTCGATTTACATTTAAAAGCAACTTACTTTCGAAATGGTTCCACTGATGCATGATGGTCTAGCACATATCGATGTGCCTGTTCCCACGCTAAGCTATCGAGCTCAAATGCATCAACTTTACCAACAGTGGTGCCAGCGGTATCAAAAAGATATTGTGCACCATCAAGGTTGGAAATGTCTGGATTTCTACGTGGTCTACTGGAAGATGTCTCCACACCAGGCAAATACCTGGAGAAAAAAATGTGAGCACTCCTCTGATAGATATCCCTGGGCTATTGACCCTTCAGGATATGCTCTATTTTTCACATAACCCTTTAGCCGGTATAGGTACCTGAACATGTACAATTAATAAACTAGAGCGGTTTAGGGGATTAAAAGAAATGAGCTTTTGAAAATTCAATTTCGTAAGATGAACGAATTATTTTACCTCTCAATGGGGTACATCCACCGATAGTGAACAGGACCACCGATTCTGGCTTCACCAGCAAGGTGGATTATCAAGTGAATCATAATAGTGAAAAACGATGGAGGAAATATCATCTCCATTTTACTAAGTGTCAATGCCGCCTGCTGCTCCAATTGGTGCAGATCTTCAACACGAAGCATTCTTGAGCAAATACCTTTATATGTGCTACAAAGATCTTTCAGGACAGTAGTGACTTGCTCACACATTGAAGACCTTAGGGCCACAGGAAGGAGATCCTGCATTAGGATGTGGTAGTCGTGTGACTTTAGCCCCTGAAGCCTCTTCTCTTTAAAGTTGACACATTTTGCCATGTTAGAAGAATAGCTATCGGTGACTTTCAGTTCAAGTAGTACTTTGCAAAACAACTCCAACTCCGATTTTGACATTGAATAGATTGCAGGAGGTAGGAGCACTTTCCCGTTCGGCAATTCTTCTGGGTGCAACTCATGTCGGATGCCCATTGACTTCAAATCAAGTCGGCTCTTGAGATTGTCCTTTGTCTTCCGATCATCTCCCATAACTGTTCCTATACAATTCTCCCCTATATTTTTGCCGATATGCATCACATCTAAATTATGTCTCAGTAAGTTGAATTCCCAATACGGCAACTTGAAGAAAATACTCTTCTTCTTCCATGCACCTAAACTCGTCAAGTTTTGATCCTCATCCTCGCCATATAGATCGGTCTCCTCATCTTGCTCCGGCCTTGCCCTTTTCTTGCCCTTTGTCCTGACTTCTGGTTCCTTTCCATATTTGAATTGATGACCATCTACCCGCCTCAAAATATCTGAACCAGAGGAAGACCCAGGAGCATGTTCCCACTCGTCGGTGCCATCAAATGTCGCTGCCTCTGCCCGAAATATATGTGTGTCAGGCAACCATCTCCTATGACCCATATAGCAAAACTTTCTGCCATTGTACAACCACCTTGAACTAGTTTGGTCAGCACAACATGGACATGCATAACGTCCTTTAGTACTATATCCAGATAAATTTGCATATGCTGGAAAATCATTGATTGTCCAAGACAACACGGCACGAAGAGAAAATGTTTCTTTAGCCACAGCATCATAGGTTGGAACACCCACCCACAACTTCTGAAGTTCATCTATTAACGGTTGTAGGTACACATCTATATCATTTCCAGGACCTTTCGGTCCAGGAACTATCATGGACAAAATAAATGAGGACTGCTTCATGCATTTCCAAGGCGGCAAATTGTATGGTATCAACACAACCGGCCATATGCTGTATGTACTACTCATTTGCCTGAAAGGGTTGAAACCATCACTAGCTAGTCCAAGTCTCACATTTCGAGGATCTTCCGCAAAATCAGGATATCTTTCATCAAATCTTTTCCAAGATTGAGAATCAGCAGGATGTCTAAGAATCCCATCATTAGTGCGGCCTTCAGCATGCCATTTCATATCAGAAGAAGTTTTCGTGGACATAAACAACCTTTGTAACCTAGGGATCAGAGGAAAGTAACGCAATGTTTTGGCAGGCTTCTTTTTCCTACTTCGCTTAGTAGATCCACTGGCTCCCTCGTCTTGATTTGGTCTTTCTTTCCATTTCGAAGAACCACACACTTCGCAATTCTCCAGACTTTCCTTACCACTCGTGAAAAGCATACAGTCATTTGGACATGCTGCTATCTTCTCATATCCTAGATCGAGAGAACTTAGGAATTTTTTGATTTTATAGGCTGAGTTTGGAATACAGATTTCAGGAAATGCTTCATTCAACAATTCAAGTAGCATAGTGAAGGACTTAGCAGACCACCCGTTTAAACATTTAATCTGAAATAGTCTGACAATGAATGAGAACTTAGAAAATTTGGTGCAGTCGCGGTACAACGGGATACTAGCATCTTCAAGTAACTTAGCGAAGGATTCTTGCTGCTTATTATTTTCATGGGTGGGGCCAGACATTTCCTCGTCCACCCCACCACCAATCTGGTTTGTTTCTATTGACTCATTGTGAACTTCGGTTGTTGGGTCATTGGTGTGGAAAGGAACATTATGAATCCCCATGGCATCTTGTAACAAAGCATGCATCTCATCGGGAACGCTTAAGTCTTCGTTCACTAAGGGCTCAGCCTCATTGTCTAATACAACCGGACGAACAGGAGCTGCCGTATGATCCTCTCCATGACAAAACCACCTTGTGTACCCTTGAAGAAAACCGTTGACAGCCAAGTGTGTATGTACTACGTCACATGTCCTCAGCATACAATTTGTACAGCGAAGGCATGGACAAAGGATTAGGTTGGGATCACGGGAATGTCGTTTGGCAAAGATAATAAAATCTTTAATACCATCACGGTACTCCTTGGATAATCGTGGTTTACTAATCCAACTTCTATCCATTATATCAATAGCACACAGTCTGAAATTAAAATTTGATATATTAAATAGTAATAACAGTAAAAGGCATTTTGTATATTAAATTTCACCTATTTGAAAACCATCCCTAGCTGCAAATAAATAAACGATATAATGTTTAACTGTAAAATAAAGAAATTGTGGCTCCAAAAAATGTACAAAAAAAAACTACTTCTTAACACAATCTACTCTATTCACCAAACCCTAAACGACCTTTTGTGGAAATGATCACAACCACCTTAGACGGTATTTTATCGCACACCCTGTGTTCGAGCATAAAAAAAAATCGACTATAGTCTCCCCTGTATTTGGCTTTCCGTTCAAGGAGATGATGATGGTAAAGGGTATTTTGCTGATGAAGAGGAATCGGCCGAATAATGAGTGCGTCGTGCTGTAACTACGGTAACAAGAAGATCTGATGACTCATGAACTATTCTGTTCATGACTACTAATAATCACTTATCTCATAATAATAATAATAATAATAATAATACTACTACTAAACAAAAGAAACAATAAAAGAAAAATTAAAATGTCTAGTATGTAAGCATATATTTTGCAGACTGAACCAATTGTTGTACATAGCCGGAGGATTTTGGCATAGAGCTATAGCATCCTCAGTTCACAGTGAACCCAGTTTGGTCAAAAAAACATGCCAAAATGACAATCAGATGCATGGGATAAGCTTCAATTAATTAACAGTGAAAGAAACTGGGGATGCTATGCAGCATACTTAGTTACGAAGTGAACCCATTTTGTTAAAAAACCATGCCAAGGATTCCAGTCAGGTTACTTAACAGTATCTGAAAATGAAAAATTTCCCATTATCTGAGCTTATATGTTGCTCTACTACTTCTTCATCCCAACTAAATCTAAAACCCAATTGTAGCCGCATATCCGGCCGGAGGATTTTGGCATACGTACCTATACCATCCTCAGTTCACAGTGAACCCATTTTGGTAAAAAAAACATGCCAAGATGACAATCAGATGCATGAAAATAAGCTTCACTAACAACAAAAAAAGAAAATGGGGATGCTAGCAGCATACTTAGATTGGAAGTTAACCCATTTTCGTATAAAAAACCATGCCAAAGATTGACAATCAGGTTACTTTAACAGTATTTGAAAATGATAAATTTTCCATTATCAGAGCTTATATGTTGCTATACTACTTCTTCAACCCAACTAAATCTAAAACCCAATTGTTGTGCGTATCCGAAGGATTTTGGCATACGTACCTATAGCCTCCTCAGTTCACTTAGTCTGGAAGTGAACCTATAGAAACTGGGGATGCTATGCATGCAGCATACTTAGTTTGGAAGTGAACACATTTTGTGTTAAAAAACCATGCCAAAGATTGCAATCAGGTTACTTTAACGGTATCTGAAAATGAAAATTTCCCATTATCTGAGCTTATATGTTGCTCTACTACTTCTTTAGCCCAACTAAATCTAAAATCCAATTGTTGTGCATATCCAGCCGGAGGATTTTGACATACGTACCTATAGCATCCTCAGTTCACAGTGAACCCATTTTGGGTAAAAAAACATGCATGCCAAGAAGACAATCAGATGCATGAAATCAGCTTCATTAACAGTGAAAGAAAACGGGTATGCTATGCAGCATACTTAGTTTGGAAGTGAACCCATTTTGTGTTAAAAAACCATGCCAAAGATTGCAATCAGGTTACTTTAATAGTATCTGAAAATGAAAATTTCCCATTAACTGAGCTTATATGTTGCTCTACTAATTCACTGTGCCCAACTAAATCTAAAACCCAAGTGTGGTGCATATCCAGCCAGAGAATTTTGGCATACGTACCTATACAATATCCTCAGTTCACAGTGAACCCATTTTGGGTAAAAAAACAAACATGCCATGAAGACAATCAGATGCATGAAATCAGCTTCATTAACAGTAAAAGAAGATGAAAATTTCCATTATCTAAGCATATATTTTTCTATTAATTCTTCATCTCAACTAAACCGTTCATGCTAAGGAAATCGAAATGAATAAACTAAGAAAAGCTGCCTTTTTTGGAAAATAAGGGAAATCAAGAGATCATACCGAAGAGAGAGGGAGGGAGCGGGGCGATGAGGGCGGGGGCGTAGGAGAGAGAGAGGGGGCGACCGCCGATTCACCTCCAGATCGAGAGAGGGAAGAAGGAAATCGAAAAGGACGAAGGGAATCGAATGGTCGAAGGCCGTCGAAGAGGACGAAGCGGGGGAGGCAACGCGCGGGAAATAGAGCGAGGAAGGAGGGAAACGAAGCGCCTCTTTCCCTTTTTTTTTTTTGGGTAATGGGTAAATGGCGAGCGAAAGATTAGGGTTCGCGGGTTTTATTCCCAGTTATTCACCGGCGTTTTAATTGGAAACGCCGGTGAATGTGCCCGTATATTCGCCGGCGTTTATAATAAAAAACGCCGGTGAATAATAAACTTCACCGGCGTGTTTAGGTAAAACGCCGGTGAATACTAACATTCGCCGGCGTTTTAAATCGACCGCCGGTGTATGACAATCCCATCTGGCGCCCAATTCCTACTCGCTCCCTACCCCGGCGCTACTAGTAAAACGCCGGGGAATAATCGCCGGTAAAAGCAGTATCTTTTGTAGTGTACCTAGACCTGCCTGTCACATCCTAGCGTAAACCAGTTTGATTTTAGCTCATCAAAGTCGATGCTTACTATATTCACTTTGACCTACGTGTCAAAAAAAATTTAACATATCTCTACTACTATAATGGGAGAAGGCCTTTGTCCTTAACCCAACCCGTGCAACGCACGTGTAGATAAATTTTTTTGTTTTGCCCTTTTCATTTCTTCCAATTTTTCTCCACGTGCACAGCACGTGTATAATACTAGTGAAGAATAACGTGTCTTGAACTTTTGATGATGGTAGAAATATTTAAGAATACATGCATCAACAATCTCAACAAGAATAACGTGTCTTGGACTTTTGATGCTGGTAGAAATATTAAGAATACATGCATCAACAATCTCAACAACATAAATTAAGAAATCTGGTGATCCAAAACTTAGGAGTACTCTAGAACTTGATCATTGAAATAATATATCAATATACTCTTTGAACTGGCTAAATCATGATGAATAAAATGGAATGACAATTGGGATAATGTAACTTGCAAATCCAGGTCATCACATACATGCACATATACAAGCATATAGGAATCTCATCGAACACCGTCATGTGCAATCATACGTCTCATATTTGTCTCTAATACATAGTTACCTCATACATCTAAATATACAAACAACCATTCTAATCTCAAACACCATATGTGCAACCTTATTTCTCACTATCTCTTCTACTATATTTTATCATTCATATATACAATTATACATACAACACACACTGACACAAATTATCAAACACAATTACATGCATAAATTCTACATATAAATCCAACTTATACTTGTGATCTTATACATATACATACACATCATAACTCATGCTAACCATGATTTTAGAGATCAGTTAGCATGATTTTAGAGATCAGCTGATCTCTAAAACCATGGTTAGCATGAGTTATGATGTGTATGTATATGTATAAGATCACAAGTACACAGGCTGATCCGATGCACCTCCTAAATCTCAGAATCGGCGAGATAATTCGAGGCTGGGGCAGTTAGCAATTATAAATCCAACTTAAATGTATAATTGTTTTAAGCTTTGGGTATTGTCTCCAAGTGGGAAATTGTTTGGGTTTTTTGGATCTATACACAAAGGGGGGCATAAATGAAATTTGTCAAACCATGGGGCTAAATATGACATCACAGAATAAAAAAGCAATTGTGTTTTGTTTGACTTGATGTGAAAAACATCAAAATTCAACGAATTATTAATTCTGAAGTATCAAGATTTACATTATGTCAAAACCATCTGGCCAGTAAATCTTGATACCTTGGCCAGATGTTGGATGGTCAAGAAAAGGGGGTTGGATTGGCTGCAGGAAAGTTGCATTCAACGACAACTTGTCGCAGTCGACAACAACCCTCCTTGTTTCTCTCAACCTGGACGTCGTCGATTGCCCTGACAACAAATGGACTGAAACTTTGAGGTTTCTTTTAGTCCAAATTTGTTCTCCAAGTTTTATCGTACGGCTGTTATTACATGGCTATCTCTTCAGGCTTATCCAACAGTGGAGAATCAAGATCACAACCTAGGGTTTATAGATCCTTATAAATATCAGTTTGTGACCTCCATTGAGAGGTGGTACTTCATATGAGAGCAAAGTTCTAAAAAAACGAAAAAAAAAATCTTTAATCGATTCGTTTAAACTGAAAATAGGTTGAACATTTCGTTTACGGCCTACACGGACATTAAAACATTCCATTCATTTTGTAATCAAAACGTGAAAAAAGGGCACGAACTGGGCCAAAACGGGTTAAAACGAACCGAAACGGATCCAACAGAGTTTAAACAGGTCCAAACGGCTGCAAACGGATTAATAACAAATAATTAAAAGAATGATAATTGTGTGCACGTTGGGTGCACGTGCACGTGTGTGCACTCAAGAGGCATGGCCGGTCAAGAAGAGGAAGGGAGAGTGGGTTTGTGTAGGGGATTGTGAGTGGGTATTTAATTGGCTAGTGGGAGTCTCTTCATTCACCCAAAAGCCCTATAAATACCTATACCTATTCATGAACAATGTACATTAAATTAAAAGAAAAAAAAAGATAGAAAAAGAAAAAGGAGCTCGGGTTTTCTTGCTTGGAGGAGTGCTTTCGGCTTTGTTGTGCTAAGGAGGAGGACTCTTTACATTGAGCTTGGAGCATTTCTTCTAGGAGTTCTAATCTCATTTTGCATCAAATAAGGTGGGTGTCGACTCTTCTTGCTTTCTAAACTTTAGTAGAATGCATGTGTAGATAATCTATGTTTGAAATTGATAATTAGTATGAGTTCTTTGGCTACTTTTGATGATGTATTTGTGTTGCTATCTAGAAATTTTGGTAATAAAACATGAGAAGTCATGCATGCTAGATAAAGAATTATGATTGTCTTGTTGTTACACCATACTTTTTATTAGAGAGTTTTGTAATGGGGAAGTCATGTATTTAAATTATTGTTGTATGTAAATTTGTGACTAAAAATCATACAGGTGAGGGGGTGGATTAAAGTTGAAATGATAGTGAGAATCTCCCAAAAAGAAAAATTCAGGATAATCACTAGAGGAAATATGTGTTAGATCTAATGAGGAGAAATTAGGGTTAGGGTTTATCTCCTAGCCGCTTAAGATATTATACCCTGCTTATCAGTATTGGAATATCACTGGGCACTACCTCTAGACCAGCTTATAAAAAGATTAGACTGGGTTTAGGGTACTGGGCTTTGAGCCATCTCAACCCGTTCCAATAATTAATACATAACACATGTTTCCCCATAGAACAATATACACAATATTATCCTATTATATTGAGAATATACATATACATCCAACAATCTCCTCCTATATTCTCAATATATTAGGCTAAGCAATGTTATATTATTGGATCACAAAAATTCAAACATTATTGAATCATAAAGAACATGGATCATAGGCTAAATCAATTATAACTTGAATATATAGTTCAAATATGACTAAACCAAAATAATTAAATAGTTCTAAAACCATAAATAAATAGTTCATAAAGACTAAACCAACAAGGCAAAAATCATAATCTCAAGTCAACCAAATAATAAACTTCAAAATAAACAAAAAGTTTTAAGCTCAATCAAAGTAAAGAGTCTTAAACTCAAATAGAAGTTTCTCCACGCAATTGACAAACTATTCTTGCGAGTTCTTTTGTGGCTACTCCTCCATATCGAGCAAATCATCATTCTCAAAATCAAAGTTGACTGATTCATTTCCATTGCCTTTGCTGCCATCTGTTTTAAACATAACAAATAGAGATCTCATGAGTTGCTTCTCTTAGAGTTCAAATAAAATGTATAAGTGTCTAGTTCAAGCTAAATAACTTAGTACAATTCAACAGAGATATGCAAAGGTACATCATAAGCATGACAATCAAGTATCTTTATCAAAATAAAGTACAAGAACTATTATAGTTTCTACACAAGAACTATACTGTATTTCATGTTGGAATGATAGAATTGTTAGATCAATTATGGTTAAGTTCTGAATCATCAAGATTGGAATGATACATAAATCACATAAAAAGGATATATCATCAAAGTTGGAATAATATAACAACAGTTCTAAACATCAGAAACACATCGACAAAATTTCATGCTTTCTTTTGGAATAAAAGATAATTTTATGTAAGTTTTGAAACATATATATCATCATCAAATTTGGAATAAAGTTTTATATCAACAATAAATACATAAAACTTTTCTAATTATCTAAAGCATGTCAACTGTCAAGATTGATGCTTAAAGTTTGAACTACTCTATGGGTCTTAGCTTTGGATTCTAATTTATCAAAATAACTAGGGTGTTAAAACTTATCCTCAATAGTTTTTAATCCCATTTTCCCACAGTTTTGATAATTAGATCTCTACTTAGTCCTTTTGTAAAGGCATCAGCCACATTCTTTTCTAATCGTACATCAATAAGGGCGACAGTCCCTTGTTTACTAAGATAGTTCAACTTAGCCTGTCTAAGGCTCACAACACGTGTCTTACCATTGTAGAGAGTGTTGTTAGCTACAACATTTGCAGCTTGGTTGTCACAATACAGGCTGAGAGTGGTTACTCTAAACCTTCTCAAAGAAATATCTAACAATAGGTCTTTCATCCATTCCGCTTCTTTACCAGCACAAGATAGCGCAAAGAGTTCTGACTCCATGGATAAAAAGGCAAGACCAGGTTGTCTTTTAGATTTTCATGACACATCTGCTCCTCCTAATGTCCACTAGTGGGCCTACTGTCACCATTTCCTGAGCACCACGATGCATCAGAGTATCCCTCTAGTACTGAAGGATAACTAGAGTAGCACAAAGCAAACTCTTGAATACCGTTTAGGTATCCCAATAGCCTCTCAAGGGTATTCTAGTGTAATTGACTAGGATTGCTAGTGAACCTGCTTAGCATGCCTATAGCAAAGGCTATGTCAGGTCCAGTGCATGTCATAGCATACATAAGACTCCCAATGAGTTTAGAGTAATCTAACTGTTTCACTATTGCACGATCGTTAGGTGTTAACTTTTTGGTATTATCATAAGGTGTATTAAACCTTTTGCAATCACTGTATCTCCAGTCCTTCAACACAATTTTAATATAGTGGGATTGGCTAAGGGTAATTCCTTGCCTTCTAAAGCTCACTCTCATTCCCAATATAGTGTCCACAACACCTATGTCTTTCATATTGAATTGTTTGGATAGCATAGTTTTGACTTCTATAACAATAGAGAGGTCACTTCCAACAACTTGCAGATCATCAACATACAAGCAAATAATGGCAATTTTATTTGATTCATCACGATAATAAAGGCATTTGTCAGAAGTACTAGAATCAAAACCTAAGCTCTTTATTGTTTTTTTCAAATTTTTCATGCTACAGTTTTGGTGCTTGTTTTAGACCATACAAAGATTTTATTAATTTGCAAACTTTAGATTCTGAACCTTTAAGTACAAAACCTTCAAGTTGATTCATATAGATTTCTTCATTGAGATCACCGTTTAGGAAAGCAGTCTTAACATCCATTTGATGAATAACAAATTTTTCAATAGATGCTATGGCTAGAAGAATCCTTATTGTAGCAATATGACAAACAGGTAAATAAACATCAAAATAATCCACCCCATTTTGTTGAGTATAACCTTTAGCTACTAAGCGTGCTTTATACTTAGCTACAATTCCATTAGGATTAAGTTTCTTCTTCAAAACCCACTTGTTTCCTATAGTTTTAGCCCTTACTGGAAAATTAACCAATTCCCAAGTGTTGTTCTGCAATAAAGAATCCATTTCATCATCAATTGCTTCTTTCCAAAGCAAATCATCCATAAACCTTAAGGTTTCCTTAATACTAACAGGGTCAGCTGCTAGTGCATAAGTCACGAAGTCATCACCATAGGTTCTGAGAGTTTTATCTCTTGTAAAGAGTCTTCTTAATTCAACATTATGTGGGATTCAGTATAAGTTGAAATATATCTAGATTCCTGTTGTGGATCATTCCTTGTGTCTGCAGGTTCAGATAATGAGATGCCTTTATCTTTGATGAACATATCTTCAAAGAATTTTGCATCTCTTAATTCTATTACTTTGTTAAGAGATAGATCTAAAAATTTGTGTGCAGCACTATCAACTGCACTACCCAAATACACATACGTATTTGTCTGAGGTCCCACTTTAGGCCTTCTAGGGTCAGGTATCTTAACAAAAACAATACAGCCCCAAGTTCTTATTTTATTAAAATTAGGTGTGTGCTTATGCCACAGTTCATACAGTGTAGCAGGTAACTTAAAGTGTGGCAACATGTTCAAAATATTATTAGCAGTCAATACAGCCTCACCCCAAAAGTGTGAAGGTGATCCAGCAGTCAACAACATAGAATTCAATATCTCTATGAGTGTTCGATTCTTTCTTTCGGCGATACCATTTGACTGTGGTGAGTAGGGTGCTGTAGTTTCTACTATGATTCCATATGAGTTACAAAATTCTCTGAATCCTAATGAGACATATTCGCCACCTCTATCTGATCTAAATCTTTTAATTTTAGCATCTAACTGATTCTCAACACGGTCTTTAAATTCTTTGAATTTTTCTAGTGCTTCATCCTTAGTTTTTAACAGATAAATGTGACAATATCTAGAGTAATCATCTATAAAAGTGATTAAGTACTTCCGACCTCCTTGTGTCATAAAACTCTTGAAATCACATATGTCAAAATGTATCAACTCAAGTAATTGTGTACTCCTAGAGACGGTACGAAAAGGTCTTCTAGTTATCTTTGTTTGAGCACACACTTCACATTTATCACCTTTAATGGATGTGTCAATTGGCAAGTTAAAAGTTTTAGCAACATTAAGAATCTTAACATAGTTCACATGTCCCAGCCTATTATGCCATGTATGTGGACTACACAATTTGGTACTAACATTGTTGATTATTTCATTTGCTAAACTAATTCTGTACATGCCATTAACTAAATGAGCACAGCCAAAATAAAAAGATTTTACAGACAAGATAGCTTTACTACTAATCATAGTAACAACCATACCAGCATGATTTAGTAAGGTAATAGAGATCAAGTTCTTTGCTAACCAGGCACATATTTAACATTTCACAAAATTAAAGTTTTACCTGAGGAGGGACTGAGATTCGCAGTCCCAGTCTGAAGCACCTTCACTAATTCTCCATTTGCCATTAAAACTAACTCATCTGCAGCTTTCAGATCAGATAGTAGGCCATCATCGTTGCAAGCATGGCAGGTGGCTCCCGAGTCCAACAACCAACTAGCAGAGGTACTGGCCTTGACATCACCAACAACACAAAGAAAATTGGTGGGACTCAGTTTTTCCCTCCAACAAGTTCACCTTTTCCAAGTTGGGTTGTTCTACTTTGGGTAGCCTGCACTCAGAGGCATGATGCCCCCACTTTCTGCAGTTGTAGCATTTTCCTTTCTTTTTAACAATTTTTTTCATGACTTCTAACTTAGTTGGTTCACCTTTAGAATTAGACTTGTTCTTCTTGAACTTAGGAGTGTGTTTGGAATTGGTTGACACATTAGCAGTTGAAAGTTGTTTATTAACCAATTCCAAATTCATCTTAGTTCTAGTCTCATCTTCAACTTTGATGCAACGTTTCAGATGTGCAAGTTTAATTTGTTCAGGCAACCTATACATCTCAGTCTTAAAAGATAGTCACGAAGCAAGTAACTTGTAAATTATTGCTCCAGTAAGGAACTCATCACACACAGTAATGTTTTCTGATTTTAGTTTCCCTACAAGATTCTCTAAATCTGTTACCTGAGGAAATATTGCATTTTCTTCTTTAAAACAGAAATCCATGAATTTATCAACTAGGTGTGCTTTAGATACTTTCTCTTGCTTCTTAAATTCATCTAGTAAATTATCCCAAATTTGTTTAGCTGTTTCATATTTCATATACACGTCTGCAAGGCGATCTGATATGCTATTCAATAAGAATTCTCTATATAAGTCTTCATCAGTTACCCATGTTGCATCATCAACATCTTCAACACATTCATCATAAGTTGTTTGACATGTATAGAAAATTTTTATGAATTTCATTCCATATTGGGCTTTTCTCTTCCAACTATTAAATTCAGCACTACTGAATTCCTCTAATTTGGGAACCTCGTACGGACGATTATATTTTTCCATCACAAAGGAATAAACAATAGATTCCCAACAATAGAGAGTTCTTTTGAATAATTACTACATATGTGATTTAGTAAAGAGAAAATTACTGAGTTTAAAGTGGAACAAATCTAAAGAGCAGACAGCAATGAATCAAGAGGAGAATCCAATCTGATCCGATCAAAAGCCCCAAACAGCAACAGCAACAGCAACTGATCGATGAGAGAGACCCACTTGACTTGATCTGATCAAACCCCCAAACACAACAGCAACAGCAACCGATCCAAGGGGAGGAAGACAACCTGGATCTGTGACGCTCGACTTCGAGAGCGCAGCCAAAGAGAGGGAGGCCTTCAATCTTCCACGACATCGGTGATGCTGTCGTCTTCGACGCCGATGGTTGCGTCTACAGTCGCAGATGGCTGCGACGACTTACGATCGGTGACAGGGACGAAGATCTACAACGACTGCGACTACGGTCGCGATCAGTAACGATTGCGATGCTATTGACGTCGTCGACGATCGGAGGCGTGGTTGTTGACGGCGGCTGCCAATCTTGTTAGAGGTGATGTCTAATATCTTAAGATTGTTAGATCTAATGAGGAGAAATTAGGGTTAGGGTTTATCTCTTAGCCGCTTAAGATATTATACCCTGCTTATCAGTATTGGAATATCACAGGGCACTACCTCTAGACCAGCTTATAAAAAGATTAGACTGGGTTTAGGGTACTGGGCTTTGAGCCCACTCAACCTGTTCCAATAATTAATATATAACACGTGTAAACACATGTTGCCCCATAGAACAGTATACACAATATTATCCTATTATATTGAGAAAATACATATACATCCAACAATATGTTCATGTAGTAGTTATAAAAAGGGGGTAGTCTCGATGAATTAAGAAAAGCACGCATTTATAAATATTCTCAAAAAATTACTATTTGCAAAAATTGTGTAAAATATCCCTCTAATATGAATAAAATTAATGAGAAACTATATCTGGAAACTTGGGGATATGTTTTATGAACAATCTAAATGAAAGAAAAGAATAGAAATCGAAAATAGTTGAAATAGTAAAAAATGAGATTTATCAGAAAGTCGAGTTATATAAATTTTAACTCATATTATATATCAATTATGGCATTTGGCCTTGGTGGTTAGTGCACTGCATGTTGCGCTGCCATGTGGCGCTGTAGGGTCTCTTTGGTCGTGAGTTCGAACCTGGGGTTGGCTCTACTTTTGTTTTCTTTTTCTTTTTTTTAAATGGAGTCAAAGAGTGTATTTGGGTATTTAATGAACACAGAGAGTTTGTAAGCACAACTGTGAGTTGGCACAGTGGCTTGGGTGTGGCGTTGAGTGCTATTGGCTCTGTGGCTCCGCTTTTGTTTTCTTTTTTTTATTAAATGAAGTCAAAGAGTGTATTTGGGTATTTAATGAACACATAGAGTTTGTAAGCACAACAGTGAGTTGGCACAGTGGGCTTGGGTGTGGCATTGAGTGCAATTGGCTCTGGTTTGAGCCTGGGCATGCACAATGAGTTTTTAAAAAATTATATTTTTATACTTTTCAAGTTTTACAAAAGGGGGAAAACTTCTTATAAATATCATAAAATATTAATAGACTACTTGGGAATTATTTTAAACATTCTAAGAGATATTTTTGAGAACTTTAAACTCATGAATTAAATAAATTCTAGATGCAAGTTTGAGAAGAGAAGGCATATGAGTAAAGATTTGTAAAGAGTTAAATAAAGTTTAATCATGAGGGGGGAAATAAGAAATTCCTAGAGATTAATTGTAAAGAGTTGGTGTTTTTAAACTCAAAAGAAGTTTGTATTGAAAAGTATAGTTGAAGAATAAATGAATATGAAAAGGGTTGTATTAATCGAGAGAACTTTGAAAGTGATTAGTTTGGTTGGCTAACTAAGAAGTTGTTCATAAGAAATTTGATGTGGAAAATTATTGTTGAATGTGTTATAAAAGTTGAATGTTTCGAGATTTATAAACATAAAGTGGGTAAAGAGAATTGCTGAATAAAAGATGAAATGTTTATGTTGAGGTTGTTTATAACCTGTTTGATCTCTAGAGTGAGATGATTGTTGGAATCTAGAGCCTAGGCGAGTCCCTTTGTAAACGGCATTTGTGAATAATAAAAATTTGAGAACTAAGCAGGGTGGGTTAAGTATCTCTTGAGAAGTAACCAGTTTGGGCTAACTTTGTCTCGTGTTGATTTAAGTCTGGTAGGGTAAGTTAGTGTTAGGATTGTGTCTTGAATACTCGTTGTTCATATTAGAAGAAGGTAAGATGAAGCACGGAGGTCGAAGCGTCGAAGTGAGTAGAAGGGAAAACAACACCAGCAAGGAGCAGGTATAGTTGCGGTCGACTGTCCTATGTTGCAATCGACCGCACCCCCCGACCGCACCCCCGACCGCTCGTAGTACAGGGAATGTCAGAGAGTGGTACGGTTGACCGATCTTGTTGGACAGTCGACCGTCTGCGGCGCTGTGTTCGTTTTGGGCCTCGAATTGTTAGGTCATTTTAGCCCAATCTTCAACTCCAAGTTAGATCGTGCGGCTCCTATTTAGTTACTTCTTTTCCAGGTTATATCGGACGACTGAGAATCAAAATTAGACCTAGATTTCACTCCATTCTTCTATATATATTGTAAACTCTTTTAATATGAGAGGTAGTACTTCATGATTCTTTTCTTCATTGCAAAGAGAGGCTCGAGAGAGAGATAGTTCTTGTTGAGTGAGTTTAATTCCTTGTATTTAGTGAATCAGTAAATCCTTGTAATCTCCTCTAGTTGAATATCAGATCTCCCTATATTTTCCCTCGGATTAAGCAAAAGCTAACCGGGATAAGTCATTGGTGTGTTTGTCTTAGTTTGGTGGATCTACTTGCATGCTCAATTTATTCATCTCGTCCACTTCGACATTCTCATTGCTCTATTAGTTTCGCTGCGATGACGGGCGTTGGTTGACGCCCCAATCCCAATAACTGGTATCAGAGCTTTAGGTTGCCGAGTCCCTTGGTTAAGATGACTGGGCACATTATTTTGAAGATCAAGCAGTTTGATGGAAAGATCAATTTCAATCTTTGGAAGACTGACATGTATGATGTTCTTGTTCAAGAACGTTTATAGCCGTTAAGAAGAAAGAAAAGTCAACTGATATAAAGGATGACGGTTGGGAAGATATTCGTGAAAGAGCCATAAGTCTGATCCGACTATCCTTGGCGGACTAGGTCGAGTGCAGATTTCTTGAAGAAACTGATGCGGTGAGTTTATGGAAAAAACTCATAGCTGACTACTCTGGTTCGTCGTTATTAAATTGAATGTATTGGAAGAGGAAGTTGTTCCTTTTATCTATGAAGGAAGGTACCGATCTCCAAGATCACATTACAGAGTTCAATAAGATATTATCTGAACTTAAGGCGATCAACGCAGATGTGTGTGAGGAAGATAAAGCTTTCAACCTGATATATTCACTGTCGGATTCGTACGAGCCTTTGATCACTACCATGCTACACGGTAGAACTGCCAAGGAGAGTATTTCGGTAGATGGTGTAATCAAAGCATTGAAGAAAAATCAACTTAGGAAGGAGACCAATAAATTATCATCGTCTATTCCTACAAGTTGTCTAGCAGTGAATGGTCCTTCGGGGGAAAGACACAGTGTTTTGCAAAAGGATTCGATCCGTTGCCGATATTGTAAGAGGCCAGGGCATATCAAGAAAGACTGTTGGAAATTACAGAATCAGGAGAGCGCCAAAAACTGGAGTTCAGCCACTAATGTGGTTACTGCCTTTGATTCAGGTGGTTCGTGTCTTCTTGTTTCAAATTCTTTAGAAGTGGATTCTAGTTGGTTTCTTAACTCAGGGAGTTCTTCTCATATTTGCTCTGAGAGAGAGTTGTTTTCTACTTATAAGTACTACGGGGCGTTGTGTGACAATGGGAACTGGGGAGATTTGTGAAGTAGTGGGTGAAGAGACAGTTGAGTTGAAGATGCCAGGTCTAAATATGTTCACTTTAAGGAATGTTTTGCATATTCCTCTGCTGAAATGGAATCTGATTTCCTTGGGAACTCTTGATGCACGGGGCTGCAGGTACACAGCTAGAGGTAGAGTTATGTCTATTTTTCAAGGTCGTCGTGAGGTGATTAGAGGTATGAGAGTGGTTGGGCCAAGCCAACACAATCTCTACAAGCTTTGGAAATTCGAAAATCCTGCGCAGGGATTGATTGTTCTTTTCCCATCATTCCTGCAAGCTCAACTAGTTTGCCGCAACTAGATTCATCGAGACGAGGACCACGACGTTCGAATATCGTCGAGAGGTGGAGAAAGCCTAAGGGTAGGTGGAGTTCGTGCAGAGTTTGGCAACTTCGTGAGTACATCTACGGAGGTGTACCCTTGAAGGGGTATACTGGAATTGGTGGTGGAGTTTGTTAGGATTGTGTCTTGAATACTCGTTATGCAGATTAGAAGAAGTTAAGATGAAGCACAGAGGTTGAAGCGTCGAAGTGAGTAGAAGGGAAAACAACTGCAGCAAGGTGCAGGTTTATTTGCGATCGACTGTCCTATGTTGCGGTCGACCACACCCCCCGATCGCACCCCTGACCGCTCATAATACAGGGAATGTCAGAGAGTGGTACGGTCGATCGGTCTTGTTGGACGGTCGACCGCCCGCGGTGCTGGTTCGTTTTGGGCCTCGATTTGTTAGGTTGTTTCAGCCCAATCTTCAACTCCAAGTTAGGTCATGCGGCTCTTATTCAGTTACTTCTTTTCCAGGTTATATCGAACGACCGAGAATCAATATTAGACCTAGGTTTCTCTCTATTCTTCTATATATATTGTAAACTCCTCCAATATGAGAGGTAGTACTTCATAGATTCTTTTCTCCGTTGCAAAGAGAGGCTCGAGAGAGAGATAGTTCTTGGTGAGTGAGTTTAATTCCTTGTATTAAGTGAATCAATAATTCCTTGTAATCTCCTCTAGTTGAATATATCAGATCTCCCTATATTTTTCCCTGAATTAAGCAAAAGCTAACCGGAATAAGTCATCGGTGTGTTTGTGTTAGTTTGGTAGATCTACTTGCTTGCTCAATTTATTCGTCTCATCCACTTCA
The DNA here is from genome assembly GCA_017893485.1 of Hemerocallis citrina. Taxonomy (NCBI): domain Eukaryota; kingdom Viridiplantae; phylum Streptophyta; class Magnoliopsida; order Asparagales; family Asphodelaceae; genus Hemerocallis; species Hemerocallis citrina. Next base: position 196,912 of record CM030361.1, on the reverse strand, counting down.
CATCCTCATTGCTCTATTAGTTCTGCTGCGACAATGGGCATTGGTTGACACCCCAATCCCAACAGTTAGCTCTAGGTTGTGATGATTTTTAATTAAAACTTAAGGAGGCACTAAGGAGAGATGTGATGAAGTCTGGGCAAACGTGAGTATGAGGGTCTTGATAGCGCGGTGGGAGGTTATCTTCAGAATTATCGGGATTGCGGCTCACGGTGGGAGATATTCCTTCAGAATTATCGGGATCGAGGCGATGCTCATGGGGTATTTGTGTGATGAGGTACCGATGACAGCGCGATGTGGGTTTTGTCTCCATAATTATCGGGGTGTGAGGCATGATAGCCGAAAATCACTCACGGTGGGAGGATGACTCTCAAGAATTATCAGGATCATAGCTTGCGGTGTGGGTATTCACCTCCAGAATTATCGGGGTTACGACTCGCGATGGGAGAGCGATACTCAAGAATTATCGGGGTGGTTTAGATACTCATAAGATATCTAAACCTTACATTAGTCACCATAGTAGTAATTCATTGCGAGGGATTTAACCTTGTAATGTGGAGTACGTAGGTGCTTGCCCTCGGACCTATGTAGAATGGGATGCATAGAATCCGAACAAATATGCATTAGTGTCATTGTAGTATAACATCTACATTAGGCATTAAGTCATATCATACGGTGACATGTTTAGGATAGTCACTCTTTTATACTTTATTATGCATTCAAGTTTATGTTTGCTAAAGTAAGAGAATCGCTGTTTTATAGCACTGCGTAAGTTGTATGCAACCGCCCACAGTTTTCCAGTGCACGACTTGGATTAGCAAAATGGCATGAAGATGAATTGATGCTAAAGATTATTTCCATGATTTAAGCTGTTGATGTTAAAGTTGTATATTTCAAGTTGTATTCATGTAATTTTCACTGCGTTGATATAAAGAATAGTGTTATATAATAAAAAAAATTTAATTTCCTTGTAAAATTGTACGAATTGAAGTAAAAGATCCAGTTGTGCTACGAATTACATGTAAATGGAATTCGGGGTGTTACAAATAATGGTAGTCAAAATGCCAGACTTTAAGATGGCTGTATTGAATGTTACTATTGTACTGCTTCTCAACAAAAAAAAAATACACAAATGAAATCAACATTATGAGAATAGCGGAGTGAGTAATAATCATTATGAGGACACATACGGATAATCAAACAGAATGGACGAAAACTATAATCAGCATTCAAGTAAACCTAAGAACAAAAACAAAAAAGACGAAAGAGACCTGAGGGAGTTATAGAGGACGGCAGGAGTTTTTTATTATTATTATAATTTTAATAGGTGTTAGGGTAGGTTTGGGAAAAACCGTGAGATTTTGTAAGATTGGGAAAGTGAGAAGGAAATAGACTGTGTTTGAGGGATTGGTTTTTTTTTATTTTGTTGTGATTTTTTAATAAAACCGTGTGTAGTGCACGTGTTAGTTGCAAATGAATCCCTACGTTTTTTCTCCCTTATCTATTTCAAAGTAGAGAAAGGAGAGAGGGGGTAGACTCTCTCTTCTATTAGTATAAGATATAACTAGTATAACCCTGTGCAATATATTGAACATAATTTTTAAATATAATCATGTATAATATATTGTCCATAATTTTTAAAAAGTAAGAAAATAACAAAACTATTTTTGAAAAAATCCTCTAATAACATCTATACAATATTCACGCTTTTTAAGGTTTGATTAAAGGCTAGAAATGCATTTCAAATTTTGGATGGAGAAAGAGTATAAAGTTGTCTCATACATTTGCTCTTCTTTTTTTGTTTTAAGAAGAAAAAATTAGAAAAATTCTTAGACCAAAAGCGGTTTAACATAATATATTGTATAGATAATAAATAGGTAAAAAAACACTCTTTCTAAAAAACATTCAAACAATTTGTTCTTCTTTTGGGAAGCGGATTTCAGGTTGGCCTTGTTCAAGACAGTTATTCTTGTTAGAAAAAAGAAAGTTTGTTTTTGTTGCAGTGAGAAGACGTGAAAAAACTTGAAACAATTATTACCACATAAGAAACTTTGCATTGGCCTGTCCTCCAAACCCATATCAGGTAAAAGATTTCCCATAGTCGAAATATTAAAAAAATAAAAAATAAAAAAATATCTAAGCCAAAATTATTCTAAGAGCATATGTAGTCGTTGGCAATTTACTCAATTTTTGGGAAAAAAATGAAAAAAGTAGCTGCAGTCTTAGCATTGGTATAAATACCCAAAATCCGGGTCCGACCTGGATCCAACCCGGTCTATCCGGGTCTGAATTCGAGTATTAAAATGAGACCCGTTGTATTTTCGGGTCCGGATTCGGATCCGCTCAAAAGAGACCCGACCCGGACCCGGACCCGTTAAAAAAATCCAAAAAATCAACATAAAAGTAAATATTCTATCCTCATCCCTCCCCTCCTTCCTCCTCAATTCTAAATATTCCCCTTCCAAACTCAAAACTCGTGCATTTTTCTTCTATCGTCTATTCTAAATCATCCACTCGCCGGCTCCGCTCCCCGCTCACACTCCCTCTCCTACCCGAACGGGTAGGAATATTTTAATAGGACCCGGACCCGGTCCTCACGGGTCCGGATCCAATTTTTGGACCCGTAGGGGGACCGGGTCCGGGTAGTGAAGGACCCGACCCGACCCGATACCAATGCTAGCAGTCGTTGGCTAACAACTCAAAATTTCGGTTTTAGAGAAACAATATTCTGCCAAATTTGGCAGACAAAATAAAAATTTGGAAAAAATAGATTTGATCAAACGAAAAATTATCTTTCGTCTGTTCATTTTTTTAAATTTTTCCCCATCGAACGGTAAATGATTTACCGTCCCGATTTTATAAAAAAAAACATTGGACGGGAAATGATTCCCCGACCTTGATTTTTTTTTTAACAAAATACAATGGATGGACAAAAAATGATTTTACATCCGTTCCAAAAAAATTTTAAAAAGAAAAAACATCGTACAGGAAATCATTTCCCGTCTGTCCGTTTGTTTTTTTTTAAATGGACGGACAGGAAATTATGTGATTTCCTGTCCCATCAAATTTTTTTTAAAAATATTATTTTTTTATGGGACGGCGAATCATCTATCGGCCGCTCCAAATAATTAAAAAAAAAATTTTTAAGGAGAAACGATAAATCATGTTTCGTCTGAGAATTTAAAAGTTAAAATACTCAAAATTTTGGTTGCCACGGCAAAAACTTATTTTTCCTTTTTCTATTTTTTGTCAAATACCCAAAATTTAAATTTGGGTTGCGACTACTACAGATGCTCATGTCTCTTTCTCTTTAAGGAGTCCCAAAAATCCATGTTTTAGTCTGCATGACATTAAAGTTTACAACATGGCTCAACAGTTTGGGTCCATTCCTGCTCCAATCACAAGAACTAAATAAACCCAACTCCTTTTTTTTTTTACTTGCTAGGGTTTCAGGCCATTATCAAAATATAACAAAACAAAATAAACGAAATAAAATAAAAAAATTTCGTTTATAAATGGAGCGGGCCTTGGATTCATCAGAAATAAATGGAGCGGGCCTTGGATTTTAGGTGGAGATTTCAATATCACTAGATTCCGTAACGAGCATAGAGGAGGAGGACACCACCGTACAGAACAAGATTCTTTCAACGAGATTATAGAGGAATTAGATTTATTAAAGCTGGAGATGACTGACAGAAAATTCACGTGGTCGAACATGCAGAGAAACCCTACTCTGGCTAAGCTTGATAGGGTACTTGTGTCGTCTGATTGGGAAGAGATCCACCCTCTTACAAAGGTTAAATCGGCTTTGCGCTACACTTCAGATCACCTTCCATTGGTCGTCGACTGCAGGCATCAAGATAAGCAGCAGCATTTTAGTTTCAAATTTTAGAAAGCATGGACCATCTGCGAGGAAACCAAGCAAGTCATTGCAGAATCATGGAGTGCCGTAACATCGCAATCCACAGCCGTCGGTATTTGGATCGAAAAGACTAGACGTCTTCGTAGGAGATTAAAAGGGTGGGCTGGCCAGAAAAAGATCGCCATTTTGCAGAATAGGATAGAAGCTTGCAGTAGAATCTCAGCTTTAGAAACTTACCAAGAGGAGAGAGAGCTGCGAGAGGAGGAGAAAGACGAGCTGGTCAGCAAAAGACTGGAGATTCAGCAAAGCATCCAGATGGAGGAGTTATACTGGCAACAGAGATCAAGAGTACAATGGCTCCGTGAAGGGGACGCCAACACAAAGTTTTTCCACAAGATGGCTAACGGAAGAAAAAAGCATAATTATATTACGGGATTAACAGTGGATGGAATTTGGACAGAGAACGACCACCGAATCAAAGAGCACCTCGATGCTAAGTTTCATGATATCCTAGGGCCTACTTCAGCTAACAGATGCGGGCTTGCTCCTGATATGTGGGGCTCGTCCAGAATAGAGGGGAGCTCAGGTATCGAAGAAAGATTTACAGAAACAGAGGTGCTACAAGCAATTAAGTCGCTCGGTCAGGACAAAGCACCAGGACCAGACGGTCTTCCGATCTTTTTCTACAAAATATATTGGGACGTCATCAGAGCCGACCTCATGAACATTTTCCACGACCTGTACGAGGGATCTGCAGACCTGGATAGACTGAATTACGCTTCTATCGTTCTGATCTCCAAGAAAAGTAACGTCCAATCCTACGAAGACCTACGGCCTATCAGTCTCATTAACGGCTCGTTCAAGATTATCACAAAGGTGTTAGCGCAAAGACTCAGCCCACATTTGAACGACGTTATCGCTCCATCCCAAAGTGGGTTCATTCGTGGGAGGGACATTATGGATAGCATCGCTTCCGCCCATGAAATCATTTTTAGAGGTCACAAGGACAAGGCCGACGGGTTTCTTCTAAAATTAGACTTCCAACGGGCTTACGACTCCGTTAACTGGGATTGTCTAGACGAGGCATTAGAACGCAAAGGTTTCGGCGAGAAGTGGAGATTATGGATGCATAAGTGCATCCGTGGGGGAAAATCGTTTATTCAGGTAAATGGGTGGCAGGGTAAAGAGATTAGGTGCAGAAGAGGGCTACGACAAGGGGATCCGCTATCTTCCCTACTCTTCGCCATAGTAGCAGATGGATTAGCCAAAATGATAAGAAGGGCTCAAGAAAACAGCACGATCACAAGAATCGAGATTAAAGGTATCTCACAGCCAATGTCGATTCTCCAATACGCCGACGACACCCTCCTGTTCGGAAGAGCCACCATGCAAGAAGTGCTTGCAATCAAGGCAGTTCTGGGGTGCTTTCAAGGTTGGTCGGGACTTAAGATTAACTTCAATAAGTCTAGCATTATCCAAATTTCCGACCATCTTTCAATGACGTCTAACGAGATTTCGGAGATCCTGAGCTGTAAGGTCAGCGACTACCCTATCAAATATCTTGGCACGCCCATTAGACCGGGAGCACTATTGAAGGAGAATTGGTATCCGGTCATTGACAAGATTGAAAAGAAACTTCTTGGATGGCAGAGTCGTTTTCTGTCTCTGGGCGGAAGAATCATTTTGCTGAATTCAGTCCTTTCTGCTATCCCCCTATATCTAATGTCGATCTACGAATTTCCAAAATGGGTGATCCACCGGATTGATAAAATCAGAAGAAAATTTCTTTGGAAAGGAACGGACGAAGGAAACAAAGGCTTACCACTTGTCAAATGGGGTAGAGTATGTAAGAGTAAGGAAAACGGGGGCCTTGGAATCAAGAACCTTCAAGATATGAACCAAGCGTTGCTTTGCAAGTGGTGGTGGAAAATTTCAACTAAGAAGATGGGCTGGTGGAGCTATTCTTTCGCTCTGTTCCGCAAGAGAAGAAAATACAAATTCGGCGGCAGAAGCCCTACAGCCAAGGTGTCCTTCCTCTGGAAGGGCATTGCTAAGCTCGGTGAGATTTTCCACACGAATACCAAATGTAAAGTGGGCAACGGTAAAAACACTAGATTCTGGAAAGACAAATGGTGCGGGGATACTACCCTACAGAACAGATTCCCTCACGCTGCAAAAGGAACGATAAACTTGGATCTAACTGTGGCAGATGTGCGGAAGAACGGGAAACTTAATTTTATAGTTGCTCCCAACCTCGATCAGGATAGCATATCTCAGTTCGAAGAGCTCTACAAACTAATTATCGACGAAGGGGGACACTTGAACGACGTCGAGGACGATAGATTATGGAATTCAGACACGTCTAATGTCTTCACAGTGGCGGCAATGTATAGGTGGATCAACGACGGTGGGACGAGATGCACAAACCAAGCGGCGATTTGGGGAGCTTATGTCCCGTTTAAAGTCAAAGTGTTCTGTTGGTTAGTTCACAAAGACGCTATTCTGTCCAAAGTTAACCTCAGGAAAAGAAACTTGCAAATCGACGTCAAGTGCGGATTATGCCTCCATCCAGAAGAGGACGCGAATCATATACTATTCCTTTGTCCAAAAGCGCGGTTAACTTGGGAAGTAGTTTGTAGGGGTTTCGGGATTGATCGGGTACCTAATTCATCTTCAGATATTTGGGGAACTTTTAGAAACTGTCTCATTAGGTCGGGAGATAAAAAAAGTTGGGATATAGCAGCTGCAGCATCTATGTGGAACCTATGGCTAGAAAGAAATGATTTTATATTCCGCAACATATCATTATCATTTAAGAATTCCATGCGTAAAATATTTGTGTTGATTCTTGATTGGGCAGGAATTCAGGAGACATTGAAGAAGAGGAGGATCATCGAGGGCGAGTAGTGTTGGGCACGAGCATAGAGAAGAGGACTGAACACAAGTGCCAGGTGTTCGGTGGGCTGTGAGCTAGACTGATAGGGCTTTCATATCAACTCGGGATGGTCCGAGTTCTTTTGGTGACGCGCGTACTCTCTTGATCACGCGGCTGTGGTGTTGTTGTTTTCTTAGTTAGTTGTACTTTTGGTTGATGTTTCATGCAGCATGTTGCTTTCGTACTTTAATTTCTGTTGTAATCCTGTGTTTCGTTATATCGTATTAATGGAACGATGACGTTAGTCATCTTTTATCAAAAAAAAAAAAAAAAAATCTCCAACTCATGTTTATACTTACAACTACAGCTCCCAAATTTATTTAGAAAAATCTTCTTCTAAGCATAAGCTGCAGTACTGTCTCCATTCGAATGACTTTTAAGAGAATCCATTCTGGCTTCCCTGATCCAAAGAATTTACTAAACATGACTTTGAGATGCCAACAAACACACACACACATATATATATTGTTAAAAATCGATTCCATCATATTGTACTCATCAAGACGTACAAAATGATGTACTCATATGTCCAAAACCGATTTCAAATGAATGAAATATTTGCCTCCAAAGTTAGCTTGTTAAAATGAAGAATAGAACTTTTGCTTGATATGTGACATCTAAACTTAGTCCCATATCGATAAGGAGCAAAAAGCAAATGAAGTTATAAGTTAAAAACTGAGTCAAAGGGTTGTGCCCTTAGGGGTACGAATATTTTCTCCGGAGGGAGAACACATCCAACTTGGGCATTGGTGTGGAACACACGCACGCACCGGCCCGGCCCGGGCCTGCCCCGAGCTTGTGTACTTATTTTTTTGCAAGAATTCAGCTCTGTTTTGAGCTGGATACGAGCGGTTGCGACAGTTTTTGTCTGAACAGTTGCAACAACTGCCGTCAGTTCTGATTTGATACGGGCAGTTACAACTGTCGTGACAGTTCTGTCTAAACAGTTGCAACAACTGCCACGGGATTAGGGCTATAAATAGGACAAGATTCTGATCAAATCCTCAGTTCCATTCATATCTTCCTTATCATCCTGTATCAACATAGCAGTATCACAAACGCTATCATCATATCCTTTCTCGTCCGAGCCTCCATTATTCGAGTGTAAGTTAATAGAGTTCTGAGTGTTGCATCTTGGGAGATGACTGTCGTTAAACCTGTGTACACCATTGCAGTGGCAGAATTAAACGTCTTAAGGACATTGCTTCGACAAGCCTCAATCCGTATTTTTTCTTTCTTCACCATACTCAAGGTCGGAATTGAGAACACATCCAACTTGGGCATTGGTGTGGAACACACGCGCGCACCGGCCCGGCCCGGGCCTACCCCGAGCTTGTGTACTTATTTTTTTGCAAGAATTCAGCTCTGTTTTGAGCTGGATACGAGCAGTTGCGACAGTTTTTGTCTGAACAGTTGCAACAACTGCCGTCAGTTCTGATTTGATACGGACAGTTACAACTGTCGTGACAGTTCTGTCTAAACAGTTGCAACAACTGCCACAGAATTAGGGCTATAAATAGGACAAGATTCTGATCAAATCCTCAGTCCCATTCATATCTTCCTTATCATCCTGTATCAACATAGCAGTATCACAAACGCTATCATCATATCCTTTCTCGTCCGAGCCTCCATTATTCGAGTGTAAGTTAATAGAGTTCTGAGTGTTGCATCTTGGGAGATGACTGCCGTTAAACCTGTGTACACCATTGCAGTGGCAGAATTAAACGTCTTAAGGACATTGCTTCGACAAGCCTCAATCCGTATTTTTTCTTTCTTCACCATACTCAAGGTCGGAATTGAAGATAACATATTTTCTTTCTGTGCTTTGTGTACAGTGATATACACTGTTTGCGAAACAGTCCCTTTAATTCACAATTATCAAGGTTCGAATTGAAGATTCAGTTGATAGTGAGTTATACTATTTGCGTAACTGTATAAGTATAATTAAATTTGAGTAGAAATTTAATTTGTTGTATTTTTATATTAAAAATTAAATTTGTCTACATAAGTTATAACATATATATATATATATATATATATATATATATATATATATATATATAACTGTACTTCACTTCATCTTTAAGCTTGTGAAAGGTCACTAAGAGAATTTGCAACACGCCATCACAAGCTATACAGGGAGTCGTTTTATGAGTGTTTCCTCTCCCATTTCCCTTCACGCCTCCCATCCCGCTCTCTCCTCTCAGCAATCTGTCTTGACTTGCTACCTCGTGATCCATGTCTGGAACCAGAACTAAAACCCCCGGCCAACCCATCAAAGGCTGTCGATGACTCCGGATCACCCACACTGTTTGCATCACCAGAATCTCTGCTCCCATCGAAACTGTCTTCATAAGTAGCAGTGCTGTGTTCGTCCAAGCGGTCTCTTGATTGTAGAATGGTTGGAAGGTGATCCGAGAATGATCGAGAGCCTGCAAGCACTACAGTTGGTGGAGCCGCACTCGGAGTTGGACCCGCTGTTGTTGCTGTTTGTGAAGTGCCACTCTCATGGCCTCTGCTGCTTGGCCTGAGGTTTCCTTCATTTCCTTGCCTCCCATTAATATTCTCTCTTTCCCGATATCTTTCCCTAGCACGACTGCAACAGTTCAGAGTACAACCATATAAGAGTCCTATGACTAAGGAACATATTACTATACTACTGTTTATACTGGAACGAAAACTCAAAATTATGAAAATAAATATTACCTTTAACCTTTCGATTGTAAGGGTATTTTGCAGGGGAAAAAAATTTGTTCCTCATTTAGCACCTATGTCCTATACTAAGCATGATACAATATCTGTAACAAGCCATTTATAGAGTCCTTATAGCCTATTTTAGGAAATTAAAGAAACTGTATAGTGACACAACCATATTTAGTGGATTCCCTGACCACAAAATCTCTGTTCAGTAGATAAATTAGAAAGGGGGGATGGTACGAAAATTTTCAGTACAAAGAATTCATTCCAAAGCCCATGCACTACAGGATGCTATGTTAAAAAGTAAGTTATATATCAAATGCAAATAAAACTAATTCAGTATTAAGTAATTACCAAAACCATTTCCATTACACCTAAGCAGGAGTATATACCTGTTGGAATTAGAAGGTAATTCTCTCCGTGATGAACGGACACCAACCTCAACTTGCTCTAGTTCCTTTTGAAGCTCCCTCTGTAAAAGTTAAGAACACGTGCCATCATTATAACAAGAAAAAAAACATCAAAGAAAATTTATTTTTCTACACATGTAACGTAAGTAATCAACAAATAATAAAACAGTTTCCATTTGTTCATAGTATTTTATTACAATTAAGTATTAGGAAAGAAAAAAATATTGCAATTAACTTCTACCAAGGCATGGACTATGTAGCTGCTCCAATTAGGATTGCAAATACAGCAGGACAAATGCTGTGTGAAAATAGCAAAAAAAACAGTAAAGTTATTCTATTAAAAAATTAGGATCTTCCTATAAATTACAACTGGTGGAGAATTTCAAGGCACGGTGTAATTGTTTTCCTTAAAACGTCATCCACCTCACAACAAACCAAACATAAAAGAGTGTTGAAGCTGAACTTTGTGTCACGGCAGCTACAAATGCAGAAGTTAAATAGTTAAGATGGTTACTAGAAGACTTAGGAATTTCTTCCATGCAAACTTCTGTATTTTGTGATAATATGAATACCATCAAGCTTGCCAATGATCCGATCAAGCATAAACATACTAAACATATTGATATTGATGCCTCCTTTGCTCGCAAGCACGTGCCCAAATTCATCATCCTTCATTATGGGCCTTTCAAACTTCAATATGCAAATTTCTGCACTAAATTGCAGATTACGGCCCAACATGCATTGTTGCTTTCCAAACTCTCAATGATCCACCGTGAATTTGACAGAAGATGTTGATATATGGACAGTGACAAGTATATTATCGTGTATTCATAGGTATACAGTGTATACAGTTCTCATAGATACGTAAAACAATTTAGATTTCATCTTCTCAAAATATATCAATGTCAGGTCAAACCTCTTGAGTAGTAGATAGCATGCCACGCTGGTTCGCAGCGCCATCTCCACATGTTTCTGATTGGGACACATGTCCTGGACTCTGGTCCAACCGGTGCGACCGGTCAACTAGTGGGTTTAGTTTAGTTTTATTTATTTTTATTTTATTTTTTTTAAATCGCGCAACCTTTGCCTAACTCATGAGAAACAAAATCTCACCTCGAAATTCAGTTTCCTTCATCTCTATTTCCAAGATCACATAATCTCCAATTCCCCAAATCACCTCCCAAACCCCTCCAAGAGCCTCACTTGAGCATGGAACGTGGATCCGGGATCTGCATCGCTATCCTCCCTATCTTCGGTGGGTCTTCTCCTTCCCAGTAGGAGGACTTCCAGTCGTATCGGAAGATCCTCGTCGTTGTCTGAATTTTCTATTGCCCTCTCTCTCCGCATCCAGATCTTGCGCTTGATGATTTCGCGACGACCAGTTTGTTTATTATAGTGATTAAGGGGATTTTGGTGCCGACTTTTGGGAGGGATCTCGGTAGTTTTTAGAAGGTGATGTGAGTTTCAATCAAGAAAAGAATGGAGGAGAATGAAGGGGAGAAGTTTGAGATCCGATGAAATCCATAGTGTTCTGTAGTTGTTTGGCTTGTGGTGTTCATGTTGTCCATCTTAATGGAGAAATTTATGTCAACTTCTATAATTTTGGGTCATTTATAATGTCAAATTGCTAACGATGGAAATCAGGTCCAACGGGCCGGGTCGGGTCGGACGACTCGGACCCGCTCGGGTCGAACCGAAATTCAGGTGGGCTCGGGTCGGGTTGGCACTTTAACCGGACTGGGCTGGGTTAAAAAGTGTAAAGTTCGACCCAGTCGACCCGCAAACCCATTAGGGTCAACCCCGTTTCGGGTCGGACAGGGTTTCGGGTTGGCTCGGGTTGGGTTATTTTTTAATATGTTGGTTAATATTTTAAATTTTATATGAAATAGGTGTGAACAACAAAATTAATTGCTCACTACCCACTACTCAATTAGCCCACCACAACATAGCTATTTATAGCCAACTCGGCTCCTCACTTCTCTCATCTCACCAATTTGGGACTAAATATATTTGGATTTTAAACTTTGAAAACTTTTAGTCCTACATTGGTGAGATAATAGAAGTGATGAGGTGGAGTTGACTATAAATAGCTAGGATGGAGGTTGTCTAATTGAGTAGTGGGTAGTAATCAATCAATTTTGATGTCCACACTCATTTTTATAAAATTTTAAAGAGTGTATATGCATATATACATATATATACATGTATGTTGCAGTATATATATATACATATATACATATATTTTGTAGCAAAAAAAAAAAGATTAAAAAATACTAACAGCAAAAAATCACAACAACAAAAAAAATCCAAACGGGTCAAATCCATAAAACTGCAGGTCACGGGTCGGGTTTGGGTCCAGTTGACGTCGGGTTGCGGGTCGGGCCGAGCGGGTTTGAATTGAATTTTCACCGACCCGGGTTGACCCGGTTTGGATTTCAGGTTCGATCCGAACCTCAACCGGGTTAACGCGGGTCGACCCGACCCGACCCGATTGCCATCCCTACAAATTGCCCATCAAGCAACTTATTCAAGGAAAAAAATGTTATTTTGTCAGGATAATCCTAAATTCTTAATTATTTTACTTTTCTTAAGCAAGATGAAAGAGGACTCTGATCACCAGAGATGAGGTAAGAGTGCTGGGAACATCGGAGAATGCCCGTTAGCCAGAGGTGATGTGGAAATACTGAGCAGATTGCCGGAAGAGGTCCACTCACCAGGGAAGACGAAGCAGCTGGTGAAGGGGTTGTTCTATGGGTTTAGGTTTTTTTTCTGAGGTGGAAGAAATAAAGTTGTTTTTTTTTTTATTTAAAGAAAAATAAAGTGGAAGTGTGGAACCAGTTGAGACTTTAAGTTGGCACACATGGCCCAATTAGAGACGTGTTGAAACCAGCGTTGATAAACAACATTTTCCTTTATATGTGTCATCTAGTGCTCATAAAGTTATCAGAAACATGTGGACAATGTCTTATCAGACTAGAGAAGTAAAAAAGAATTTCAATAAGAACAAAAGATATGCGATGATGGGGTCACATATAGACAGTTCACACTTGATTCAGTGTTCGTGGTAGGAATATCTCCGATTGAAGAAGCTATGCATAGTATTGAAATAAGTGAAAAGATAAATTTAATAGTTGCTCTAGAGCTTGAAACACTACCTGAGTCTGTCTTTCCCTTTCCATATCGAGAGTGAACTGCAGTTCCCTAGTTTTTGCACGTTCAATCTCCAACTGCCGCTGTCTTTCAACTGTACGTTCCACTTCGATTGCTCTTTCCCTGATAATAACAAAAAGGTTAATAATTGATGCAATTGAAGTTATAATCTGTTGGATACAAGATGGGCAATGAAGCAAACCTATCAATCTCTTGCAAAAGTTCCATTTCACGTGAGGCTGCCTCTTCCAAATAATTTTGGCGAGCACGTCGCATGAGAAGTTTTTTTTGCCTACGGGATGCTATTTCTTCTCTAAGTTTGGACCTCTCTCTGGAAAAGAAGGGATAAAACAGAAAAAATTTCAAAAAAAATATATATATATAAGAAATTAAAGATAGCATCAACGTAAGTTAAAAAGAATAGAGTAGCAAACTAAATACATGCAATCAACCCCAAATATTTACCATAAGTTATCATTCTTGTTGATGTTGTTATGGTAACCAAAAAATTTAAACTCAAGCAGGCAGGTCTACTTTTTGAAACCAATTCTAAAAGTTTCAAAATAATTCAGATTCATATTTGTATGTATTGTAAAGAACTAAAAATACATATCAGCATACTGCATATTATGCCAAATAGGCATAAACTATAAACATTTTAATAGACTTCAGATTAAGAATGCTAAAAGCATGCATAAAAAATAGCATATAAACTTAATCTGTGATACTTACAAGGATTTAATGTCATTCTTAATTTTCTGAAGACGGCTACCATCCTCCTTATCATCTATTCAGAAGAATAAAGCAACATAAATATAGCAAGTAAAAAAACAGTATCAGGAGCACTAAGTAAGAAATTAGTCATACTTACACGACACATTGGAACCAACAAGTGTTTCTTCTTGAAGACTTGTAGAAACTTCTTTAAGTGCTTTTTCTTTCTGAAGAAGGTCTATTTCTATCTCAGCTTCCTCTAGTTCCTGAAACATTTTCAAGGAGATAAACTGGATCTTATGTGCTGCAAGTTAGATGGGAACACAAACATTATTAACTTTAATAAAGTCTGCTACCTGAGTCTCTTGATCAGTTCTCTTCGAGAAGAAATCAAAGTATGATTGAATGGAAGTCAGAGTTGAAATGACCTACAAAAAGCAAGAACTAACCAGTAAAACACAGAGAAGCTTGTGTAATAATCGGCTGTATATAAGCTAAACAACCAAGTCAAATTTTGAACATAAAGACAAAGGGCATCACTGAAATTGTAAAGACAAAGGGCTGTAATAATCGGCTGTATATCATGTATAGTTAGTCAAACTCATGGTTAAAAGAAATTGTATAAGCATCGTAAAGCAAAATCACAGAACTACTTGGTAGTGTACATTAAGGATAATAATCCAAACATGAATAATCCAAACATGTATACACTTACTTTGCCCAATATCATTTTGCTCTTATCAAATCCCATATAAGCTAGTAAATGACAAAAGATTACATCTTTCAATATGCATCATGAGGTACAGATTTGTGTACAAATACAATATAATACTGTAGGAAAAAGCTGGCACTGGACAAAGATGAATCCAACCCGGTCAAAGCAGAGTAGAAACCAACAGTTAAACCCCACCCAAAATAAACCAAGGCAGATGAGCCGAAGTTTCAAAAGTTAAGATTTGGATCTAGGACAGATCTAGCAGGTTGTAAGCAAGGATTAAATCTCCATTTTATCATCAATGTCCGATTTTCTGGTCTAGTACCAATTGGATCGGAATTGGCAATATCAGATTGGAAATATCAGCAATATCGATTGAGAGTATTGGATTTTCTGTTTCGGCTTCTTGACCTGTATAAATAACTTTTAAAGTAATAACTTTTAAAAATGTAACCATTTTGCAACTTTTCAATGGGTAAAAAACAAATTTAAAATTTATGTACTTATCATTAAATTTTGTAAAGTGCACCAATCGACGTGCTTGCACATTTACAAATAATTTATAAAGAATATATAAATAGATAAAGATAGATAAATATATTTGTCTATCTTCATAAACAGAGTAAGTAAAAAAAATAATGTGTACACACTTCTTGTCACCTATTAAAACCCCGGGGGGAGCACATCATATGCCCATCAGAGATATGATATCATATAGAAAGCAGGGCAAAGTCATTAGATCTCCACAAACAATGTGCCCCCAACATATGGTCACCGTATAACAGGGATAGTGTATGAGGCATGGTACAAAATCTTGGTATCACTGTATCAGGTTATGTGTCAACCTCCTATAATTCACATCGGTGTCATAAATCTCAGAGATATTGGGTATACCATCTCGGTATAACATATTTAGGCTCTTGGCCAAAAATGTTCTTCCCTTTAACCACTTGGACTTTTCAACCCTTAAGTATGAGAAAAGTTATCTATAAACCCCTAAGTACATTTTTACATACCATTGGCATACTATAGGTGCTGTATTTAAATATATATATATATTTCCCTTATCCCCCCCCCCCCCCCCCCCCCACCCCTCCTCCCGGCAAAAAAAAAAACCAGAATTATTTAACCCCAAAACTCCTTCTCTTCTCCCCATCATTCCCCACATAAGAAAACCCAAAAAAATTACCTCCCAATTATCTCTCATTTACTCTCCTTTTAATTTACTTTTCTATACTCATTTTCCTTCATTTACACCCTATCCTTGATGTTTCTTAACCCTTACTTGCCACTGTAACAAAAAAAAAACATTAATTCATTCACAGAAAAAACTTACAGTAGAAACGGGTATGATTCAAAGAAAAAACAGTTCATTTTAATAAATCTGCACCATTTGATATTGCACACCATTTAATACTGTTAAGTGTTTTGAACCTTTTGAATTTTATTTCATTTTCTGGTTGCTCAAATTGAATAGGGTCTACTCCCGACTTGAAAATACATCTATGCTCACCTAGTTGGAGACATTGCACAAAAATACAAGGTTGCTCCTTATAGAATTTTGTTATCTTACACAACTGCTGTTTAGCCATACAAATATACGAAGTCCATTGCAGGTAATATCCCAGGAAAATTCTTCATGCCGTATCCCAACAACAAGAATTCCATCGCAGGTAATATACTGTTTTACTTCATAATATACTTCTATGCTTCCAAATGTATTGTTTGTATATATAAAATGTACTGTTTTTTATGCTAGTAAACTACTTTTTTATGTAATGTACCTATTCTTCAGTTAAATTACCAATTTGACTGTAATTTATTGTTGACTTCTCCATTCAAATGTGCATAAGAGCATCCACAGTCGTTTGCTATTCTCATTGCTAAAAATGGCATTTAGCAATAACAATCGGAGTAGTTCGCTGCAGTGGTCAAAATCCTAAAATTTAAGTAGACGGATGAACATCATCCGTTTTCAGTTTTTTTTTTTTTTTTTTTTTAAATTTTATAATACTTATCGGTGATTTAAAAAAAAAAAAAAAGTCAACAAAAAAAGTCAAACCATTCCAAACGGATGATCATCATCCGTTTGGATGGTTTTGGCTTTTTTTTTGAATTTTTTTTTGGGTTTTATATTATAAAAAAATCAAAAAGAACTAAAAAAATAATAAAAAAGTCAGAAATTGAGCCAACGGATCATCTTCATCCGTTTGCTCAGTTCGGATTTTTTTTTTTTTTTTTAAATCAAAGAAAATAAAGAACGGATGATCATCATCCGTCCAAGGCCATAAACGGAGCATCATCATCCGTCTTCTATATTTAGCAATCTTCTATCCAGACTTCTAACTTTAGCAACTTACTGTACATTCCTATTCTAACTTTTCAGTTTTTAGCAAACCACTGCACGTCGGTTTTCTAAATGGATTTCTAAATTTTGAGTATTTAGCAAACCACTGTGGATGCTCTAACAAGTGACATTTAATATTTTCATGTCTAAGTGGAGGTTTAAAAAACACTTCATTGTAGCAGGTGCAAAGAATTGGTCATAATCGTGCGAAGGCAATAAAGTGACTTTCCATTTTTAGAAACGCCTGCAATATAAAGTGTGATTCAACATAACACATAAGTGATGAGTACATCAGTTCGAGACGATTCGGGCGCTTCTATAAGCGCATACATCATCTAGGATAGCTGTTCAATTAGCCTAGATTTTTATTTCAGTATTCATATTTGTTTTTGGCAACGATAGCCATATGTAGTAGTTTTGCGATTTGCACCCTTTATGTTATGCATTAGAATATTTTGGAGATTTGTATTGGATTTGGGTGTAGTTTTAGAGTTTATCATGAAGCCTAAAATAAATTCAATGTCTCACACAAAAAGATGAATAAAGAGCAAAACTCAATCACAATAATTTTTAGTCAATCAGAAGCGTTCTTTTTTTTTAATTAATTAGAGGCCTATATATAGGCTCAAAACAAATCTCAATACAAATCTCCAATTCAATTCAACCCAAAGCGCTAAACCCCATCCATATCCACTCAAATCCAAACCATAATGCCCAAATCCCTCGCCGCCACTTCCACCAGTCAACGCCGCTGCCTCTCGTTGCTGTCAACACCCTTGCGCTGCCACCGCCAGCCGTCCACCCTTCCTCCTTAGCTGAGTCTCTGCCGCTCCCCGACCAGCCCCGAGCTCCAACCCGCAGCACTCTATCGGCAACCTCCTCTCCTTTGGTATGTGCTTCGAATTCAACCTCTTTCCACTTCTCCATTTATTTGTAATACTATCTATCGTCTCTAGTGTTGAAATTAGATTTGGAAATAATAATTTTTTTATTCATCTTTATTCTTTACTGTACACATCTACATATAAGGATTACATTCTTGGAGGAGAAGAAAGTAAATTGAGAGAAGATTGAGGGGTAGAAATTTGGAGAATCTGTTTCCTATAGATTAGGAAACAGAAAATACACATTAGCACTTACTATATTTCAATACTCCCCCACAAGTTGGTGCATAGATATTGAACATGCTCAACTTGTCAACAAATTTCAAGAAGAACCGAGTCGAAACTGCCTTGGTCAGAATATCTGCGAGCTGATCTTCTTACTTCACTTTAGATATCTCAATGACTTTCATCTAATTTCTCCTTGATGAAGAATCTATCCACCTCTACATGTTTCGTCCTATCATGTTGAACTGGATTGATAGCAATATCACATGTTGCTTGACTGTCACAATACACCTTCATAGGTTCATTCGGACCACAGCCTAAGTCCTGCAACAAGAGTTTCAGCCATAAAGCTTCCGCTATACTTAGAGCTACTTCGCGATACCCAGCTTCTGCACTAGAGCGTGCAACAACATTTTGCTTCTTGCTTCTCCATGTAATTAGATTTCCTCCAACAAATGTGAAGTATCCTGAAGTGGAGCGCCTATCAATTATAGATCCTGCCCAATCGGCATCAGTATATGCCTCAACCCTCAAGTGACCATGTTTCGCAAATAGGACCCCTTTTCCTGGAGCAGACTTAATATATCTCAGAATTCTAATCACTATATCCATGTGATGTTCCTGAAGTGCATGCATAAATTTACTTACCACATTTAAAGCATATGATAAATCTGACCGTGTATGTGCAAGATACATCAGTCGTCCAACCAATCTCTAATATATTTTCTTATCACAAGGCACATGACCAGATTCGTTGCAAAGTTTCAGTTCATCTTCTAACGGTGTACCAATAGGCTGACAAACAGACATTCCCGTTTCCTTCAATAAATCGAGAGTATATTTTCTTTAAGACAGAAATATACCATTTCTCGAACGAGAAACTTCAATACCAAGAAAATATCTCAAAGAGCTAAGATCCTTCATTTTGAACTCTGTGACAGGTAGCCTTCAATGTCATTCTCTCCTCAAGATCATTTCCAGTTACTATCATGTCATCCACATATAATGAGAGCAGTAATAGGGTATGATCTGAATTACTCTGACAATATCTGAATGTCCTCATTGATTTTGTAAACCTCCCAAACCAAGCTCTTGGCAACTGTTTGAGACCATATAGTGTCTTCCTCAACCGACATACTTTATTACTGTGTTGGACTGGTCTATTTGATCCTGGCGGTAGATCCATATAAACCTCTTCTGTCAATTCCCCATGCATTCTTCACATCAAATTGCTCCAACGACCAATCAAGATGTGCAGCAAGTGACAGTAGAACTCGAACAGTGTTGAACTTTGCCACAGGTGAAAATGTTTGGTCATAATCAATTCCATAAGTTTAAGTGTACCTTTTGACAACCAGCCTTTCCTTGTACCGCTCTATCGAACCATCGAACTTATATTTCACTGTATAAATCCATCTGCATCCTACCGGCTTCTTCCTTGCTGGCAGCTCGACTATCTCCCAAGTCTCATTCTTCTTCAAGGACTTCATCTCCTCATCCATAGCTTCTTTCCACCTTGGATCAACTAAGACTTCCTGCACACTGTTAGGAATAGATACAACAGATAATTGATTTACAAATGACTTATTTGATTCAGACAATTGGTGAGTGGATACATAATGACTTATGGTTTGCTTGACTTTACTAGTGGGATTAGGCTCATTACCTCTAGTAGTACGGTTTGGGAGTTCTCTTCTTGGAGCTTCGGACGGTGATGACGATTGGTTTTGGGGTTCTGCTGGGGGTAGAGATAGATCTGATGGTACTGGTGGTGGAGATGGTTCAGATGGTGCTAGTGGTGGAGATGGCTCATCTTCATGGAGGTTCGGTACTGATTGCAGTTCTTCGTGAAAATTTTCTTCCTCAACCAAGTCTTCATTCGAGTGATCGTCACTACTTACATCCCGATTTTCTCCCCTTATATCCAATTGTTCAGTCTGAATGGTAACCACTTCATTATAGGCAAGAGTTTGAACTTTACTTCGATACTCCCCATGAAGTTCAACCTCAGAGGAAAAATATATCTCATCTTCATGGAACACGACATCCATAGTCACAAACATCTTTTGAGTTGGTGGGTAATAGCACCAATACCCTTTCTTATCCTGTGCATATCCTACAAATACACATCGAACAGCTCGAGGAGTTAACTTATTACGTTCATGTTGATGAAGATGAACAAATGCAACACATCCAAACACACGAGGAGGCAAGTTGACAACTTTTGGTGCATTCACAACTTAAGTTAATGCTTGAAATGGCGTGAGGAAGTTTAGGATACTAGAAGAAACTCGGTTGATTAAGTATGCAGCAGAAGCAAAGACTTCCCTCCAATAAACGAGTGACATATTTCCATGGATAAGATAAGCACGGAACACCTCGAGCAAATGTCTGTTTTTTCTTTCTGCAACGCCATTCTGTTGAGGTGTATACGAGCATGTAGTCTGGTGAACAATCCCATGTTCCACCAAATATTATTGCAGATTCGAACTCAGGTACTCACCGCCATTATCACTCCTAAGAACTTGAATCTGTACTTTATACTGTTTCATAATATGCTTGTGAAATTTTTGAAACAAGCCACTAACTTCACTTTTCGACTTCATCAAACAAATTCAGGTCATACGAGTACAGTCATCAATAAATGTCACAAACCATTTGGCTCCTCCATATGTAGTGTTTTTGGATGGATCCCAAACATCAGAATGAATAATCATAAATGGAAGAGAGCTTCTACTTGGACTTGGAGGAAAAGAGACACGATGATCTTTTGTGAGTTTACACACATCATACCGAAAGACAGAAATATCCATCTTCAAAAATAAACTTGGAAATAATTTCTTCAAATAGTCAAAAGAAGCATGCCCTAGATGTCGATGTGATAGCCAAATATCTGATTTCTTCTTCTCACCTTCAGATCCTTCCACACTTAGAGCTTAAGTCAACTTGCTTGAACTTTCAGATTCTAAATCCAGGTAATAGAGCTTTCCGTGTCTAACCCCATAACCAATCGTCTTGCGGGTCCGAATATCCTTAAACACACAATGTGAAGGCCAAAAAACTACAATACAATGCAAGACAGCAGTTATTTAAGCAACAAATAATAGATTAAAATTCAAGGATGGCACAACTAGGGCAGTATCTAAGGTTAGGTTGTTTGTGAGAGGTATGGAACCCTCGCCAGTAACAGTGACAGGATCACCATTGGCAGTGGACACAGTTGATTTGGTGGATGGTTGAAAATTTTGGACTTGTCTAGAATCAAAAGTCATATGGTCGGTAGCATCCGAATCAATTATCCATGCATTATTCATAACAGATACAGAAAAAACCTTACCATCATTACCTGCAGCAGCACGATCAGCAACTCCAACTGCAACAATGGGTTGATTGCAAGTCTTCTTCCAAATATCCTTGCTATGATCCAAGTTCTCCGGATAGCCGATAATCTTATAACAACGAGCTTTTGTGTGACCGATCTTGCCACAGTGAGTACACTTTCTTGATTCATACAGATATTGTCCCATGGTGAAGAACATCAAACAGGAAACAACAAACAGCAACACAAGGTGAAGAACAACAAACACCAACAATCCCCAATCAAAGAACAACAAACAGAACCACGACAGGGATCCTCTTTGGCTTGCGGATCAAAACAGCAAACAGTCGAAAAACAAAACCAATCTGACGATGGTGCCAGAGATTGATGGCAGGGGATCGGGAGGCTCGACAGCAGCAACTTCGTGCGGCGATGAGGGCTTTGGGGTTTCGGGTTCAGATTCGGATCTGGATCCGATGTCGGGGCAGAGGAGGGTTTCGACAAGAGAGACTTCAGAGGTGTCTGGATCGGGGGCCTCGACGACGACAGAGGATCTGCAGTCGACGGGGATCGAAGTGGAGGACGGGCGCAGGTCGATAGGGTTCTGCAGTCGAGGGCACTGGTGGAGGAAACTCCGGCGGTTGTCGAGGCAAGGGTAATGGAGGATGACGACGGGGAAGAACGGGCTCGGGATCGCAAGGAGGGATCAGGGGGTTTATGGCTATAGTGGCGACTGTAGGGGTAGGGTTGAATCGGCAGCAGGGCTTCGGTGGGTGGCAGCAGTCGGGGACGAGTGCGGTTGTCGGTGACTGGTCGGGATGAAGTTCGTCGGGATCGAGATCGGTGGTGATCAGAGAACAAGAAAGAGAAGAAGAACAGGTTCAGATCTCTTTTTTTCTTGCTCTCCACCAAGCCTAGATCTTGTTAGGCTCGGATACCATGTTGAAATTAGATTTGGGAAATAATAATTTTCTTATTCAGCTTTATTCTTTACTGTATACATCTATATATAAGGATTACATTCTTGGCGGAGAAGAAAGGAGATTGAGAGAAGAATGAGGGGTGGGAGATCTGGGGAATCTGTTTTCTATAGATTAGGAAACAGAATATACACATTAGCACTTACTATATTTCAATATCTAGAATATTATTTGATTTATCTGTCGTCCACAAATATTGAATGTATGCTTCTACTTGCTAATTAGAGTAATCATTATTGCATGTTTTACTTGCTAAGAATACTTGGGTATATAATTATTGATTGTTAGCATTAAATCTTTCATTGGGCTTATTAAACTATTTCAAATCTAAAAAATTCATCAAACCAATTAGTAGTTTTAATTTCTGACTTAATCTATATTACGTGTTGGTAAACTTAATCTTTTAAAATTCTAGGAAATTCTCTACTTCAGGGTTAAGTTTACATCAAGAAGATAACATATACTTGAAGATGAGGATTATGTGAGGAACGTACCACATCCACACTCTTGTTCTTGCTTTAATACTTTCTTATTTTGATATTGTGTTATTTGAGTGTCATAATGCTCTAAGGCAATGGATCAGGAGTAGCAAATTAAACATGTAATAGTACAAACATATTCTATTTCAATTGAAATCAATTTTTATTTAGTGCACTTCCACTTTTTTCATTATTTTTGTATAATTTTGTTCCAAAATCCAAATTTACTATATCCCTTCCAACCGTAATGGTTTTTATCCAACTGTATTGCTCTCCCTCCCACTATACTGTTTCCCACCAGATGTAATGTCCTTCAACAATTTGTTCAAAATAGCGTTCGCTTGAAGTAGCACGACAATAAAGATAAATGGCAAGTAACAGCGAGAATGCTAGGGATCTGGCGAAAGAATATTCAGGAAGATATCCGACAAAATAAAGAAGGAAAGAGAGGAGATTTGAGGAATGTGGGTTTATTTGAAGATGAAGCCATGAAGGGTATTTTAGGTTTTACATAAAAATATCCAGCCCCTATTCTATACTGTATACAAAATAATATATTTTAAATAAAGTTTAAATCATATAAGGGGTTTATAGATAACTTTTTTTATATCTAGGAGTTAAAAGAGCCGTTTAAAAGTCAAAGGAGTTAAAAGGGAAGAAAATGTTGGCGAGGGGCCTAAAAGGAATTTTCCTCAGTTATAAATATGGTTGATATAGAGTAGAAATGGAAATGGAGTAGGGATTTTAGTAGATAAAAAATTCAAAAGAGATATAGTAGGTGTTAATAGGAAAGGTGATGGAATAATACAAATTAAGCTTGTATTAGGGGGAAACATAATTAAAATTATTAGTGCTTATGCACCCCAAAGTAGGATTAGATGCACAAGCTAAAAATAAATTTTGGGAAGATATGGATGAGATAATTCAAGGGATACCCTTAGGCGAGAAATTATGTATAGGAGGAGATTTCAATTGATATGTAGGAGATGATAACATGGGATATGAGAGGATGGATGGAGGATAAGGATGGCATTCGGGCCTTGCGGGCCGGAACCGGGTGGGCTTTGCCGGGGCCCGGGCTAGAGCGGACCGGGCCAGAGAGCCTAGCGGGCCGAGCCAAGTGGTCGAAATGGTGGCCTGGACCTGGCCCCTGGCCCCTAGGTCGGGGGCCGGGCCGGGTTTTGCATTTTTTTTTTAATAAAACAGATCAAGTATTAAAAGGTAATTTGTTAACAATTGCAAAAAACATATATATAAAAGTAGTAAAATGTATTTTAAATTGATTTAACGAATTACTAAATGTTAAATGTAGATAAATAATATTTTAGATTGGTTTAATGAATTACAAAATTTCAAATATAATCAAATATATAAATAATATTTCATACAAATTTTATCGAATTACAACATAAAAATAAAAATAAAAATAAAAATAAAAATAAAAGAAAGAAACAACAGCTAAAAATTATTTTGATCAAGAAAAATGATTAATTAATTCAAAAATGATATTCTACATTATGATTTTGTTAAGAGTACAAACAAAAAAGATAAAGGAACATAATGAATGAAGACAATAATTATAAGAACATATAGATAAATAATATTTCATACAAATCTTATCAAATTACAATATAAATATAAAAATAAAAATAAAAATAAAAATAAAGAAAGAAAGAAACAACCGCTAAAAATCATTTTGATTAATTCATTTAAAAATAAAATCTAAGCCCTCTAAGGATCGAACCCACAACCACCCAAACTCAGCGCACTAATTTGCGCGCGCTAGCCAACAAATCCAATCTAAAACTATATTTCATAAAAAGTTTAATAGTAGATATATATATATATGTAACTAAGACCATTTGAAGTAGAAAACTTTTAGTCCCACATTGGTGAGATGAGAGAAGTGAAGAGGTAGAGTTTGATATAAATAGCTATGGTAAGGATTGACAAATTAAGTAATGAGTTGTGATCAATTAATTTTGATGTCCACACTCATTTTTATAAAATTTTAAAATATTTAAAGTATATTTATATGCATATATACATATATTTTGTAGTATATATATATTTCTATACATATATTTGGCTATAAAAAAATATAAAAAAAACAAACGGGTTAGCCCGGCCAGGCCAGTTCAAGCCGGGCCGGGCCTTTTGCGAGCCCGGCCGTGGCGGGCTTTCATGGAAAAATTCAGGCCCCGCCTGGGCCGGGTTTGGGAGGGGGCCGGTCCCGGGTCAGCCTGGGTATTGGGCGGGCCGGGCCGGTCACGGGCCAGCCCGGCCCTGATGCAACCCTTAATGGAGGACATGGATTTGAAAATAAGAACGATGGTGGAGATGATCTATTAAATTTTGCGGCTTCGTATGATCTTATACTAGCAAATACTAATTTTAGGAAGAAAGATGAACATTTTGTAACCTTTAAAAGTGGGACAAATAAGAGCCAAATTGATTTTTTCATTACTAGAAAGATGGATCGTTTGACATGTAAATATTGTAAAGTTATAGCGGGAGAGTGTTTAACCTCACAACATAGATATGCGAGGAAGAAGACTAGGAACCCAAGAATTAGGAGGTGAAACTTGAAGGGAGAGAACTAGATGTTTTTAGAGATAAAGTACTTAAAGGAGCATCATGGAATTGGGAAGGAAAAACAAATATGATGTAGACTAAAATGGCTATGTACATATGAGAAATTTCAATGGAGGTACTTGAAGAATCTAAAGGTAGAGGGTTGCTAACTAAAGAAACATGATGGCGGCAAAAAAAAAGTCCAAAATATTGTGAGAGAAAAAAGATCAACCTTCAAAATATGGTAAAAGAGAAGAAATGAAGAGGATTTAAAGAGATATAAGACTGTTAGAAAAGAAGTTAAGAAAGTGGTAAGAGATGCAAAAAAAAGGCTTGTGATGATTTATACACAAGATTAGAAACAAAAGAAAGGAAAAATAACCTCTATAAGTGATGAAGAGATCTATTCTGTTTAGTTTAGTATTTCATTTCAGTACCATATTTGTTTTTGGCAATTATAGCCATATGTAATCTTTCTTTTATGCATTAGAATATTTTTGAGATTTTGTATCAAGATTTGTTTTGAGCCTATTTATAAGCCTTGAGATTAATGAGAAAGTATGCTATTCTTGATTAAAAATTATTGTGTTAAGTTTTGCGCTTCATCTCTCCTTTGTGTGATACAATTGAGATCCAACTTATTAGGGTTTGTGATAAGTCCTAATAAAATTTTAGGGTTTGTGATAAACTCTAAAACTACCCCAAATCAATTAAACCCAAACCCTCATCTCCAAAATCCAACTTAATAACCCTAACCCGTTCTCTCTCCTTCTTCCCCTTCGTGATCCCGAACCCACCATTGTTCCCCCACCTCCTTCGATTTTTCCCTCACCTTCACCACCAAAACCAATTCAACAAATTCCCAAATTGATTTCCCCCAAATCCCAATCCACAGATTCAACCCAAATCCTAGCTCTAACCCTCAACTCCGTCGTCGACCATCCCCCTGCCTCATCACCTTCCTCTCCCTGTCGCGATGCCAGCCAGCCCTCGCGCCGCCCACGCCCTGCACTCGCCGACCAGTAGAGCCCCGTCGCTCCCTGCCTCTTCCTTGTAGCAGCTAGCAGCGATGCACCCCCCGCGACCTAGCAAGCCCCTGCCATCCCCTGTGTGCCCTGGCTCCTCTCGACGATGCCGCAACAACTGCACCAGACCTCGGCGCCCCTGTGCTGCTCCTCGCTCTTGCTGCCAACCCGAGATCTAACCCTAGTTTCTTCGAACTCCGGTATACTCTTTCCATTTTTCAAATATTTGTGTTATACTGTTTTATCATCTCTACTATATTATTTAATTTAACTGTTAACCACAAATATCGAGATGGAGTGTTTCACTTGCCTAATTAGAGTACGAATCACTATTGACTCTTTTACTTGCTAAGAACGCTTAGCAATTTAATTATTGATTGTTAGAACCGAATTATTAATTGAGCTTGTTAAACCTAATTCAATTCTTAAAAATCCATCAAACTCATTAATTGTTTAAAATCCTAACTTTGATCGGCACTACATGTTGGTAAAATTAATCCTTTAACCTTCTTGGAAATTCTCTATTTAGAATTACGTTTTACATCAATAAGCTTGCTAAATAAAAGGATATGAAAACAAAAGAGTTGGATATAATTAGGTGTATTAAAAGCGATGATTCAAGAGTCTTGAGAAAATTAAGGAAAGATGGCGAAATTACTTTGAGAAATTATTAAATGAAAAGGTTATGAACAACTTAAATATAGAGGACTCGAGGAAGAGTCGCGAGCATATATTTTTCCGTAGAATTAGGACATCGAAGGTCCGAAATACTCTAGGAATGATGAAAATAGAAAAAGCTTTAGGACCGGATGGTATACCCATTGAAGTTTAAAAGTGTCATGGGAATGTAGGAGTGGGTTGGCTAACAAGATTATTTAAAATTTTGAGGACTAAAAAGATGCTTGATGAATAGAGAAAGTATTTTAGTACCTATATATAAAAATAAAGGACATTTACAAAATTGCTCCAACTGCCGAGGGATTAAATTAATAAGTCATACGATGAAAATTTGGGAGAGTGATCGAACATAGACTGAGATTGGAAAGTACAGTGTATGACAATTAGTTTAGATTTATGTCTGTGAGGTCAACAATAGTAGCAATTTATGTATTACGAAGACTTAGGAAAAATATAGGGAGAATAAGAAAGATCTACATATGGTGTTTATAGTATAGAAAAAGCATATGATACTCCCTAGAGACATAGTGATGAGGACATCGGTTCGAGACGTTTTGAGCGCTTCTATCAGCGCATGCATCGTCTGGGATGGCTATTTTATTAGCCTAGTTATTTTCATTTCAGCACTTCTAGTTGTTTTGACATATGTAGTAGTTTTGCTATTTGCACCCTTATTTTCTGCACATTGGATATATTTTGGAGATTTGTTTTGAGATTTATTTTGAGATTTATATTGAACCTATATATAAGCTTTTAGCCTAATGAGAAGGGATGCTTGGATTAATTACAAATTTGTGTGATTAAATTTTGCTCTTCATTTCTCTTTTCTGTGTGAGACATTGAGAGAACATTAGGGTTTGTGAGAAACCCTAGATCTCAACTCCAGCTCCATCCCTATACCCCACCGGCCTCTCTCCTTCCCTTTTCCCCTTCTTCCCGAAACCCCACCGAAATCTCCTCTCCCTGGTCCTTCCCGCTGCTCTGCAACCCCACTCGCACCCCTTCTCTCTCCACCCGACCACCGTAGCAGCCCCTCCATTACCACAAAAACCTCCCCTATTCCAATTCCTCAAATCCAATTCAAATCCAAAACCCTAATTCCCAAATCTTCATCTAAACCCTAACCCTAATCTTCACATCGAAAGAATGATCTATGGAGGAGTACAACACCATTGACGTCGATGACTAGCATCTTCTTCCTCTCCATCCGTGGCGGCGACACGTTCATCGAACCTCAAAAATTTCCTTCCATTTCTCCATTACTTGTGATACTGCTTATCATTTCTAGAATATTATCTGAATTATTTGTCATCCACAAATATTGAGTGTGTGCGCTTCTACTTGCCAATTAGTGTACGAATCATTATTGAATATCTTACTTGCTAAGAATGCTTAAGTATAATTGTTGATTGTTAGACTTGAATCTTAATTGGGATTGTTAGCTTATTCTTTTTCTTGAAAATCTATCAAACCAATCACTAGTTTTAATTTCTAACTTAATCGGCATTACTTGTTGGTAAACTAAATCTTTTAATATTCTTGAAAAATTCTCTACCTAGGGTTAAGTTTACATCATATAGTATGGTGGACGTTAAATAACAAAAGAGTAACTATTCGGTATATTGAGGTAATTAAGGATATATATAAAGGAGCAAAGACCACAATTAGAACAACCACAGGAGAGACCAGTGATTTGCCGGTTACAGTAGGTTTACACCAAGGTTCGGCTCCAAGCCCCTACCTCTTTGCTTTGGCTATGGATGAATTGACGCGATGAATACAAGATGAGGTGCCTAGGTGTGTTTTTTGCAGATGACATTATCTTAGTGGACAAGACTAGAGCATGAGTCAATGCTAAATTAGAATTATGGAGAGAAACTTTGGAAGCTAGAGACTTTAGAATAAGCAAAACTAAAACAAAATATTTGGAGTGTAATTTTAGTGATATTCGAAACACAACTGAAGTAGTGAAGCTTGATGGTCAAGAGATACCTAAAAGAGATTGTTTTCGATATTTAGGCTCAATTATACAAAGAGATGGACAGATTTGTGAAGATTTATACATAGGATCCAAGCAGGGTGACTTAAGTGGAGAAGTGTCAGTGGTATTTTATGTGACAAACGTACCTTTGAAATTGAAGGAAAATTTTTATAGGACGGCTGTTGGACCATTAATAATGTATAGAGCAATGTTGGACAACAAAGAAACAACATGTCCAAAAAATGTGTCGTGGAGATGAGAATGCTAAGATTGATGTGTGGTAAAAATAGGACGGATAAAATTAGAAACGAACAAGCATATACGAGACATGCTAAAGGTAGTTTCTATCCAAGATAAGTTAAGAGAGAATCGCCTCATGTGGTTTGGACATGTCATACATAGACCTAGTAGTACACCCGTTAGAAAGAGTGATTTGATAAGTATTGAGGGAAGACCCAATCATTTTAATAAAAGTTCAAATATCAATACCCATTTGCTAGATGATATGTTTTCCAAAACCAGGAAAGGCCCAGGATTTAATAAAATGAACACCCGGTTTTATTAAAACCAGGTGGCCTGTTTCTCCGCCTTTTGGTCTTTCCCTCCCCCCCTCTTTCTCAATAGAATGGCAATCACGAACAGGAACTCCTATGACAATCACGAAACCACAAAGAACAACCTTGATCACGTGGAGATGTCGACTTCGATGGTAATCAGGACGGACACTACAACTAGAGGGACACACAAATTTCAGCATTTCTTGGTCATTTTAGCCGAGTTTGGCCGATCCTATACCAAGCTTGTCAAATCCATTTTTTCTAGGAGAGCTAGGATGGCCAACGTTAAAATTCAATCTGATGATCCAATCAGGATCGATTGCCGAGTTTCCAGACCCGGTTGTAACTTTACCAAACATTAAATAACTTAGAACATGCACCGACTAATTTGGATATTCAAAAACTTATATATTTAGTAATGACTTTTGTTGGCCAAATTCCTACATTAAAATTAAACTGTGCAGAACAAATGGCTAATAATCAGTTAAAGGAAAGGACCTGAAGAATTGACTCACGGGTGCTTCTAAATTTAGGATCACTCTGTTCTGATGCAGGACTGTCCAATAAAGCATCCTTCAGGGCCTTGCATGCAAAGAAAAAAAAATCACCAACAAGAAAGAACTATACAGATTTAAGTATATTATGAAATTGAAAATGACAGGCATGTCAATATAAATATGGCAACTTACTGTATCACCAAATCTTATGTTCATAAATTTTGCCTTTAACAAAATCCAATAGTTTTATTACGATATATGATTGTGACTAGAGAGACAACGAACTCACTTCTTTCGCACTGTCGGGTTCAGCTTTCAGTTGGCATAAAGCCTGACATAACTTTTTCTCCCCATCATCATGCCATCCTGAATAACACTATAGTTCAACACCAAGAATACAACTAAACTGTATTTCTAGATTTTTCTTCACCATAATCCCAAAATACACACTGCAACTGATGAAGATGTAACAGATTAGACAACATACCAGTTTTCAACATTCCCATGTTCTCCAGGTTCTGCCAAACACTTTCAGGTATCAGAGCAATATCCTCGGCAGGAGAATATAGGCATGCAGTTGTTAGAAGCATCAATGAAAGCCGCGTTATATGACCTTCTCTCACTGATAATGAAGGACCCCCCATACTACGCATTATAGTGTTTGATGCCATAAGAAAAGGTTGCAGTTTAGCTCTCTCTACAAATGGAATATAACCTGAAAGCAATGCAATTGCATGTGATTTAAGCACCATAGAAGGGTCAGATAAGGCCACTGCTGCCACTTTGTCCCATGTGCTCGTAACCAACAAGGGTATAATTGACTCAGAAATGTACATGGACGAATCAGATGGAGTAGAATTATTCAAAAATGAATTAGAAATTTTTGCTACTTCATTGTTATCTAGGCAAACAATTCTTCCCAGGTGTTGCAATGCAATAGATCTCTGTTCCGGTTCCCAATGTTCTAACATAGTAGATAACAAATCAACCAATGTTTCATGATTTCCATCAAGATTCCATATACCCCTCGTGAATAAACAAGATAACCACTTATCTGTCTGCAACCGCCATGAAATTCTTGGTGCATGAAAGAAAAGCTTAATGGCGGAGCATACAGAATTGAGGACACACTCCAGAGCTATAGATTGCGGTAGCCTCAATACATAATCGAGCATTGCAGAGGCAACTTGCCAACACTGATTTTGTTGAACAGAGATAATAAGTTCAGTTAATCCTTTGAGAGCATTTTGCCAATGTGTAAATAGTAGATCACTTGATACAGACAAACTGTTGTTTCCATCATCGCCATCCCCAGTAACTGTGCCAGCTTGGCTAATGGAGCACAAAAATCCTGAGAACAAGAAACACTCAGCTGACTTAACCGTTAGCTTGTTTGCTAATTGATAATGCAGTCTCCAGCAAATTTCAGTAGAAGGAACAAGCTTGGAAATAAGAAGTTCTAATGCTTCTGACAATTCTTTGATGTCATCTCTAGACAGATGATAAACCCCTTGACCTGAGAGATCCAAAGCATCGGAATTGTCAACCTCTTCAATTTCAGTACTACTTGTAAAACTAAAAGGAACATATGGGGTGACATCAAGGCTTCCTATGCTGTGGTCTGACACTTCAGTTTTTCTAAATGCTTCAAGAATGCCAAATGGGTTTAGGGTGTGTACTAGTAATATATAACAGCTGTCCAGTACTTTTTGAAAAGCACACAGATAATCATAGAAAGAAGATGTTGGTTCTGAAGCTGTAAAATCGACCCACTCTAGCAACGACCCTAAAATTTCTATTTTCATTCTGAATGACACATCTGGAAATATAGCACCCAAAGTGAAGATCATCATAGATCCCCTTAACTTCTTTTCTGCAGGAACATCCTCACTTGCCTTTCTACATTTGATACTATCAATCAATTCCTCAAAACTCGACTCAAATTCTAGACAGGCAAACTCATTGCTTATCAGTTTTCCACCATCTGATGTCTTCCTCATAAAGTAAGAGATGAGTGGTTGCAAAAGGCGCAGAACAGAATCAAGGAAAGCCACATCACAATAAGACGCTTTGCTCAAAGATATCAGAATTTGTGCTACCCTGGGCATTTCAGGAACCATTACTTCCATGTGTTCACTTACTATAGATTCAAGTAAATACAGAACAATTGCTTTAGCATTTACACTTGTGTATCCTTTCAAACTACCCCCACTCTTTGAAATTGCATGGTGGTTATTCCCTGCTTCAGAATATGGCCACATGCACAAATCACAAAACCAGCAGAGTACATCTGGAACAGCACTACGAGAAAGGCATCTTAACTGCAACCCAACAGCCTCTAAAATTATCTCACCAAAGGTACCAAATTTCTCTTTCAGATTCGGAAAGAACTTATGGAGGTCAGGATAAACAGCACAGAAAGATTCTTTACCACGAGATTGATCAGAAAGCACTATTTCTTCATTGAATTCAGCATAATGGTTTGTACATGGTTGTAGTAAATCAGATTCCCTCACCTTTTTTTCTGCTATATTATCTACAAATGCCAGTTCATCTGAGAAAATAGTTAGTAAAGACGTAAGCTGGGAGAGATCAGAAGTAAAATATAACTGTTCCTTTACGTATTGCTTTGCATAACGAGACACAGCCATCCACCCAAGAAAACGAGGAAGTGCATAAGGACTGTATGAAAATTTTGAGATTTTATATATCCATGATGAATATGGAACTAAACATTTAAATTGGAATCCATTTGTTCTGTTGCTTATAAAATCTGTTCTGCCACCATTGCTACCAGAAGATGCTAGAACCAGTCTTTGAAGGAGCATCCAGCGTCGTTGCGCTCCGTGTAACTTTTCAAAATCAAAATGCATGTTTCCTTCGCTGCGTTGATAATATAAAGATGTAAGTATTTCATTCAAATTTTCAGCTGATTGCAGAATGATGTCAATCACATTCTCAGGAGGACAGAACAATTCAGTTGCAGAGTGCAAAAGAAACAGTAGAGTCTGCAAGAGAATTTCATGTGACGAATGGTGTTCCCTCAGTAACTGTTGCATGATAAAGTGGCACAATAGTTCCTGATTCTGCCGAACCAGAGTTACAGCATCAGCAGACTCCAAATGTACATAATTAGTGGAAATGTTGTGTTTTCTATCATCAGAATCATTTGGAAGAAGTTCATTTTCAGATGTATGTGTCTGTGTCTCTGTCTGATAAGATTTGCTCAAGTTGGCAGCTCTGATAAGTATCTGCAGAACAGCTTTGTCTCTTTTTGCTTCAACATGAGCTATATTCTTTTGAGCATTTTTATTTTCAGGAGTATTTCTGCCAAGCCCCATAATATCAGTGTCTTTCCTAATCCTAGACTGAATAGTGATCATCTGATCCATAAGATTAGATGAAGGCCTGAAGGAAACCATAAAGAAGGGATTGACATAGCATTCTGCAGCTAAGAGCAAAGCATCTATGGCAGCATCATGGCTCTCCAGAGTGATATCAAGCTGGGAGCATAAATCTAGTGCTAACCTTTCAAACTCAGCAGCCCTTAACTCACTATCATGGAAATCTATAAGTTGCAGATAATCTGCTTGCAAATTACAGAACTCAGCAAAAGAGCCATTGTCCAACTGAAAATTGTTAATGAAGAGCTCAGGCAGTATTTTTCCTTTTGTAGTACCATTTCCAGACTCTACATTTCTATCGGAGCCTTTCCCAATAAAAGGATTAGCAGCAGTTATCAGCACTGTTTTCTTTAACTCTGGGGGTGCAAACAGAAGGTTTGCATCTTCAGAAGCATCTAACTTTATGGTTGGTTCAGATACATCGATTTTTTCATCAAATTCACCAGCACTTGTGGATTTGTAAGAGAACTCATGTGTGCGTACAGAAGTGCCAGATGAGGCGTCGCAAGATTCTTTAGAAACTGAACATTTGCAAAGATCAACCTCGGGAGGCAAAGGTACATGTGGCCCAAGAACTGAAAGAAGCACACTGGATAACAGAAAGGAAGAGTCAGAGATTAAAATTAATTCTCACCCCAAACAGGTCAAGAAAATCATCAACTTGTACTGTTTTTTAACAACAAACAAAAACGTACTTTTTATTTGGAGGTGACCGCATTAGTCATGTTTCTTGATACAACTATGTTAATGGCCATCTAATTTATCTAATTATGAGAAATCATATTCTACTAAAATGCCGTGTCTAGATCTACCTCAAGATCTAACTACAATCCAAATGCTTTCTCCAGTACAGTCATTTATCATGTAGTACTTTATCACTAATCTTACTTGATATTGTCATTTATGCTACCTCAACACTGCAATGCACCACAGCACACCTAGGACCTGCAACGTCATTGCAGGCCTCTTTCTGCCGTGCAAGCGTGCATGTGTGCATGTATACATATATGCATATACATATATGAGAAAGGGACAACCAGCTGCCACAAGAGGAAATTTCCTCCTATGGTACGCTAAAAACTGTAACTACTCCCAAATGTATGATCCACATTGTTCAAAATGTTCTGCTTACAAGGGGATGAATTATCACAAAGATTGAACATGTATGCATATGCCTTAAGTGATTCATTTGTTTTATTGCTGAAAGACCATTCATTTTGCAACCACATAATGAATGGGGAAAATATGTGTAAACCTAATGGTTTTACATCAGTCTATGTTTAATGATATGAAGATCACTTTGAAAGGTGTCGAACCCCAAATAGTTCAATTGTTTTTTCAAATTTAGCCAATTATGAGTTCCCTGAACTAAATGTAACATTTTGAACATATTAATAGTTTAATGGAAATATCTTCCTATTATCATGTATTACAATTATAGGTACTATTATAACAGAGTTGGGGTTGTGTAATTTGCGTAGACCTATCAACATTTTCTCAACCAAACACTTTTCAGAGAAAGTTCTGTATAAATCTAGCTTTATATAAAATTTCACCCACACATTTTAAGTCATTATATCAACAATCCATTATTAAAATCTAGCCTCAAGTAACTAGCCATCCATCCAAATCTAGCTTTTTGGTGCATCACATGTGCTCCATACTAGTCATCTATTACCTTAGTGCCACTGGAATGATTCCACATCTATTAATTCAAGATATTATCATGGCATGCTTTGTACCAAGTTTGAGAAAGAGAAGTTTGTTGATTATGATCACCTTGGAGCAACAGATCCACGTCTCCATTCTGACTCAAGGGAAGGAAGGGCAGCAGGCCTTTGTGCCGCTGTCCGAATAAGATTGAGCACAACGGCACATGTTCTTTCTTGTTTCTCTAGAAATATTGCAGAGACATCACCAAAAGAAATAGTACTTTTTGTAGCAGTTATGGCAGGATCAAGGAATGGTTCTAGCATTTCCAAAAGAAACAGAAGCTTAAGCTTATTTTCCTGAAATTTTTACAGAACAAATATTCATCACACATGTATTTACTCAATATATCTTTGAATTCATTTGTCAGACCTTATATTTTGCTAGTATATCGTCCATGTGCCCAGATAAAGCCAATACAATGTATTTCAAAGCAGCACGTGCACGTCCCAGTGATTGAGAAGCACCCTGCAAGACACGTTAAGAGAATAGGAACATAAGACTGGTCTAAAAATACAATGAAACAACCGACGAAAAAAAGCGGGAAATGATATCTGCCACTCGAAATGATAGAGGTCAATGAATAATGAATCATCTGTTCGCTTAATTTTAAATTTTAGATATTCACATCGATGTAATGGATTAGACTATCATGCAACTGACTAACTGAGAGGAATTTTTTCCTAGAAATAAAGCTAAACACATGATCAATGTGGACACATTTCGAAAGTTAAAAAAACTAAGACATTCAGCAGCACATAAAGGCTCCAAATTGTCAACACAGTCATACTAGATGGGTGCTGTACATAGTTCAGAGTTTCATTTATATTGAATCCCTACAGGCTAATCTACCTGAATTTAGCTTCCAACTTTCGATATATTTATGTGACTCTAAACAGTATACTCAGTTAATTACGATCTTGTAGGTGTTAACTTTTCTCAAATGTGTCAACAGCAGGCTTATTTTTCAAAAATAATCGAAAGCAGAAAAGGTATTGGGTTACAATTCATGGAAGAAATCATGTGTAGTAAAGGATATTCTCTAACAATGTATCAGATATACTAACAGGACCATATCAAATAGGATGAAACAAAAAAATATATGTTGAACTCTATAGGAGAGAAATACAGAGAAGGGAGAAAAATCTACCTGAATAATTCCCAAGAGATCCTCCATAAGTTCAACTGCAAGATCTACCTGCATCATCATAAAAGTCACAAAAAAGGAAATACTTCACCGCTTAGGTGCTTATCATTACACACATGGCTCAGAAGATCAACCTTGGAAATAACAGTAGATATCCATGGTGAAAGTGGACCAGAACACAGATCAATCAATATGCATGCTGTCTTTGCCTAATGGTAAAGAAACACCAAAAATTAGTTTCGTTTCAGATGGAGGAAACATACTTCATTGTCAGCCCTAACCCTGTACTGTTGTATATGCAACTGAGATAAATGCATTTTATGTGTAGATAAGATGAAGGCAAAATTTTAAAAAACACCCCTTAACTGTCAGTTTAAAATACCCCCGAACTAATTCTTTTTAACCCCCCCCCCCCCCCCCCCCCCACCCCCGCGCAAAAAAAAAAAACACAGTTTCTCACTAGTCGACCGGACAAAATTAACAATTAACTGCCGTTGTTTTTTTGGGCCACATGATTTGTATTTTGTGATTAAAATATTTATTTTCTATAACTCATTTCTCATTTCCCATTCATTTTCATCACAATATACGGGGAATAAGTTATAAAAAGGGTATTTTCGTCACAAATAGTCATATAAGGGGTTTTATATGATAAAAATAGTTGAGGGGCGTTTCTTAATATTTAGCCTAAGATGAAAGGTATTTATCCCAAAGAAGAAAATATAGCATATATTCATTTAACATTTAGCTTGAATGAAGTAACATACATGTGTAGATGAAAATGAAGCCAAGTAACCTGCGCAAGCATGAAGAAGAGGACGGTAAACTGAAGATGATGTCATAGTAACTATCTGCAATGACACATTGCACGTAAATGGTCAGAATAAACCACTGAATAAAGGATACAAATTATACAATAAATAAATAAACAAGCAATACTACAAGGGCAAACCTGAGATAGAGAAAGTTGTACATAACTACGATTCCATTGAGAGAAAGTTTCATCAAGTTGATCTGGACTGTTGACAGGAGGACGAAGGGCTATAAGATGAAAATGACGTGAACATCAATTCATTCTAACTGAAAATGAGGATACAAAAAACTCGAATATGCTAGACAGAGTCTATCCATACCTGGAAGAAGTGCTTGCACAAGTGGTAATATAGACCAAAACTCTGAGTTGCTATCAGCCAACTTGGAGCATAGAAGGGGCTTGATATATACAAAACAGAAAAACCAGCATACAGAAAAGTTTAACTACATTACGTATGCTTTAGCAATCACAGAGAAAAATAAATGAACAACACAGGACTGAATCAAGTGATCTTGGGTACAGACAATTAGATCAGTTTTAAAATTTATTAACACTTGCTTCCATGGAATTTTACACTATAAAGAAATTACACTTAATTACATTCAGAGGTGCCCAAGGAAGAAGGTCAAGAGAGGAGAATCTATTAAGATGCGTTTCGTAAGTGGTAATGTGCAATGGAATCCTCCATTCCATTGTGGATCACTTGGTTTGATAAGAAGCAAGCATAGTTTTGGAATGTGATGAGGACATCGGTTCGAGACGATTCTAGCGTTTCTATATGGCGTTTCTATATGCGCAGACATCGTTTAGGATGACTGTTCCATTAGCTTAGTATTTTATGTTAGTACTCATATTTGTTTTTGGCAAATATAGTCATATGTAGTAGTTTTACGATTTGCACCCTTTATTTTATGCATTAAAATATTTTAGAGATTTGTATTCATATTTGTTTTGAGCCTATATAAAGGCCTTGAGAATAATGAGAAAGTATGTTATTCTTGATTTAAAAAATTATTATGATTGAGTTTTGCTCTTCATTCATATTTTTTTGTGTGAGACATTGAGATAAATTGAAAAATTTGCCGTACTGCCCTCTTTTTTGAAAATAATTAGTGACTTGCCCTACTTTCCAAAACAATTAGCGAGACTCCCTTGTTTATGACACGTCAGCAACAAACGTTATTGGGAAAAACGGCATCAGTTATTTCGATGCCGTTCTTCCCAATAACGGCATCTCTTTTTGAAAAAATTGTCATGCCGTTATTGGGAATAACGGCATATTTTATTTTTGTATAAAGATCTCTAAAATATCAATCGTGACTCAAGATTGAAATGCAAAATTGAAAATAACTGATGTCGTTCTCTAAGAGAACGACATAGATTATACTGATGCCATTTTTCACAATAACGGCATCGGTTATTATCGTTTTGCACAGATTCCTATAATCGAAAAACCCCTTCTTCTTCCCCATTCTCCCTTGCTATTTTTTCCTTCTCCATTCCGACTTCGAAAACCCTAAACCCCCCCCCCCCAAAAAAAACATCTTAAAATCCCAAGTATTTAATTGATTTGTACTCGGAGTCTACTCTTCAATCTCTAACTGAGAGTGCCAAATCAATCTGAATCCGAAATTATTGTAAGTATTCAAAACCCTAATTTTATTTTGTAAAGTTAATTTTGATAGTATGATAGATGTGTGCATTGGTATAGTACAAGTGATGTAGATTTGTGTTATTGAAGTGGTAATTTTGGAAATAATATTATGGATTCTTAGTGATATAGGGTTTACAAAATATTGAATTGTTAAGAAAGGTGGAATTGTTCAATTTGTTAGGAAAACAAAGAATATGGAGAGATTTTTTTTTTTTTTTTTTTTTTTTGGGAGGGGGGGGGGGGGGGGGTTCGTTGTCATTATGATGATTGCAAGTAGTTCAAAATTCATAATTAGGTTATAAAATCCATTTTTTAGAATGTTATGAACGATTCGGATTTAAGGAATAACGCGTTTGTGATTATACCATACTTAGTTTATTTTGAAAATTCTTTTACAAAAATTGTTGTTGATTAGTGTTTGTTATTGTTAGCAGGCCAATGGATCGTACACAACCATCTTCTTCCCATGGGGTTGGTGCTTCTTTTAGTTCTTCGTTTGGACCACGGGGACATCCGGGTCCATTAGATCCTACCGTTTTATATCTACAAGAAGACCACAGATCACAGGCCGTTTGGATAGGAGATGTAAAGAATATGAGTTTCCGAATGCACAACATAATGCCGGCGATCCCCCGTATTGAAAATTACCTGGTTAGCAGCGGATTCAACAGGATGTCAAAGCTGGCGAAAATTAAGTGTGACCACGCCCTACTTACCGCACTTGTGGAGCGATGGAGGCCGGAGACACGTTACACTTACCGGTTGGAGATGACGATCACCCTACCAGATGTAGCCGTGATTGCGGGTCTTCCAATTGATGGGGTGGCCGTCACCGGCAACTTGATGTTCAACAAGGTTGCATTGGTACGAGATTATCTTGGCTTGGAGGTGCCTAAAGAGGACCACGGAATATTCGTTGGGGAATCCATTAGACGTTCATACCTTGACGATCAGTTCACTAATCAATTGCCAATTGTGCCGACGGTCATCCAACTCCAGAACTATACGCGCGCATATCTACTGTCGATGATTGGAGGGATTCTATTCCCTAACTCTTCAGGTGATGTAGTGCACCTGATGTACCTTCCACTCATTGCTGACCTCCAGACAGCCGCCCGATATAGTTGGGGAAGTGCGGCGCTAGCCTCCCTCTACCGTGCACTGTGTAACTGTTCGATGGGGTCGATTCAAATGACCGGACCGATGTCAATCTTGCAAATATGGTGTTGGGAACGAATACACCTCGGCCGACCCCGTGTCACAGTACTATCAGAAAGTTGGAGAGTACTACAGGATAATCCTGTGCTGAGAGCTCCTCTCGGTGTCTACTGGGCGGGGAAGCGTACATGGAGGGATAACCCACGTGGAGTCCTCACCTATTACAGGGACGAACTCGATCAGTTGAGGGAAGAGTTCGTCAATTGGACCCCGTACACAGATAATAGGCTGCAACGTCGACCACCCATTTGCACTACCAATAATCAGTTGTGGTTGACATTAGCTCCACTGGTAAACTTCTCAATTGTGGAGTTTTATTACCCCGGCCGTGTTCTTCGCCAATTCAACGCACAACAACCCGTCCCCGTAAACTCCTTGTACGACCGTAGACTACACAACATCACTGGTCAAGGTCGTTTACCAAATATGGATTGGGCCGATCACCACCGTGCTTATGTAGGATGTTGGAAGGAGCGGAGGTACGAGTTGGTAGTGGAGGTTATTGTACGGCCGTACGACGGATCAATGCAAACAGCTTATATGGCATGGTACCGTCGAATTACAAGGTTGTATGTTGCGCCAAAAACGGATCTTCCCGCGGGTATCCAACAACCGATACCCGCGGACCAAGTTGGACCACCACCGGCACATTCATCATCACAGCCCATGTATCAACCAAAAGCTTCATCATACCGTCTAATGGTAAATAAGTTTGTTTAGTCAATTACATTTATTTCGATGAATTATACTTATGCTTCTTTAATTATGTCTAATTTGGTTTACTATTGTAGATCGACAATACATGGGACATGGCGAGGAAATGTGCGAGTGTCTTGAAGAGCAACGCCAATAAGGCATGCAAAGAATTGGCACGAGACCTCCTGTGCAATTGTCGTACCTCTCTTGAAGAGGTTGGAGATGGTCCACGTTTCAATGACCTTATGCGATCAACCGAAGAGCAACGCCAACAAGTACGATCTACTGCTAGCCAAGCTCCACCTCCACCACAACAAGCATTGGAAATGGGAGATCCCCTCGCACCTCAAACTCAACCTCAAACTCCATCACATCATCCACGAAGGGGTAAGACCGTTCGCTTCCCTCCTACGCAAAGCGAATTGGCAAATCCGGAGATTGAAGTAGGAGGAGGTGATGAAGAAGGAGTTGGTCCAAGTGGACCCGCAACGCAAGAGACCCGGGAACGTAGGCGGAAAGTCCCGGCTCGAAGGAGGAGAGCACCCCAACACTTCACGGCGAGTTAAACCGAAGAGAACTTTATGTATTATTGGTCTTTCTTGTTTTTTTGTAATTGTAGACTTTATTTAGTACATGCTTTGTAGTTGATGAATTGTTTAAGTATTTTTAAGTTTGATATGCATGTTTTGAAAGATTTTAGTTGTACTTGTTTTGATGTGCATGTTTTGAAAGAAAATATGTGAATTGAAGAATTTTGAAGTATGCAAAGAATTGGAAATTAATGAATTGAAGTATGGTAATTTAAGATGGTTTGAAGTCTGGATGTTTTGAAGTCTTTGAATCGAAGAATCTGTACAAGTTTGCAAGTTTGGATGTTTTGAATTGAAGAATCTGTACAAGTTTGCAAGTTTGGATGTTTTGAATTGCAAGTCTGGATGAAGTCCGGATGGTTTGTGAAGATTTAAGATGAATTGGATATTGATGAATTGAATTGAATTGATTTTGAAGTCTGGATGTCTGTGAATTGAAGAATTGATCAAGACATGCACAGATCAAGTCTGGATGTATGTGCATGTCTGTGAAGTGAAAACCATGAATAAAAGATGCCGTTATTGACAATAACGGCATCTTAATCCTGTAACGTTCTTGCGAATAACGGCATCAGTATGGATGGAAAATCAGGAGATATGGAGTATGCTGCCAATATTTCTGTGTCCACAGTCGTTATCCACATTAATGGCATCCTAAACCGATGCCGTTATTTAAGATAACGGCATCTTTGTATAACCCACCTGCCTTCCAAGATAACGGCATATATAAAGATGTTTATAAGTATGCCGTTATCCAAGATAACGGCACCTTCAAATCCTGCCGTTTTCTAAAATAACGACATCAATTCTGTTTGCCATTGTTCAGAAGCACGACATCAGTTAAACATCAAAATCTCAAATTTTCAGATTACTGCCAAACTTTCTGTCTCCACAGTCGTCCTTGAGAATAACGGCATAGAAAGAAGATGTCGTTATTCACAACAACGGCATCTATTGTTTGAACAGTTGTGCATATTTTCTGTGCATGTTTTGTTGTGATTGTTTATTTACAACAAATTTAACTATATCCACCACCAATTCAAACCACAAATCTCATTCCAAACAATTTAAACTTAAATTGCTCAACATATAAAAAGATGTCCATAATTTCATACAAACACTTACAAAGGAGGAGACATAACTAACATCCAATAACAAGAAAAATATTCAAGTGCGGGTAGATTGTGAAGTCCCCACACTTTGTACATTCTAACAACTCCGTCTATTGTGTCCACTCACACCACATTTCGAACATACTTTTCCACTACTCCCACCTTCTCGTGTGTCCATGTCATTGCGGATGCAAGTACTCTTAGGCCTCCCCTTCACTCGACGAAGACTAGAATCAACTATTAGTACCGGTGCGCTTTGGGTAGGCCAATAAGATTCGTCTGGTATAGGATTAAAAGTTGGTACCCATGTTTTTGCTAACGAATCCGTAGAGTAGAAGGGATCTATGTACGGTTGATAATCAAGCGCACGTGAAGCACATGCCGCTAACACATGAGAGCATGGAACGTGGATCAGTTGGAATTTGCCACATGTATAAGTTCAGCCTTCTAGGTCCACCGTATGCCAATGTCCACCTTTTTGATATCCACCGTCCATTCTAATGCCCGTTTTCACCCCAAAAACACCATCGCGATTATTAAACATTATGGCCTCATGTAAATTGGATTTTTCACGGCGGACATCAATTAGGTCCTGAATCCGGAGTGCCCATAGTTTACCTTCACTGATAAGTGTCTGCGCGGCCTCACGCCGGTCGGTGAAGTACATGTTTAGACGGAAAATATCTATTCTACAATTGCGGTGACAGGTAAGCTACGAACACCTTTTAGAACCGAGTTGAAAACTTCGGACAGATTTGTTGTCATTATACCATATCTACGCCCACCATCAGCAGTAAGTGCCCACTTCTCAATTGCTTTTTCCTTTACCCAATTAACCGCATCAGCATTGCTAGCTTCAAGTTGTGCCATCTTTTCCTCGTACTTTTTCCACTAATTTTGACACGCAATTACCTTCAATTTATTCATCAAAAATTTCGAACCAAATTTTTTATGAAAATTGCTAGCAAAATGCCGCATACAGTACTGATGATATGCAAATGGTTCCCTCCACGTGCCAAACTCATTTTTCATTGCTGATAAAATACTGGCATGTCGGTCAGAAATGACACAAAGACCTTCACGATCTGTAACAAAGCACCGAATACAGTTCATGAACCATGTCCACGTTTCTATGCTTTCACCTTCAACCAGTGCAAACGCAAACGGAAACAACCTCCCGTTTGCGTCTGGTGAAACCGCAATCAACAAACAGCCTTTATATTTCCCGTACAAGTGAGTGTCGTCTATACTTATAACTGGTTTACATGATTTAAATCCTTCGATGGAAGGACCGAATGCCCAAAAACACCCTTAAATGTTTCTATACCCGGCCCGGTCGTAATCTTCGCCCAATGTACAGCCGTACCCGGATTTGAAGCTTGAATTGCATTAAGTAGATATGGTAATTTAGTGTACGCTTTTCAAAAGAACTATATAGTTTCTCAATTGCTTTATGTTTTGCCTTCCAAGCTTTCCAATATGATATTGTGTATTGGAGCCTACCCTTCACCATCCTAATTATGGCTCTTGGTGTTATTGAGAGTGTTCCTTCAGAGTATCCATTATGACCATCGATACGACCGTCGAGTCAATTTTGCTGTGATCCTGAGTCAATATAGGATTCACACATGTGTGTACACCTTCAAGCTTTTTCACTACAAAATAATTACGACCTTTGGGAACAATTGCACGCAAGCGCCATGGACAACCAACTTCATTTTGAAGTGATGGATTTGCTGCAATCTGCTCGGCTGAATGGTGGATGGGCGCGTATTTACATTTCACATGGTATAGACAACGATCTGATTTTACTGTCACGAATTCTCTGTGGTTCTTCACGGCGTACATCTTCACTTGATGTTGTAGAGCATCTTTGGCTGGAAATCTTTGACCTATGAAGAGTTCATCCAAGTTGGAAGAACCAATGGAAGACTGGCCATGTTCATGTACGGTGGCACGGGACATCCATTCACTTGATTGCGATCCACGCATAGCTGCACTTGTGTCCTGACTTGGCAACACGCGGGCATTGTTAACCGGCACATCAACATTGGCATCAACAACTGGAGCTTCAACGGCAATCTCCTCATCATCATCCTCGAGACCGCGTACCTCATCTTCTTCCTCTTCTACCAAGTCGTTATTTACAACGGCGTTGTCAAAGTCTTCCATAGCAATGTCAGCTACCAAAATATTTTGTGGCAATGGGGTCGGATGTACCTGCTCGTATTCGGAGAAAACAGGTTCCGTTGGAGTTGTGCTAGTATCTCCAA
This sequence comes from Hemerocallis citrina, assembly GCA_017893485.1. NCBI lineage: Eukaryota > Viridiplantae > Streptophyta > Magnoliopsida > Asparagales > Asphodelaceae > Hemerocallis > Hemerocallis citrina. Next base: position 152,268 of record CM030361.1, on the reverse strand, counting down.
TTGTATTTGAAATCCTTGCGTGTGACTCTGCAAATGGTTTCAAAGTCCTTGTGGGCCTTGGACTTTCGATAACAACTCTTGTAGTATTTGGAAGCTTCGTTTGATCGATATATAACTCAACTATATTCCAACCACAACTTGGATGAAGTGTCCTAAGCAAGACAGACCTCAGAGAACTGTCACTGTCTATGGGTACCAACATGAAATACTGCCCATCCCCTTTACGAGCAGAATAACGGGCTCTCAGTTTCAGACTCATTTCACTTCTATCCCAATTGGTGATTTCATATATCTTATCTATTAATTCTGCATAACCAAAGTTGGGGGTAGCCCAAATAATTACCGATTCAACATCACTATAAGAATATCCAATTTTCGGATCCTTAATTACTTCACCCCCCATAATATAACCAAATAGGGATATCAAATTCCATACCTATGCATAAAAATTAAAATATATTCAAGTCATTCACTACTCACAATAAACAAAACATTGAAATAAAAATCAAACATAAGGTTAAGATGATAATACCTTCAAATTAAACCAAAAAAACCACTAGCAAAAATTTCGTTGTGGATGAAGACTACAAATGAGAGTGGGAGTGAGGAAGTAGGATGTATGGAATTTTACAGGACTCAAATGGTTGGAATTTTTGATTTTGAGATCTAAAGTTTGTGGGTAACAGGAGCGATGCGAGAGAGAGATGTTTACGAATCAGAAGGGGAGGAAAGAGAAGAAGAAGGGTTTTTCGATTATAGGAACCTGTGCAAAAAGATTATAACTGATGCCGTTATTGTGAAAAACGGCATCAGTATAATCCGTTCTCTCAGAGAACGGCATCAGTTATTTCAATTTTTGCATTTCTCTCTAAAGTCACGATTGATACTTTAGAGATCTTTATACAAAAATAAAATATGTCGTTATTCCCAATAACGGCATGACAATTTTTTCAAAAAAAGATGCCGTTATTGGGAAGAACGGCATCGAAATAACTGATGCCATTTTTCCCAATAACGTTTGTTGCTGACGTGTCATAAACTAGGGCATATCGCTAATTGTTTTGGAAAGTAGGACAAGTCACTAATTATTTTCAAAAAAGAGGGCAGTACGGCAAATTTTTCTGATAAATTTTAGGGTTTGTGATAGACTCTAAAACTACACCCAAATTCAATAAAAATTCCAAACCTTAAGCATCAATTTTGACAGCCACCATTCCCCACCTTCTCTCTCTTCTTCATTGTGCATAATCCCGAAAACCAAGCTCACCCTTTTCTCCCTTAGCTGCACCCCTCCATCTCCTCTGCTTGAGGCCCAACAATCGACGTCAGATCCAAAACCCTCCAACAACCCCGAAGCCTCTGGACACCATCGCCACCAGCCAACCACCCACTCCTCATCCTGTCTTCAGCGGCCAACTTCTAAACCTTGTCGTCTCTGCCCAACCATCCTGAAACCTTACCCTCATTAACCCCTCAAAGCCCCAACTGCCGTCTCCAACCACCTGCACCCCGACGGCCCTCGCCCTCCCTTGACCCCTTCGTCCCGAAGCCCCCCTACGCCACCCCATCTCCTTTCCACCTTGACCCCTTTTTGCTGTTTTCCCTCACCACCAACCACCCATATTAGTCCCTACTCCAAATCCCCTCAAATTCGGAATTCCAAATCCCCAAATCCAAGTCAAAATCCGAAACCTTAAATCCCCAAATTTCCAATTCAAAAATCCGAAATCCTAATTCCCAAATCTCCAATTCAAATCCTAATCTTAATCTTCATATCAAAAGAATGATTTGCAGAGTACATTGTTATTGATGGCGTCAACTGGCTTTTGTTTCTTCTCCATCAGTGGCGCGATGTTTTCTTCGAATCCGGTAAACTCTTTCCACTTCTCAGATATTTGTGACACTACTTTAGCATCTCTAGAATATTATTTGATTTATCTGTTGCCCACAAATATTGTGTGTGCTTCTAGCCTTCTACTAGCTAATTAGGGTACAAATCTTCATTGCATATCTTACATGCTAAAAACGATCAAGTATAATTGTTGATTGTTAACCATGAATCTTTAATTAGGCTTGTTAAACTATTTCATATCTTGAAAATCCATCAAACCAATTAATATTTTTAATTTCTGACTTAATCAGCATTACATTTTGGTAAACTTAATCTTTTAAAATCCCTGGAAAATTCTTTGCTAATAGTTTTAATTTCTGACTTAATCTGCATTACATTTTGGTAAACTTAATCTTTTAAAATCCTTGGAAAATTCTCTGCATAGGGTTAAGTTTACATTATTTTGGTATCAGAGCCAGGTTTTTTTAAAAACCCTAGTTCTTGCATCATTTAGTCATAATTTTTGCATTCATTTTGGAACGTTTTGAGTCTTTTTTTTCTTTTTGATTATTTCAGATTTTTTTAAAAAACAACTTAAAGTGCATTTAGAACACGTTTTCCCAAATTTCAGCAAACACACGTCCCCACGACCCCTAATTTTCACTGTTGGTGAATGTGCCTTAGCAGCAACATCACAAATCCTGAAGAGCCTTTCTTGTTCCTCCCAAACCACCCCATCAGGAATCCTAGAATTCCTCGAGCCCCTCCCCAAACTGAGACGGACAACTCTGATATTTTCACTACCCTCGCTGCCATTCAAGCAACTCTTGCCAATATCAATAAGAGGCTTGAGAAAGTGGAATTGAATCAAAATGTTGCCACTGAGCTTCTTCGTCAGATCCCTCAAGAGAATGATCATGACGACTGACGTCAAGATCGTGATCCTGACGAATAATACAAGAAGAATGTTAATGCTGACGTTCCCCATTTTGAAGGCCGTATGGAACCCCAAGCTTATCTTGAATGGATCCGTGCCATAGACCTGTGACACCCCGCAAAATTGAACTAGGATAATTTTGCCCCAGCACATGTTATACACGTGTATTTTATACCGTTACGGATAATATTCGTAATATTATATTTTCGTATTTTGTATTTCTATTTTTTTAAATATTGTTCCGACCTTTCGAATTCATCTTTGATCTTTCATTTGAACCCAATCCCGATATTTTCTGATTCATTCAAAATAAGACCGTCGATTTATTGTATTATTAAATATCCAACTTTGCTAAATTTTTTGACCTTGCACCGAGAATTTGACCTAGTTCTCTTCATTGAAATTGAGAAACTTTATACATGAAAATCGTACCCCATCGAGTCTGGAATCCAGAACATCTTGCGGTTTCTCAATCCAATTTATAGGTTGTAAGTTATCATAAATCTAAGTTGTTCCTAAATCCTAACTCCTAATCCTAATCAAATTCTCTAATCATAATCCAATTAAATGCCCACCTCCCCTACCCTATGCCTCCACCTCCTAAAAAAAAACCAACCGTCGTCTTCTTCTATCTTTTTCTCCCTCCCAAATGACTCTCTCCCTATACGACTTGATCTCCAGCTGAATTATTGCATGTGCATGCAGCGCCCTCCTTCACCCCCTATAAATACATCACATACTTCACTCAATCACACTACCTATCTCTCTCTTTCTATCACAGTCACTCTCACACTCTCTCTCGTATATATTATATAATATATATATATAATATATACATACATATCACACAGTAACTTCCCCTTTCACCTTCTTCGATTCTTCTTCGTTTCCTCTTCCGAAACCCAAAAACCCAACACCCCGACGCCTCGACAACCGCCTCCACCACCTCCGAACACCTCCACCTCCTCGCCGTCAACTTCCCCTCCGCCTCGAAACACCCCGTCGAAGCTCCACCTCGCCGTCATCGCAGCCGAACCACTGCAGCTCACCCCCCGTCGCTCGCTGTTGTCGCCATTGTCTCCCGTAAGTCTCCCTCTCTCTGTCGTTCTCTCTCTCTCTCTAAGCCTCTCTCTGTCTCTCTGTTCTTCTCTGTCTCTTTCTAGCTCCCTCTCTCCTTCTATGTCTATCTCTAGATCTCTGTCTCTCTCTCTCTAAGTCTTTCTCTCTCTACCTCTCTCTACCTCTCTCTCTCTCCATCAGTCTCTCTCTCTAAGACTTTCTCTCTCTACCTCTCTCCTTCTCTGTCTCTCTTTATATATATATATATATATATATATATATATATATATATATATATATATATATATATATATATATATATATATATATATATTATTGTTTTATATATATGTATATGTATTATATTGTACATGTATATATATATAAATGTATATATATCTCTATATATGTATTAATACAATTATCACTTCGTTTGATTTCCTATTTTGGCGAACAAGTTCAGTTCGCAATACCGTCATCATCAACGTGGTTGTTGTTCGTAGAGCCACTGTCGTTGTTCGTGTTGTTGTCGTCTTCAAATAGATCGTAGAATCGATCAAATCCAGAAACAATAAAAAGTGGGTAACAACTTTAACCAACTCTGTTTATATTATAGAATGTATGCATGCTAGATAATAAATTGAGTAATCGTGCTTAGATTGTGTATGAATGTTGTTTGATTATGGGTGTTAATTGCTGTTAATTAATCATTGGGATTATGATATAATTATCTTAGAAACATTATTAAAATTCTGTCTGGAATTTGATCTGGTTTTAGAAAATCGTTTCTTTTTAAATACATGGATTATAAGGCTGAAACTTTTATGTGTATCATGTATGTGTGAACATCTCAAAATTTCACATTTTTTGGATGTCGTTTGGTATTTTAATAAAACCGGAATACATTACTGGTTTAGAAATGAAATAGAATTTATTTTATAAATCCTGACTGAATATCATACTTATTTTCTAAGAAATCCAATTTCCAAGAAGTATAGGATTTTTTGTATTTTTAAAGTAGCAACAGTTGCGATTTCTGGGTTTTGAACCTACTGTCTTATAAATGGTTTTGGACAGATTTAATTGGGTTGAAACTAGAGGTTTTTAACTACAAAGTTGTAGTAAACTCATTGAGGTTTCATATGAGACTAAGAAATCAAATTTTCACAAGTATTGGGATTTATATAATTATTGGAAGTTGTATTCACCTATCAAGGGGACACGTGCGGCGTTGCCTCGACTGTTAATTTCTAGGATCTAGTGTGAGAGGTCTGGAAGTGGAGAAAGACCACAGGGTCCCGGTAGTACCGGGGAGTGGAGAAAGACTGCAGGTGCTGGGCAGAGTGGAATATGTAAGGCCGGGAATTGGAGAAAGACCACAGGGGTTGGGCACCATTATGAGTGCTCATGAGTGGAGAAAGACCACAGGATCCCGGCATGACCACTACCGACTGCAGTAACGAAATTTGACCGAACAACTGCAACCTACTAGTCACTAGATAAATGTCAGAAACAGTGTGGAATACATGAGTATGTATTGCATAACGAGGGATTGAATCCTGTAATGAACGCTAGTAGCTTGTATTCGAAAAATATATTGTATGGGCAGCATATCATTCCGAACAAGCGTGCATTACTAAGAGCATTTTGAATTGTACATGTTTTCATGATAAATATGTGTTGAATGTTTTACTCAATTGCTTATACACACACTCATGTGACAACGTATATTTGACTATTTCTTGTTTACATTTATTGATTCCAGTTTTATTTCTATTATGACCTGTATGTTGTTATGTTATTTTTGGAGTTAGTTAAAGTTGTGATTTTTACCGTCGGCCTCACACGCTGACGAACCCACAGATTGTGTTGTGCAGGTAAGAGTACCTGGAGCTAAGCATAGAGTTGTGACATCCTGTGCCCGTCATCTTATCAATCCAAGAGGTTTGGATTTATATTAAGATTTCCACGTTTTCCTATATTATATTACGTTTATGTACTCAATTGAAGAAAAAGATTTCTGGGTGTGTAATGATTTTCCGGTGTGTGAAAATCGGGGCGTTACAAAACCACTACTTCGTGTAGTTTGACATGAACAAAACCCTGAAAGTTAAATCTGCCACTGTGAAATTGACTGGTAAAGCTCAACAACATTTAACCAATCTTAAACACGCCCGCAGAGGCCAAGACCTAGCACCCATAGCCACTTGAGAAGCCATGAAAGAAAAGCTCACTGAGAGATGTGTCGTTATCGTTCCACACCCGATTGCAAGATTTGTGGAACCAATTCTATCAAGGAAGCAAATTCACCCAAGAGTATGTGGATAAGTTCGACAACTTTCTCATTCGGTGCAATACCTTAGGTAAAGAGAGCGAAGAACAAACTATCTCTAGGTTCAAAGCTGGACTACGAGCCAATCATAAGAACGAGCTAATCTATTTCTATTATAAAAGGCACAATAAAAAAATCTGTCAGGAGAAGATCTGGACCGTCGATCTATTATATTGATGTACATGATTAAAGGCTCAGATTAAATAACTTAATAAGAACGTGTATTACACGTGCAATGCTTTTTTCCTATCTTCTGTATGTATTCCCATCTATAACCCCCCCGCGGCCTGCTTCCGCTGCCTCGAAAGAAGAAAGAAAAGAAAAAGCTCTTCGACTCTTCTCTCTCTGCCTCACTTGTTTTCTATTCTCAGATGACTGTCTCACTCTCCAAGGTTTGTTTCTCTCCTCTTCCTCTTCTGCTATAGATTGAAACAATGGAAAACAATTGAAAAAGTTTGGAGCTTTTGCAAAAATTTTTATGTGGGTTTTGTAAAACTGAAAATTTCTGTGTTTTGTTTTATGGGTTTTGCTCAAATATCTTAAATGTTAATGGGTTTTTATTAATTGGGTTATGCTCTGATCATCTTAAGAGTTAATGGGTTCTTAGAATTTTGGCATTGTTTTGTGTTGCATACCGATTTTTTTTTGTTTTAAAAAAGAAAATGGATTGATGTTGTAATGAGTTGGAAGAGTGAAGGAATTGGGGTTGTGGGTTTTTAAAGAATACCCATTTGAGTCCAAAGCAAAGATCTCGGTTATGCATTTGATCCCATAATCTGAGTGAGGGTGTTGTGGTTGTTTTTTTTTAATAGTTTCCATTGTCTTCTCATTTTGTTTGGATAACTTGTTCATTTTTTACTTGTTATTCAAAGGAGAAAAGGACTTTAGTTGATTTAAATGGGATCAGTTTTGATATGGTGTAAAGTGGTGATATGATATTAGGCTTTGGTCTTCAATTATTGTTCTCTTATATTATTTAAGTTGTACGTATGCTCTTTCTTGTGGTGTTCTTTCTTCAATTATTGTTCTCTCATATTATTTAAGTTGTATGTATGCTCTTTCTTGTGGTCTTCTTATGCATAAACTACGTTATCATTGTGTTTTAGTGCCGATGCTCTGCATTGTTCTAAATAATGTTCTATGCTTGTATTTCTATCGATCCAAATTAGAGTAAGGTCTTGGATGATCTTAGTCACTTTAGTTAACGAATAGGTCTTTTCTTTTACTATTATATTTGGAAACTCTTATTAGTTTCCAATTGTAGCGGTCGATTTGGATCTTAACTTTCTTAATTTTTGAATGTATCAATCCCACTCCCAGTCTGGATCATTAAAGTTATGGAACTATTGCGGTGCTCTGATGATATTGCAATTGAACTAGATTAGTTCTCTCCTATTATATAAAGCCTTCAGTCCTCTTTAATCTTCACTTATTAAGCTCATTTTCATCCTACTTGGGTCTGAGGATTTTTCTCTCTATCTTCCTATTAATTTGTTTCTTCTTTAGATTATGTATTGAATTTTATACTCTAAAGTGCAATCTTTAGTAATATTGTCTAAAAAGATCATGTAAACCTTTCCCCTTTATAACAAGTGTGGGTTTGTGATTCATTTTTTAATTATAGCATTCTTCTCTTTCTCTTTTTGTTTCTCTCCTAACCCAAAGTAATATGAAGATTTTCTGAGATCTTGGTTTTGATTCCTTCTCCATTTCAATAAGAGTTTTGATCCTTTGAGTGGGTCAATTTTAATTAGGTATAAAGTGGTGATATGATATGAAGCTTACATCTTCAATTCAACATAGATGGAGAAGGTTGCTTCCATTGTTTAGGTCTTATTCTCTTTCATGATGTACCCTTATCCATCCAGAATATGTTATTTATTCTTTTAATGGCTGAACAACTTATACTCTATTTAAAAGTAATGGAGGTGATGTGGTTTCTGGCAATGCCTATGTGGTCTGGAAGGCGATAAATGTGACCTATTGTTCACCGACATTCTCAACATGATCTTTGGTTGTGTTGATAATTCTTCACCTGACAGGTTTGTGTTCATCTATGGACCTGTGGTGACTTCCATTCTGCTGTAATTTGCTTGAGCTGTTGTTTATGAAGTGTTGGCAAAATGTGGGATTTGCAGTACTGTCCTACAGGTCTTGAAAGTGCTTCTTACTGCTGTGGCATCTACAAGGTTCAGAGGTATGTATTTCTGGGATCTTGATTCTTCCTGTGTAAGTTGATAAAATTATGGTCGTAGTATTTAATGTAAAATCCTCCGGTTTGAGTTTGATATTCTGTAATGACCACACTTTTGCAAGATGAGGTTATAAGTTGTTTGAAGCAAGGTACAGATACACAATATCATCACAAATTATAACATTATTTGACATTATCAAGTCAGTTTGCAAACTAAAACGTATTCAATGAACTGAACTGATAGTAGATAGTTATCTCTAATTCCACCATGCCAAATGTGCAGGCAATGCGGAAGTTTTTGGATGGGAATGCGATACGCCAAATGTATGCTTTCTAGCTTCTATTGTTTCCTTGCCTAGGTAATTTTTGGTTATATATAGTTTTCTACAACAAAAAGAAACTAGGATGTTGTTATTACTTGACATTCCAATTGCTTTCATTGTGCATAAAGTATGCAGGATGAGGTGATTTATTTAATGATGTAAACATGTAAATCCACAAATACCTTATATAATCTACAATGTGATATATCTGGGCGAGCCTAAGAAATAGGTTTAAGGTTACAATACACACAAACATTACCATAAATTAGTAAAACTTCTTTACAGTTCTTGAATGTGGTGACTTTTCCTTTGTCTATACTGTTGAGCTCTTGGAACATTGACGTCCTTGTAGATGCAATTATGCAACTTGTGAGGCCTATTTTTTCTTCAAAATTTTCACTTTTTTACATGTGAGCTGCCAAATAGCTGTTCCATTTAAAATAATTTTGTTGTGTTGATATTCTAAATGCAGGCTCCCACAACTGACTGGGTGGCTGTTCTGGAAAATTTAGATCATGAGGGGTTCAACCTACCTGATGAAACATCATTTTTTGTTTTAATGTCTGTATAGAAAGCTTGCCAGGTATACACAAACTTCTGCTAAAATAATCAGTTTGGTTTTTTTTTTTTTTGAGCAACAAGAATATGAATGTTACATAATCCTCCAGGACCCATTTCCGCTACATGTCATTTGTGGTTCTGTCTGGAAGAATGCAGAAGGCCAGTTGTCCTTTTTTAAGACATGCTGTAGATGCTCCACCTGATGTATTCTCATTTGTGAATTGCTCAGGGCATATGGTATTTTTTTCCTCATGTGGCTATCTAATTATCATTTCCATTTAAATTTCAGTGGAAATTCAATGAAGCTTCACATATACTGTGTTAATAGACGCTTGCAGATTCAGTACATCTTTCCAGCGATGATGGGAATAAAGCATGGTACTGTTTAAATCTATTGAGTATGTTATGTCAGCTAGCTGAGAGGAGCCATATTAGTTCTGTTCGCATGATGCTTGAGAAGCCTCTTAATTGTTGCCCTGAGGTTTTACTCATTGGACTTGCTCACATTAATGTATGTTAATTTTGCCTTTCAGTCAGTTTTATGTTTACACATACTGTAGACATGTATGAACATATGTACATCATGTGACATATTTGAGCTATCTGATTGTTTGTGATGGAAATGTGTTTTCATTTCTTCGCAGACTCCATATAATCTCCTACAGTATGAAGTATTTTCTACTGTTTTTCCTGGGATACTAGAGGATTCCACGAAGAGTGGTATTATTCATCATCTCTGGCAAGTTAACCGCGATGTAGTATTGAGAGCATTCGTCGATACTATTACAGATCCAAACTATCTTTTCAGGATTGTGGACCTCTGTCAGGAGCTGAAGGTAATATCTCGTGAAGGTTTATTGTTAATTCTCTGGGTATTGAATTTATAGTTTCTGATAAGTGGGCTAGGGTTGATGCTATTTTTCTTTTGCTTACAGTATGAAGTATGTTCTCTGCGTATAGTTGCACTATCCTTCTATTTATATTTTCATTTTCAGCATATGTTATGGATCTCATTATAGGCAATTACATAATGAGCAAGGCAAAATGTAGATAAACAAATTATAATGATATATATGCTAAAATCCGCCACATACACATACACACTCATTCTATAACTGGGAAATTGTGCAAGCAGGGTTCAAACCCTCGACCTCTTCTTCACTACCGAAGAGGCTTACCACTAGGCTAAAATCCCTTATCGACTTACATAAAGAACTGATAGTAGATAGTTATCTCTAATTCCACAACGCCAAATGTGCAGGCAATGCAGAAGTTTTTGGATGGGAATGCGATACACACATTAGACCCAAATCTTTCACCATGCCTAGCCACTAATCTTGCAATTGAAATCATCCTTGAGTTGGCATCCCGCTGTTTAGCTCCTACTAGACAAAAAAGGCCCAGTATGCGGAGGTGCGCTGAAGTCTTATGGGTTATCCGCAGGATTACAGGGAACTATCATCTTCAAATCTCTCATTACCTTTGGCAGAGAGTAACCTTTCAGTAAACTCAATTGAGTAGGAGTTAAAAGAAGATGAATTTGTCAATGTTTGCTGTAAGATATGTATTTTCTATGTAAAAGCTCAATTATGGAATTGCCGGTAGATTCCTCGCTGTTGTTTTATTTGTTAACAGGGCGAGTTTTAAATTGTCATTGTACATATATGGATAGGAGGCTTTGTAGTGTTTTTATTGGTTATGGAAGGAAGATATTCCTTTGCTCAAGATTCAAGGAGAATATATTGTAACTGAAGATTTTTCAAATTTCTGATGTTGTGTACATTTTTTTGTGCAGTATGCCTGAGTTATTCAAAAAATTTCCTGTGAACCACAGTTCTTGGTTGGGTGTTATTCTCAATAAAATTGATATGGGCATTAGGGGTGGACAACTATTATCCGAACAGACCAATCCAAACCAATCCAATCCGAACCAACCGGTTTTTAACCGAACCAATTAGGGATTTGGATTGGTCCGGTTCTTGATCTTCAAAAACCAACTGGACCGGTTCGGTTGTTGGATAAGGCTTTCAAATAGCCGATGAAACCGAACCGACCATACCTCTATGCATATGTCCATAAAAAATATAGTTCTCCTTTAATTTCTTGAATATACATATAATCATTTCTCATTTTTTTAGAGAGACAAATGGTCTTCTTTAATTTTTTTAATACAAACCGAGCAGTTGTTCTACCTATGTTTTGATTGTCCATAATCCTGTGTATTATTTTGTTGAGAAAGACTTGATTTACAGTGTGATCCAGCTTAATAGAATCATGAAGTTGATGTAACATTTAGTAATTATTTTAATCAAGTCAAAGTAGAAATTATTTTCTAAATCTTTTTTTATTGTAGCTGAAATTCAATTAGCTATGGTTATTGATGTTTCTTTTATGATAATAAACTATAATTACAGAAGTATGCAAGTGAAAAAGCAGTTTATCTCACCCATTTAAACGTCATCATCTCAAACAATTAATGCAAAATTCATTAACAACTTGTGATTTTATGAATCTTCATTTTAAATTCATTTCTGAATAACAAATAGCATGTTGTTTCTTAAGTTTGATTGAAGTTGATCTTTTAAATTTCAACATTATGAATGATGTTGAAGGTGAAAAGTAACACGCCAAACCGACCATCAAATCCAATCCAAACCGAGCTTAATCGGCTTGAATGGAAACCGATCCAATTAAGATTCGGATTGGTTGCGGATGAAAAAATTAAAAAACCGATTTTGTTTGGATCGGTAGGTTGATGGTTCATATTAGGTCGGATACCGACCGATGCCCACCCCTAATGGGCATGCTTGCAGGAAATATGTTTTTGTTGTTTTTGGAAAATAAAATTAAATAACTCATCTACAATTTTAATCAAGATTTTAAGATTCAGAATATTGTTGCTTCATGTGATGTAAACTTTCCTATAAGGTTAGAATCTGTTGATGTCTTCCACAACCAGTTTACTAAGGTAAACCTATAACATATATACTAACCGTTGCTTCTCTATTTTCCTAGCCGTATACTCTGCTCCTTCCTTGCTACTTCTCAGCTTTCCTTTTAACCTACTCGCATCATTGTAAAATGAATGAAAATGTGATTGACTAAACTATACTATTAAGGGTATCTACATTCAAATATAGATAGTTATAAGATATAGATAGAATGGAAGATATATAGATATCCTAAAATATGATAATTAAGAAGATTATTTGATTATCTTTTTATAGTTTGTGCGTTATAAGCTTTTACACATTAAATTTTTATACATTATTAAAGTTTTTATTAATAAATAAGATAACGAATTTAAATTTGAATGAACTAACAAATTTACTATTAAAAATAGTTTAAAGTTTTCAACCAATAAAAAATTTGTTTTACTAATTTCAACAACTTTTTTTTTGCCAATTTACTCTCCTATAAAAGAAGCATAATATGATTAACTTAATTTGAATTTTAACAATTTTTCTTCTTGAACGCACAGCACAATATGAGTAACTTAATTTGAATTTTACCTTGGCCTAATATATTACAACTATAAGTTTTATATTTTTTTAAAACCAACTGAAACTATTATAAATTTTTCAAAATACCAACTGAGTTAGTAGCTCTGTTAAGTTATTATAGGAATATTTTTAGAAAATGCTCTTTGTTGGGTTTTAAACCAGATAAGAAATTTCTAAAATGACGAAAATGTCCGTTTATTCCTCTTTTAATGTTCTCTTTCAATCTTAAGAAACAGTTTGGAAAGAAAACAGTTTCCTTTATGTATCTATACACTTTTACTAGATTTTCCCATCATCTATGTATAAATCAACTTAAGCCAATTACTGTTAGATCATTAGATCTTAATTCAAATTTCAGATTTATCTCTTTTTACGTAAACATGTTGCCTCTAAAAAGATCTCGAAACCTCCAAAAATAAAAATTCAAATTAAGTTAATCATACATCACATATTCAATTGATAGGATCATATTATATTTATTTAAAAATTAGATATAAGAGATTTACATTCACCTCAAGTTAATGTTCCCCTATAGACTATAAATACCCAATAAAATTGTCAGACAAATTCATTGCAAGTTTCGTCTCATCACAAGTTCGCAAATCGGAAGGCTAGATTGTTCGTGTAGCAATCAAAGGAAAAATTTACGAAGAGAAATTTCACTTTTTCTACATATATTTTTATACATTCTGAATTCTTGTTTAATGCAAATACGCTTGATATTTTATTCAGTGTGTTCAATGATATTATTTTCTTGTACAAACTGTAAACACTATGTATGGAACTAACTATTTCCATACATATTTTAGATTGTTTCTCTGCTTTCAGTTGTTCTTGCAATATTTATTGCAAATTTCCATACATATTTGTTTAATGCAAATTCCTCTTTTTTCTTGTGATTGTATCTCTGCTTTCAGTTGTTCTTGCAGGTTGGTTTCATACAGAATTTTCTTTTAGTTAGTTGGTTTATTTGTTTGTCTGTTTGTTTGTTTTGGTTTTCATTTGTTTTTTGAGTGTGGATCACTTCTTTCTTTGTAATTGTGTAAGTTCTAAACTGCGAAAAGTGTGGTCTCTTTTACAGATCAACTTAAAAGGAATAACTTAGATTTATCTTGCATGCTGTGGTGGGGATGAGAACAAAAATTAGAAAAAGTTGAAGTTTATAACTAGCATGATGTCTTTAAAGTAGTTTCTAATTTTTATGTCTCATTAATTTGTGTTCTTCAACTTTATGCTTGTTTACAACAAAGAGGAGCTCCTGAGGTGTTATAATAGTATTAGTTTATTGAAAAGTAATGGTATTTCTGTGTGTTCTAATAGCATGAAATTAATGTTATTGAGGTATTCTAACACAATTAGTTACACGAAAATATAATAAAGTGCTCTAATTTAATTAGTCTCTCTCCTAAACGAACCATCACCTACTTCTCTAAGTAAATCGGGGTTGATTAGCTGAAACTATTACGCATATATTTCTCTTTTACATCGTTCGAATTTTGATCCATTTTTTCTTTGTTTTGATTGAAATTCTGCTTGAATTGATTAAACTTGGGTTCTCGATAATTGCTTCAAATTTGATTTCGATGAGCTTGTTGTTATTGGAGTAATTTTGAAATCCATGGTTAGCTTTTAAGGATGATTGACTTCGTCAAATTTGTAATTTGAAGAATATAGGTGTTCTAAATGGAAGTATGTTTAGATAAAATTTTCACCATTTATGTGCACCAAGTCACGTGCACTTGGTGCACGGTAAATTTAAACTAGTACATAGAAATGTGGATTCATTGGCAGCAGCTTATGCCATTGTCCTCGATATGGTTTCCCTTAAACCAAGTTCTCATTACAAGTCCAGCAATTCGAGAGATCATTCCTCTAGAATGACCACCACTGATCCCTCTAGGCCTAAGCCCTCATCTTCTCAGTATACCAGCAAATCTTACCCCAGCAAGCCTAATTCAAATTTCTATCCACCTAGAAATGACAACAAGGGTAAGAACACCGAAAGAGACTGCTCTAAGATTGATCATTTCACTAAATGCTATAAATGTAAGGGATACGACCATGTTGCTGGTAACTGTCCCAGCTCAAGTAGGATCAATATAGTAAAAGGTACCGCTGTCATCGCTGATGATTCCGACAATGAGTTTTCCTATGAACCTAATTAAAGTGATGACTTCGGCGAAGAAGAGGATGACCAGTATCTCCATTGTATTCGGTCGACCCAATCACCTCACTTAAATGTAGTGCTTTGTCCCAACCAAAAGAAGAAAATGATTGAAAGCGCACTGCTATATTTCACACCTTTACGACAATAGGTGGCAAAAACTTCAAGGTGATTGTTGACAGTGGGAGCTGTGTCAACGAAGTCTCTTTTGCGGTCTTAGCCAAGACCGGACTTAAAGCTGAACCTCATCCACGCCCATACAAAGTATCTTGGTTGATGCGAAGGCCCTCCAGGTAACACATCGATGTTTGGTCCCTCTAGACTTCAAAGCCTACAAGGAACAAATTTGTGTGATGTGCTCAAAATAGATGTGGGTCAAATAATTTTAGGGAGACCTTGGTTATACAACCACGATGTGACCATATATGGTCGATCCAACCAATGTGTGTTCCAGCACGACGAACTAAAAATAAAGTCCATACCCGCGAAACCACGAACTGATCCGGCTGAAACAATACCAACTTCCTCGAGAAAGGGCAAGTAGTGTATATAGGTGAAAAGGAGCTCACGGAAGAGATTGACAAAGGTATGACAATTTTTTTACTCACAGCGAGAGAAGTCCTGATGAGGACATCTATTCTGTTTAGATTTTATTTCAGTACCATATTTGTTTTCGGTAATTATAGCCATATGTAATCTTTTTTATGTATTTGAGATTCTGAGAATATTTTAAGATTTGTATCAAGATGTATTTTGAGCCTATTTATAGGCCTTGAGATTAATGAGAAAGTTTCTATTCTTGATAAAAAAAAATATTGTGCTGAGTTTTTGCTCTTCCTCTCTCTTTGTGTGATACAAGTGAGATCCAAATAATTAGGATTTGTGATAAATTCTAATACAATTTTAGAATTTGTGATAAACTCTAAAATCTATCCCCAAATTAAAAAAATCCCCCAAATAAAATTACCCAAACCCTAATTCCCAAATCCAAAACCCTAATTTCACTTTCCTCTTCTTCCCCCCTGCTGTTGATCCCTGACCAACCCCCACGTCATCATCCTCCCACCGCTAGAGCCTCCCCCCCCCCCCCGTCGCCATCGACTTCGTCCTCCCATCCTCGTCCCTCTTTTCTCTCCCTACTCCCGTTCCTGATCGACAACAGAACCCAAAACCCCCTAGCTCGCCCTGCCTGCTCCTTTTCCCGATCAGCGCAGCCACCCAGACCACCAGACGCCGTCGCTCGTCGACCGCCGTCGACACGCCCCCCCCACTGGCCGCCTGCGACGCCATGCCCCCGTCGGCCTTGCCTCTAGCTGACATCGTTGTTGTTCCTTTGGGGTTGCCCTGTTGCTGATGTCTCTCTCTTACTATTGTTGCTGATTTGCCGTGTTCGTCGCTGCCGCCATCCAAGATGTACGCTAAATTCTTCGAAATCTCAGTATACTCTTTCCACTTTTCTACTATTTGTGTAGTACTGTTTTACCATCTCTATTATATTATTCAATTTAACTATCAACCACAAATATTGAGATTGAGCGTTCCACTTGCTTAATTAGAGTACAAATCGGCATTGAATCTTTTACTTGCTAAGAACGCTTAGGAATTTAATTATTTATTGTTAGAACTGAATTATTAACTGGGCTTGTTAAACTTAATTCAATTCTTGAAAATCCATCAAACCAATTAATTGTTTAAAATTCTAACTTTGATCCGCATTACATGTTGGTAAAATTAACCCGTTAAGATTCTTGGAAATTCTTTATTTTAGGGTTCGTTTTACATCATTTTGGTATCAGAGCGAAGGTTCTTAAAACCCGGTTCTTGCATCATTTAAGCATTATTTTTGCATTCATTTAAAGTCTTTTATTTTATTTTCTTTCATTTTTTTAGATCACTTCAGTAAATAAAAAAAAATTGCACTTAAGACACACGACCTCTAGTTTCCACTTTTACTGAATGCGTCTTCGCAGCACCATCACAGATCCTGAAGAGCCTTTCTTATCCCTTCCAAATCACCCAATTAGGAACCCTAGGCTTTCCGGACCTGAAATGGACAACTCTGATATCTCCGCTACCCTAGCAGCCATCCAAGCAACTCTTGCCAATATCAATCAGAGGCTTGAGAAAGTGGAGTTAAATCATACCATTGTCCCTGAGCTTCATGCCAATCGTCAGATCCCTCAAGGGAATGTTCGTGACGATCAACGTCAAGAACGTGACCCTGACGAACAATATAAGAAGAACATTAAGGCTGATATTCCCCAGTTTGAAAGCCACATGGAATCCCAAGCTTATCTTGATTGGATCCGTGCGATGGAACACTACTTTGTGTGGTTTGACATGAGCGAGGCCCTGAAAGTTAAATTTGCCACAATGAAATTAATTGGAAAAGCTCAACAACACTGGACCAATCTTGAACACGGCCGCAGAGGCCGAGGCCTAGCACCCATAGCCACTTGGGAAGCCATGAAAGAGAAACTCACTGAGAGATATGTACCGTTATCGTTCCACACCCGATTGCTAGATTCGTGGAACCAACTTTATCAAGGAAGTAAATCCACACAAGAATATGTTGATAAATTTGATGACTTCCTTATTTGGTGCAATGCTTTAGATAAAGAGAGTGAAGAACAAACTCTCTCTAGGTTCAGGGCTGGATTACGAGCCGATCTGAGGAACGTGCTAATTCATAGAAATGTGGACTCAATAGTAGTAGCCTACACCCTAGTCCTCGATATGGATTCCCTTTAAAGCTAGTTCCCATTACAAGTCCAGCGATTCGATGGATCATTCCTCTAGAATGAATCCTCCAGACCCCTCTAGACCTGAGCACTCCTCTCCTCAGTACCCGTAACAAGTCTTACTCAAATAAACATACTTCAAATTCCTATTCACATAGAAATGACAACACGGGTAAGAACACTGAATGAGACTATTCTAAGATTGATCCTCTCACTAAGTGCTATAAATGTAAGGGATACGGCCACGTTGCTGGCAACTGTCCCAGCCCAAGTAGGATCAATATAGTAAAGGGTACCGCAGTCATTGCTGATGAGCCTGACAATGAGTTTACCTATGAACCTAATTCAAGTGATGATTTTGAGGAAAAAGAGGATGACCAGTCTCTCAATTATATTCAGTCTGTCCAGTCACCTCTATTGAGCGTGCCTGAGTCACCCATCCCATCCCAAGTCACTTGGCAGCCTATAGATTTTATCCCTGTGTTAGAACATCACGGAGTCACAAAGTCTGCATCCACATTTTCATTCTACATTCATGATTTGCATAGAGAAATTTCCAAGGAAATTAATGAGAATAATTTTAACTACACGTTAATAACAGACTGTGTAGCACGGACACGGGTACGGGATACGGGTACGACACGACTCGGGTACGTGGATACGTGATTTCTTAAAAATTTAGGATACGGGTACGATTTTGGGTACGTTGAATATAAAAATAATAAATTTAATATATATTATGTTAAAAAAAATACAAAATTCCAAAAAAATGTAATAACTTGAAAATTGATTGTACTCTAGAAATTGTAAATGTAGCTAGTAGCTAATTAGTAACTTTAGAACACTAACAAGTATTAACAGTAGCTAGTATTACCAGAAATTAGAATACTAACAACAAGGATTAAAACTAACACAAATTGGAATTGCAGCTAGTTACACAAAGTGTAAACAGTAGCCAGTATTAACACAAATTATAACATTAACAAGTATTAAAACTAACACAAATTATAACTGCAGCTAGTTACACAAAGTGTAAACAGTAGCTAGTATTAACACAAATTAGAACATTAACAAGTATTAAAACTGCAGTGCACTAATTAAATTAATCTAGTAACACTTAACTAATATCTAATTTGTATTAACCCGCACTAACACTGCAGTGAACTAATTAGAAATCTTGTATACAGGAAGATTAAAATATCTAATTTATAACTTTTTTATTCATTGAATTAACCAAAATATCTAATTTGTATACAGGAAGATTAAAATTGAACCTGGAAAGGAGAGAGGAGGCTGCGGTCGCTGGGCATCAGAGGTTGGGACTTAGGAGGGAAAGGAAGAGGCACTGCAGGTCGGGGATTGGGAGGAGACAACCTCCTTCGGAGGTTGGGAGAGAGAGGAGGAGGAGGCACTGCAAGTCGGGGCTTGGGAGGAGACGACCTCCTTCGGAGGTTGGAAGAGAGAGGAGGAGGCACTGCAGGTCAGGGCTTGGGAGGCGATGAAGGAGGCGACGGCTTTAGAGACGACGGTGGACTTCGGGAGAGAAAGAGAGAAGGCAAGCGGCGTGTTTCAGAGGCGACGAGGGGATCAATTTGTAGAGAGAGAGCAATTTGGGTACTAGGGTTTGAAAGAGAGCGACAGAGAGAGTGAGTGAGAGCGCGAT
Organism: Hemerocallis citrina; assembly: GCA_017893485.1. Classification (NCBI taxonomy): domain Eukaryota; kingdom Viridiplantae; phylum Streptophyta; class Magnoliopsida; order Asparagales; family Asphodelaceae; genus Hemerocallis; species Hemerocallis citrina. The sequence goes on along the minus strand of CM030361.1, from coordinate 132,960 downwards.
AGCGATTGGATCTGAAAAGAGAGAGAGATAGAGATATACTTATATGTTTTTTTTATTAAAAAAAACCCAAAACTGGCGCACCCACTCGCTCCCGGCCCGCACCCGGCTCGCACCCGATTTTTTTCTTTTTTTTCTAATTTAATAAATAAGCGGATACGCACCGGGTACGTACCCACAACATACCCGGGCGTATCCGCACCATATACGCACCCGATTCGCATACGACGCCCGTTTTTGAGTTCCCGTGCTTCATAGATAACAGATACAAGGAAATTTAAAACTCTTGATGTTGGTGACGAAGTGATGGTTCGGATTCATCCGGAACGGTTTCCATCTGGATCCGTTAAGAACTTGAACATACGTGCTGCAAGCCCATTTAAGATTCTACATACAATCAATGATAATACCTATGTCGTTGACCGTCCTGAAGGTTTTGGCAGAAGTAAGACTTTCAATATTGAGGATCTAGTATTCTATGAAGGCTCAAAATTCAACCCTAGAAATATTCTTATAGATGAGCCTACCCTGCAGTCTAATGGTGAGATTCTCACATTTACCCCTCTACCTGATATTATTCACTCACCGACAGAAGAATTGAATAATATTTTAGATGATCAGATAATCTCCACTAGAAATGGTGATATGCACAAGTATTTGGTGAGGTAAAAAAACAAGCCGAACTAGGATGACACTTACAGTGATCGTGAGGGGCTCCCGCAACTTGCGATCCACATCTTTTGGAGCACCATGACAGGATCACTTGTTTTGACTCGACTGGGTCAAGCTCTCTCCCACCCGGAGAGAATGATGAGGACATCTATTCTGTTTAGATTTTATTTCAGTACCATATTTGTTTTCGGCAATATAGTCATATGTAATCTTTTACATGTATTTGAGATTCTGAGAATATTTTGAGATTTGCATCAAGATGTATTTTGAGCCTATTTATAGGCCTTCAGATTAATAAGAAAGTATGGCATTCTTGATTTAAAAAATTATTGTGTTGAGTTTTTGCTTTTCCTCTCTCTTTGTGTGATACAAGTGAGATCCAAATTATTAAGGTTTGTGATAAATCCTAAAATAATTTTAGGATTTGTGATAAACTCTAAAATCTATCTCCAAATTAAAAAAATCCCTCAAATAAAATTACCCAAACCCTAATTCCCAAATCCAAAACCCTAATTTCATTTTCCTCTTCTTCCCCCCTGCTGTTGATCCCGACCAACCCCCACGTCGTCATTCTCCCACCGCCAGAGCCACCCCCTAGCCATCGACCTCGTCCTCCCATCCTCGTCCCCCCTCTCTCCCTGCTCCCATTCCTTATCGACAACAGAACCCAAACCCCCCCCCCAAGCTCGCCCTGCCTGCTCCTTTTCCCGATCAGCGCAGCCGCCCAGACCACCCGATGCCGTCGCACGTCGACCGCCGTCGACGCGCCTCCCCACTGGCCACCTGCGACGCCGCGCCCCCGCCGGCATTGCCTCTAGCTGACATCGTTGTTGTTCCCTTGGGGTTGCCCTAATTTCACTTTCCTCTTCTTCCCCCTGCTGTTGATCCCGACCAACCCCCACGTCGTCATCCTCCCACCGCCAGAGCCACCCCCCCCCCCCGTCGCCATCGACTTCGTCCTCCCATCCTCGTCCCCCCTCTCTCCCTACTCCCATTCCTGATCAACAACAGAACCCAAAACCCCCCTAGCTCGCCCTGCCTGCTCCATTTCCCAATCAGTGCAGCTGCCCAGACCACCCGACGCCGTCGCTCGTCGACCGCCGTCGACGCGCCCCCCCCACTGGTCGCCTGCGATGCCGCGCCCCCGCCGGCCTTGCCTCTAGCTGACATCGTTATTGTTCCTTTGGGGTTGCCCTGTTACTGCTGTCTCTCTCTTACTATTGTTGCTAATTTGCCGTGTTCGTCGCTGCCACCATCCAAGATCTACGCTGAATTCTTTGAAATCTCGATATACTCTTTCCACTTTTCTAATATTTGTGTAATACTGTTTTACCATCTCTATTATATTATTCAATTTAACTATCAACCACAAATATTGAGATTGGGCGTTCCACTTGCTTAATTAGAGTACAAATCGGCATTGAATCTTTTACTTGCTAAGAACGCTTAGGAATTTAATTATTAATTGTTAGAACTGAATTATTAACTGGGCTTGTTAAACTTAATTCAATTCTTGAAAATCCATCAAACCAATTAATTGTTTAAAATTCTAACTTTGATCCGCATTACATGTTGGTAAAATTAACCCGTTTAAGTTTCTTGGAAATTCTCTATTTTAGGGTTCATTTTACATCAAGTCCCTAAAGAGCCTAAGCCATCCATCACTCCTCAAGTTACTCATGTCCTTCAGGAATTTGCAGATGTTTTTCTTGCTGACCTCCCCAACCAGCTGCCCCCTCTGATGACATCTAACACGCTATTGATCTGGTTCCGGGAGCGAGCGTTCCTAACTTGCCACTCTATCAGATGAATCCGACAAAACATGCTAAGTTGAAAAGGCAAGTTGATGAGTTATTGACAAAGGACTTCATCAGAGAAAGCTTAAGTCCTTGCGCTGTTCCCGCTCTGTTGAAGCCAAAGAAAGATGGAATCTGGCGTATGTGTAGACAGCCGTGCCATAAACAAGATCAAGGTGAAGTACCGTTTTCTCATTACCCATTTGGATGACATGTTGGACATGATGCCTAGTGCCACAATCTTTTCCAAGATTGATCTTAAAAGTGGCTACCACCAAATACGCGTTCGTCCTGCTGATGAATGGAAGACCGCCTTCAAGACGAAGGAAGGCTTATACGAATGGATGGTCATGCCATTTGGAATGACGAATGACCGGAGCACATTTACGAGAATCATAACGCAAGTACTTCGTCCCTTCATGGGCAAGTTCTTTGTGGTGTACTACTGTACTTTAATGATGTTCTCATTTACAGCCGATCCATTGGTAACATCTTGAACATTTGAGACAGGTCTGTGGTGTTGAGGAAGGAACAGCTTTATACTAATCCTACCAAATGTACCTTCCTCTCCGATCACTCTTTCTGGGGTTTATTGTTTGCCAGAGTATCCGCTGACCCATAAAAGATACGCGCTATTACTGAGTGTCCTAAGCCCCGCAATATTCGTGATGTGTGGAGTTTTCATAGTCTTGCCACCTTCTATCGTCGATTTGTGTAAGGATTTAGCACAATCATGGCTCTAATAACTGACTGTTTGAAGAAATGTGAGTTAGTCTGATCGAAAAAAGGCACAAAAGCCTTCGAAGAGATCACGAAAAGAATGACTCAGACACCTGTCATGAGGTTGCCTAATTTCACTAAAGTCTTTGAAGTAACGTGCGACGCTTCTGTTGCCTATTTTAGCGAAAAGAGGAATGAAGCAAAACAAAAATACTTTACTTATGACAGAATTCTATGCGATAATTCAGTCACTCCGCTATTGGTGACATTACCTCCTGCTGCAAGAATTCGTCTTTTTCTCAGACCATGGGGCCTTAAAATCCTTAACTCTCAACAAAAGTTGAATCTGAGACATGCTCGATGGGTAAAGTTCCTACAAGAATATTTGTATACCATTTGACATACAAAAGGGATTGATAATAAGGTCGCGGATGCGCTAAGTCGTTGTCACATGATCTTATCTACACTGCACACCGAAATTATTGGTTTTGAGAGATTAAAAAATAAGTATGCCTTTTGCCCAAATTTTTACGAGATCTACACCTCTTTGAAGGATGGCATCACTCAAGTGATGGATGATTATTTCTTGAAAGATGATTATCTCTTCTATCTCTCTAAATTGTGCATTCTTAGTACATCACTACGAGAGTATCTTGTTTGAGAACTGCACGCGGGTGGTCTTGTTGGACATTTTGGTCATAGCAAGACCATTGATGCTATGGAATATAGGTTTTACTAGCCAAAACTGAAGAGACGTTGCGAGACTTGTTAACAGGTGTCATACTTGTCAACTCGCCAAACAACAAAAACATAACACAAACCTGTATACTCCATTACCTGTTCCCAGTCGCCCTTGGAGAAGATGTGAGCATGAATTTCGTATTAGACTTACTGAAAACACAAGAAACATGATTCCATTCTTGTAGTTGTGGACCGTTTTCTAAAATGGCTCACTTTCTCCCAATGTTCGAAAACTTTCGTTGCATCTCGTGTAGCTTAGATCTTTTTCGATAATATTGTGAAGCTGTATGGGTTGTCAAAAACCATTGTGTCTGATAGGGATGTGAAATTTACGAGTTATTTTTAGAAGACCCTATGGCACAAGATGGGCACGAAAGTAAAGTTTTCTTCAGCCTTTCACCCACAGACTGATGGACAGATTGAGGATTGTCAATTGGAGCCTTGGCAATCTCTTGTGTACTCTTGTGGGAGAGAACTTGGAAACTTGTGTAACACCCCGCAAAATTGAGTAATGACAATTTTTTCCCTCGTGTTACGCACGTATATTTGTACCGTTATGGGTAATATCCGTAGCATATTATAATTTAAATGGCATATGTATCTTATATTCTAATTATTTATATATTTTCCATTTTCTCAAAACTCATTTCAATCCTATTTTTAGCCAACTCAAACATTTATTTTAATCTTTGTGTTTGACGTACATTGCACGTGTTTTTAATACACATGTCGATTACATATATTTTCCGTTACGTGAAATATCCGTAACATTATTACATATACAAGTTTTGTATTTTGACTGTTTTCATTCTCCCAAATTAATTTTAATATTTTTATATGCATTGCACGTAAATTTTTCTATGCATTTTATTTCTAGAATTTTCTAAGATGTCATACACATTTCTTTCTCATTTTATTTCACATTTTGTTACTTTTATCTTATTAAAAACCCATAAGCCTAAAGTTTATTTGAAAGCCCACTAAGATAATTAAAAAAGATGCCACTAATTAAAAGAAAAGCCCATTAGTTAATCTATCTTTTTTAATAAGCACTTTTAATCCTACACTTGTCATGTAACAAGTACATACAGTTAGGCTATAAACAAATAATTAAACAAATGAATGAGACGTGTGCACATATGGGAAATCCAAGGGTTGGCCAAGTCATGAAGGAATGAGAAGAAGTGGGGGTTTGTGTAGTAATGGTGGTGGGTGTTTAATTTTGATAATGAGCATTTATATTTTGGGTAATGGATGTCTCTTCATTCACCCATTTAACTCTATAAATACCACCCCATTTCTTCATGAAATCTTGCACCAAAAATCAAAATAAAAGAAAAAAAGATAAGAAAGATAAGATAAGAAAGAGAGGAAAAGAAAAGGAGAACTATTTGAGTTCTTACTTGGAGGAAGGTTTGTTAGAAGAATAAGGGAGTTCCATTCTTGGAGCTAGGAGCCATCTACTAGGAGTTCATTTTCTTTCTTCAAATAAGGTGGGTGTCCTCTTGAACTTTCTAAAATTTTAGTATCATGCATGTATAGGAAAATTGATATTTAAAATTGTCTATACATGTGAGTAGCGGTTAATTTGTGATGATGATAATTAGAATGAAAATGCATGTTAATTGAAAGATTATCTTGTAGATAAGTTGAAATGATGTTGTTTGGGTGCATGGTAGTACATCATGATTAAATTAAATGATTTGGATATAGAATTGTACACAAAGTTGCCAATTTATGCAAAGAAAATTACTGTTTTGTGTTTTGTTTGCACTTCAGAAAACCATGTCTAATAAAATAGTTAGAATCTAGAGCTAAAAATTTTTTGAGAGCATCTTGTATATGTCAGGAACATCCCTTTAGAATTTCATAAGATTTGGAAGTCGTTTACTATTTTAATAAAATCTAAACTCAGAACTGGTTAGTAGTTGACTGGTTGCTGGAAATCCGTACACATTTTGTTTTTTTATCATTTCAGCATTGTAAATGAAGTAATTTGAAAAAAGTCAGAACTAAGAACTTGTAGTAGACTCATTAACCTTTCTGAAAAGTGTAAGAAATCAAATTTTCACAAAGAACTGAATTTTATATGAATTTTACAACACTGTACAGTGGCAGTATTTCAGTATTTCGACCCTACAATATATTTCGAAGAATTCAGGGTTATAGAGTATTTTGAGGAAACTTATAACTAAGAAAGTGTAATAGACTTGTACACCTTTATTTTGATATAAATAATGCAAAGTTTCGTGAAGTATATGATTTTCTATGATTTTTACAAATAGCATGAAATGCAGTTTCTGACTTTGAATTTACTGTTTTGCAAATGATACTTAAACGAGGTGATTGAAAATATATTCTCGCTATTTTAAGTTATATTTTGGGAAAATTAAGATCATATTCATGCTTAGATGAGATGTGAACTCAAGAAAAATATATATATGGTTAATGATGTTAGGAATAGATTTAAAATAAATCAAAGGAAAATGATGAATGAGTTTTCAATGATGAATTTTAAGAGATTACTAGATTTGCCCGTCGGCACGTGCCTACGGCACGTCTTCGGAACGGTACAGCATATGAAAGTCTTGTAAACAGTAAAACAACAATTATGTAGCTCAAGTTTGAATAGTAAAACAATAATTAGTTGTAAATAGAAGTCTATGTTTCCATTAGTATATGTTGAAAAATAATTATAAATGGGGGTGTAAAATCCAACTTCTTAGAACTTTGAGGGTGGAAAATGATGAAATTTAACTGTTGATGAGATATTTGCTAGTTTCAATGTAACATGAGCAATAAAAAATGCATAAAAATCTGAAAATTTACAAACCTGAAATCTGAAAATATAAATTTCTGAATAAATAGAGAGAGAATAAGAGAGAGAGAGAAAAAGAGAGAGAATTAAATAAATAAATAAAGGAGTTGTTTTGGGGGGATTTGAATTTGAGTTTTGGGGGGAAACTTTTGGGCGGGAAAATATGTTTTGTGAGGTTAGATCTGGACCATTGATTTCAACCCTATTGAAGGAAAGCCACTTGATAGCTTTCTTTGTGTTTTATTATATAGATGTTTTAATCTTAATTAACTTGTATTGAGAAGGTTTTGATGAATATGAAAAGTGTATTGTGAAAATGAATAGGTTGAAATTGTACTTATTGATGAATAAATAGAATGAATGAAAGAATTAGAATGAATTATGAATACATGAACATGAGTTATAAGGGTATGAGTACCCCAAGTTGTAGAACATGGAAAGATATTGATTCTAGATGCTTAGTGATACCCAGGTAACGGCAAAAGTAATGGAAATGACTAATTGATTTTTAAGAAATGGCCAATATGGACTGTCGTTCTCTGTATTTTTTTGTGCAAAGACCAGTAGGAGGGTAAACTAGCTCTAGGTAGTATTATTTATTCATGTTCAAACTTAAAAATTAGGCACTAAGTGAAGATGTACTAAACTTGGGCAAACGTGAGAGGAGGGCATCTATATAGTCGGGCGGTGGATTCCGGAACTATAGACCCAGTCGGACGGTGGATTCCGGGACTGTGGTTGTTTGCGATGGAGGCGAGCCTTAATTAAATCCGGGATTATGATTGATCGGGCAGTGGATTCCGAGACCATGATTAGTCGAGCAGATAGTAGGCCGTACTCCAGTGTATATGCGTATACCGGAGCTAGAAGGACACTTGCGGGATGTTCGCACGACGAGAATTCTGTATAGTCGGACGGTGGATCTCCGGAACTGGAATTCGTACTCGTGGATCGTCTAAACTTTGTTTTATTACTGGGTAGTTTTCATGGCGAGGGATTTGACCCTATAATGTGGAGTACGTAGGTGCTTGCCCTCGGACCTATATAGTATGAGATGCATAGAATCCGAACAAGTATGCATTAGTGTCATTGTAGTATAACATCTGCATTAGGCATTAAGTCATATCATACACTGACATGTTTAGGATAGTCACTCTTTACACTTTTATATGCATTCAAGTTTGTGTTTGTTAAAGTAAGATTTCGTTATAATACAGCATAGAGAGGATCGATGTTTATAACATTGCATCGGTTGTAAGCAACTGACGTGCCCACAGATTTTCATTGCAGAGCTTAATTGGATTGGTAAGGACTTAAAGACGGTTGATGATAAAGATTATATTCATGATTAAAGCTGTTGATATTAGAGTTGTTTTCATGTTGTATTTTTATTTAAATTCCGCTGTGTAACTCCGTAATAAACATTGTTGTGTAAATAAAAAGTTTTAATTTTCTTGTAAAATTATACGAATTGAAGTAAAAGATCCTGTTGTACTACGAATTACATGTAAATGGAATTCGGGGTGTTACAACTTGGGACTTGAAATTGACTGTTGCTGAATTTGCCAACAACACATCTAAGAATAGAACCACCGGCATGAGTCCACATAAAGTTGTGCATGGTTATCGCCCTAGGCAGCCCATAGATCTTGTTCCTATGTTGGAACATCATAGAGTCTCAGAGTCTGCATCAATATTTGCATACCGCATTCATGACTTGCATAGAAAAAATTTCAAGAAAATTAATGAAAATAATTTTAACTGCAAGTTAATAGGAGATACTAGAAGAAAATTTAAGACTTTTAAAGTTGGTGATGAAGTGATGGTTCAGATTCATCCGGAACGGTTTTCACCTGGATTCGTTAAGAAATTGAACGCACGTGCTGCAGACCCATTTAAAATTCGGCATAAAATCAATGATAATGCCTATGTCGTTGACCTTCCTGAAGTTTTTGGCATAAGTAAGACTTTCAATATCGAGGATCTAGTATCCTATGAAGGCCCATAATTTAACCCTAGAAACTTATAGATGAGCCTACCCTGCAGCCTACTGGTGAGACTCCCACATTACCCCACTACCTGATACTACTTACCCACCGACAAAAAAATTGGATAATATTTTAGATGATCAGATAATCTCTACTAGAGATGGTGGTATTCATAAGTATTTGGTAAGATGGAAAAACAAGTCAGGGTCGGAAGATACTTGGATTGATCGTGCAGAGCTCCAGCGCTTGGATCCAGATCTTTTGAAGCATTATGATAGGAGGACTGGTTTTGACTCAACTGGGTCGAGCCCTCTCCCACCTAGAGAGTGATGAGGACATCAGTTCGTGACGATTCGAACATTTCTATAAGCGCAAACATCGTCTAGGATGGCCGTTCCATTAGCTAAGTATTTTATGTCAGTACTTATTTGTTTTTTGCAATTATAACCATATGTAGTAGTTTTACGATTTGCACCCTTTATATTATGCATTAGAATATTTTAAAGATTTGTATTGAGATTTGTTTTGAGCCTATATAAAGGCTTTGATAATAATGAGAAAGTATGATATTCTTGATTTAAAAAATTATTGTGATTGATTTTTGCTCTTCATTCATCTTTTTGTGTGAAACATTGAGATAAATTTTAGGGTTTGTGATAAACTCTAAAACTATACCCAAATTCAATACAAATCCCAAACCATAAGCCTCAATTTTCACAGCCGCCATTCCCCACCTTCTCTATCTTCTTCTTCATTGTATACAATCCCGAAACCCAAGCTCGCCCTTTTCTCCCTCAGCTGCCCCCTTCTCCTTTTCTTGAAACCCAACAATCGATGCTAGATCCAAAACCCTCCAAACAACCCCGAAGCCCCTGGATGTCGTCGCCACCAGCCGACCACCCATCCCATCGTCAGCTGACCACTTCTAAACCTTGTCGCCTCAGCCCAACCATCCCGAAACCTTCCCTCATTAACCCCCCGAAGCCCCGACTGCTGTCTCCGACCACCTGCACCCCCACGGCCCTCGCCTCCCTTTACCCCTTCGTCCCGAAGCCCCTCGGCGCCACCCCATCTCCTTTACACCTCGACCCTTTTTTGCTGTTTTCCCTCACCACCGACCACCCATATTAATCCCCACTCCAAATCCCCTCAAATTCGGAATTCCAAATCCCCAAATCCAACTCAAAATCCGAAACCCTAAATCCCCAAATTTTCAATTCAAAAATCCCAAACCCTAATTCCCAAATCTCCAATTCAAATCCTAATCCTGATTTTCATATCAAGAGAATGATTTGCAGAGGAGTACAGTATTACTGATGGCATCAATTGGCCTTTGTTTCTTCTCCATCAGTGGCGCAACATTTTCTTCGAATCCGGTAAACTCTTTCTACTTCTCGAATATTTGTGATACTACTTTTGCATCTCTAGAATATTATTTGATTTATATGTCACCCATAAATATTGAGAGTGTGTGTTTCTACTAGCTAATTAAGGTACAAATCTTTATTGCATATCTTACTTGCTAAAAACGATTAAGTATAATTGTTGATTGTTGGACGTGAATCTTTAATTGGACTTGTCAAACTATTTCATATCCTGAAAATCCATCAAACCAATTAATAGTTTTAATTTCTGACTTAATCTGCATTACATGTTGGTAAACTTAATCTTTTCAAATTCTTGAAAATTTTTCTACCTAGGGTTAAGTTTACATCAGAATGAATGTTGGATTTGGATTCCCGATGGGAATCAAAACCCTTTGATGGAAAAGGTTTGCATTCCCCTCTAAAATCATGGGAATTGTGGATTCCCCCCTAAAACTATGGGATTTGTGAATAAATAAATACAACAATTAATGATTCCCGGAATGAATTGTATTGTGCCAAATACAGTAATGCAGCATTACCAGGAATCTTGATTCCCACCCTCACATTCCCGGGTATTCTCCAATTTTCATACGAAACACCCTCTTTAAATCCATGAATTGCAATTTGTGGTTCTTTTTCTGTAAAAGTGAAGCTAAAGTTTACAGAACTGTAAAGTTTACAGAACTGCAAATAATTGCAATGAATTTCGATTCACTTGATCCTAAATACATCATTAGATCAAATCGATACGCTTACCAGCATATATATAGACATATGTCTTAATGAGAGAAAAACAATTATATTATGGTAAGTGACAGATGCAAGATGTACTCACTTGAGATGCACAAGCATAGAGCACATGGATAATGCCTTCTTCAACTGCAGCAATATCCAATACATTCAAATAGCTAACATGTGAGCAATCATCAGTTATCTTAAATTTTTCTCCAAACAAGCTGGAGTAATCAGCAAGATGTGGATAACTGAGAACTTCACATTTGGCAGTTTCATCAGAGTTGGAAGACAGAGCAAGATCATTGGATGGTCCACTCAAATCTCGATATGAATTGGGCTGTATAAGCATATGCAAAGCTCTTGATGCCTGAAAATCATCATTATCAACAACAATAGAGGAAGAAAATAAAAAATGGGACCTCCTAGGAAGTAGGAAAAGATTGTGCAAAAAATAACAAGCATATGATACTTACTGTGAGACAAACAATTCCAAGATGTGAATCTTTACATGCTTTTTTTAACAGCATAATAATAGCATCAGAGCGAAAGGCTATGGAACAAGTAGACTGAATCAAATTTGATGGACTCCGAGATCTCCGAGGTTGCACCTGTATATACAAGGAGTTCACTGAGAACATTTTCTAGGATCTTCTTCGAAGAAATAGGTGCACAGTCATGGCTCACAATTCAAACCCTGGAGGACTGCCCTTTTCCAGCATACCAAGAACACTTTGTTCATTAACACAGAAGTAAATCATCGTACAGAAAATATTTATGTGAACGATGAAATGCATGAAGATGTCTCCTATTCTTAGCAATACAAATGCTAGGTATAAATATCAGCAAAATAGATCAAGATAAAACAACCAGTAAATAATTTGGTTCCAATATAATAATGATCCTTTGGAAGCAAATGACTCAAACAATGCAATGTACAACAATTATTTAATTAAGCACATACGTTTGAGTAGAATTGGTAATATCGGACACATCCAAAGTTCAAAAGGCAAATTTTAATCTGATATGGACAGTGTGTTTCAGAATGCAAAGTACAACTATCATTCAATTAAGCACATAGGTTTGAGTATAATTGGTAATATCGAACATAACAGAAGTTCAGAAGGCAAATTTTAATCAGATACGGACAGTGAGTTCCAGTATCAATTAATAGATGAGATGATAAGATAATAACTTATGCATACAGATCTTTAAAAGTCGGCTATCTTGAAACTGTTCAGATCAAAACATGTACATTTACAAGCCTAATCAATTTGATCACCTATCCAAGTCTCCCTGAAGACCAACTCTCAGTTCTACCTTTCATTCGACTTTTTAAAATTTTTGTAGCTCATAAAATGAGGTTGTGTATATGCTAACTAACAGCAACTATAGCAACAAACCAAATATCAGAGTTACTAATGTCATCAAAATTTAGATGATTTCACTTAACATATAGGCGAATGGCCAACTCTGACAGACTACATTATGAATATGGTAGTAACCAACCATATTCAAATTAACTCGGTGTGCAGGAAGCCTACCTCAAAATTTGATGACACGGTAAGAGTTGAAGTTTGGTTGTTTCTAAAAGCATCTGAATCAGAAGTGTCAACCGATGCTTTAGCAGCTTCTCTGCAAAAATGGTACAAAGAGAAATATCAAATTAAAAGAAAATCAAATTTTACAAAATTGATTTAGTACATGCATAAAATATTTGAAGATGTGAATTTTTCCAAGTGAGCTATGGTATAAGAAATAGATTCATTCATAAAACAGTAACGCAGATATCATATTAGTTATGTTCAAATTTATGTTAGACTACAAGTATACAAGCCTCAACCATCACAAAAATTTCAGATATATGTAGTGGTAGGGTCATTTCACATGGGAGCAGACCAACCAAGGGTCGATATACATACATGCATGCACGCATGTATGTGTAATCTATGCATGGTTCCAAAAAAGGGTTAAAAACCCATTTTAAAAAATTTCGAGCTTAGTTCCGTTTATGGGTTAAACAGTGATTTAGAACGAAACCACTCCATTTTTTTTAAAAAGAAGGTGGTAAAAAAAAGGGTGCAACAGGCATTAAACCGGTTGGTTTCAAAGCTAAAATTGGTTTTCGGAACTAATCGGTCTAGGAGCGATTAATGATTAATCGGTTAATCAAAAAAATAATCGAGGATTAAATCGGAAAAATCGTGTGTGTGTGTATATATATAGAGAGAGGGGGAGAGAGAGAGAGCATGAACAAATGAATTTCAAATGACTTGATTTTACATATTTACACTAATTTAGACGTGTAGATCAATGTGAATGGTTTGGATAATCCATGTGATGGCCAGAATAGCGAGTGCATACGAAATGCACACCAAAGTGGTGCACAATGGAAGGGGACTATATATACATGAAAGAAATAAAACCTTTAAAAATGATCTATCCTCTCTTAAGTGTGTGTGTATATATATATATATATATGAAAGAAAAAAACTTTAAAAAATGATCTATCCTCTCTGAAGTATATGATCCAGAGGATATAAGTTTTGAATGACAAGTTAACACATGAAATATCAAGTTTAATGTCACTAATTAAGTAAGCGTACCTTAAAACTCAAAAACAACACATTCAAAATAT
>CM030361.1:106991-114491 GCA_017893485.1 Hemerocallis citrina | reverse complement strand
AGCGGGGTGGCGCGAATCTGGACTGGCGTCGGCCTGGGAAGGGGTTCAGTGAAGGGGGTTGGGTTTTAGGGTTTCGACGAAGGAGAGGAGAGTGACGGAGGCGTTGAGGTGGGGTGGCATAGGGCGAGTTGATTTTGTGGTGGAAGTGAGAGGGGTGGTCGGCGGGGGTGAGGGAAAGGAGGGACGGCTGTGGGGCGACGTCGATTTGGTTGGGCAACGCGATAGGAGGAAGAGGGTGAGGGGAAGACGAGGAGGGAAGCGGTTGTGGGCGAGGTCGGAGGTTGAAGAAGAATCGGGAGATGGGTTTCGGAAGGAAGGCTAGGGTTTTCTTTTGAGAATAGGGTAGATGAGGAAGACGGTGGCTGGGTTGTTCAAGTGTATGATTTTGGGAATTGGAAAATTAGGGTTAGGGATTTGTATTTGGGAGTTTTTTAATTTGGGGTAGATTTTAGAGTTAATCACTAACCCTAAAATTGTATTAGGATTTATCACAAACCCTAATAATTTGGATCTCACTTGTATCACACAAAGAGAGAGAGGAAGAGCAAAAACTCAACACAAATTTTTTTTAATCAAGAATAGCATATCTTCTCATTAATCTCAAGGCCCATAAATAGGCTCAAAACAAATCTTGATACAAAATCTCAAAATATTCTAAAAATCTCTAAAATAGTCTCAAAATCTAAAAAATACAAAAAAGATTACATATGGCTATAATTGCTAGAAACAAAAATGGAACTGAAATAAAAATCCTAAACTAAACAGGATAGATGTCCTCATCACGATCAGACTTTTAAAAGGAGAGAAGTAGGTAGTGAACATAATACATAGTGAGCCTAGGTGAATGTGTAACTAAAAAAATGAAAAGAGTTAATGTAAACTATAAAGTCCAACTCTCGCTCTCTCTCTCTCTCTCTCTCTCTCTCTCTCTCTCTCTCTATATATATATATATATATATATATTGGAAATTGGCAGTACACCACGTGTACTTGGCTTGGTGAGTGTCTAATATTGTACTATTTAAGAATATATTTCCCATTTTCAATTTTTTTAATGATATCGATTCAAATAACAACAAGAAATTGTCATTATAAATGACACAAATAAACAAAAAAAAGATCAAAAACTATATGTATAAGTATATAAGCTTTATTCAAAACTCAAACTCAAAACTGATTACAATTTGAAGAAATTACATAAACTATACGCAATAAATAAATAAATCACTGAAAATCGAGATTTTTCAAAAAATTGCAAAAAATAAAAGCTTTATCTCTATTTACTTTTTTTTTAAAGTTATATCTCTATCGAAACTAATTCAAATTTAAAAAAAACAACTAACATCTACCTATAAAACTAACAGCTTTATCTATACAGAACAAAACTAAAAAAAATTAATTTAAATCTTAACAGACTTAATCTACTCAAAGTTGAGAAGATAATAAATAAAACATGTAATTATGATTACAATAAAACCTTAATTACTTTTTAAAGATATGTATCATCTGCTGATTTGTTTTGTTTTGAAATTATAAATACACATTCTCTATTGCACATATATGATATATATTTACTTTAAGTTGTTTAATTTTAACCATTAATCAATTAGATCAATCAAACAAATAGAAGTTTGGGACTCGCTTTGGATGAAAACGAAAGCTTTATTCATGCTTTTATAATAGTAAAGATATATATATGAGAGGGTGATCATGTGAGACCTTACCTTTCTGCTTATTTTGAGGCCTCACATGTGGGCCCATTGATACGAACCCCCAATGAAAGTCCGAACCGTTCATCATGTTTTACATGCAGAAGATAGCTTAAGGGTGTAAAATCAAGTTATTTGAAGTTCATTTGTTTATGTTTTACAACGTGACAAAATTGTATGGCTGAAAACAAATAGAAGTTTGGGACTCGCTTTGGACGAAAATGAAAACTTTATTCATGCTTTTATAATAGTAAAGATATATATATGAGAGGGTGATCATGTGAGACCTTACCTTTCAGCTTATTTTGAGGCCTCATATGTAAGCCCATTGATACGAACCCCTAATGAAAGTTCGAACCGTTCATCTTGTTTTACATGCAGAAGATAGCTTAAGGGGGTTAAATCAAGTTATTTGAAGTTCATTTGTTTAGGTTTTACAACGTGACAAAATTGTATGGCTGAAATTTTTTTATTTTAATAACGACATGCGGGATGGGCAGATGAATGTCAAATAACTTGATTTTACAGTGTTAGACTATGCTAGGCATGTAACAGAAAGATGAACAACTCGGTTCTTCATCGGAGATTTGTATAAATAATATAATCATAAAATAGTGCACATGCACAACATCATAAGAGGAGAGGTAGGGTATCAAATGATCTTTGGGAGAGACACAGAGAGAGAGAGAGAGAATAAGGGGGCTAGTGTGTCACCGTAGCTAACTTAGCTAGGGAGACATCTTAAAACTCATCACGCCATCCCAAATGAAAATTTAAACCATTAGACCCGATTTACATCACAAAAGTTATATGCATATAAAATTTGAAATTGACTCGACAAGTATAACGACTCATCGTCCAACCTAAAATTAGAGTAATTCTAGACCGTTTATAAATGTCAATTTTTTTTTGTTGCATGATAAAAGGTTAAATCTGATCGAATTCATTTGAAATTTTATGCACTCTTAGTGTGAATTTTGATTTTGGATGGTTTGGGTGTAAGTTTTGGCTAGGTTGGCTAGCTAGGGAGATTAAAAGGTTTAAATAACTTGGTACTTCCAATTGACTATTTATTATTAACAGTAACAGTCTTAAGCTAAGGTATGTGCACCTGACGTATGCATTGCATCTCAAGAGCGTTTGCATGAGACAACTGATTAACAAAGAGTGAGAAATAATTTTAAAAAATATTATAAAAAAAAAGGTTACCTGAATAAAGAAAATAGCAATGGGATTCCCTCGTAAACAAGAAATGCGTACATAACGGCAAGGCACATAGTTGATAGGGTACATCATGTCCCGCCTAGGTGCTTCACAGCGTGGACGAACCTTTACAAAAGCTTCAGGCTGTAAAGATGAGATAAAACAAGAAAACATGAATGAAGTAGACTTTGACACTAAGAACGCAACTCGGATGCAACTTAGAAACACTTGAAGAACATGTATTCTCAATTTGCTTGCAAGGCCAGACCACAAGACAAAAACAATGAACGGATCAATTCAATTGGGTATAATGGGGGGACTGGTAAGGCTCTAATTGATTCAATTTTTCCATGTGGTACTAATACTAGTATTACTCTACTCGAGCCACAACCTCAACACTGAGTTGAGGAGGGCTTTTAATGAGATGATATGATATGAGATGAGATGGGATGAGAGCAATTCGATATTACCTTATACCGCAATCCAGCAGTGATTTCCCATTCAAGAACAGACTTGTTGTAGATTCGTATGTGGGAAAGTAGACAGGATTCCTGAAAGAAAGAAGGAGAAATTAGGAAAATATAGATAGATAAGGGAAAACAAATAAATACAAGTAGAGAAGAGAGAGAGAGAGAGTGAGAGAGAAAGTTTGTTTGTTTGTTTGTTACATACATCGAGTTCTAGAAGGATCCACTCCTTGGTGTTGGTAGCAGTAGACCAGTGAGTCCGGAGGTCGGAGTCGAGTACGTTGGCGGCCTTTTGCGAAGGGGACTCCCGAGACATGGCCTTCACCTTGTACCCCAATGCCTTTACTCGAGCCTCCACCTCCACCTCCATCTCCATCTTCAATTCGATTCGATTCGATTCGATTCGATTCTTCAATCTTAGACTAATAACCCCCAAAACCCTAAATTTGAGATTCGCCTTACGTAGCAGCAGCGGCAGCAGCAGCTATATGTGTGGACTTGTCATCTAAACTTTCCTTCTCTCTCTCTCTTTTTTTATTATAAATTTCATTTGAAACAAATAGAATTTAAAAAAGCAGAATTAGTGAGATCTGTAGTGAAAGACAACGGGCGTTTTTGCAAATAAATCCGCGGTTATAGGAGAATTTATCTTCAAATTTTTTATTAGCAAAAGTTGATAAAATATTTTGACAAATAACCCCACCAAGCTTCCAGTTTTGAAAGAGCACACCATAAAACTCTTTATCTAATTACTTAAAGGTAATGCTACACCTACTACCAAATCTACTACCTTCTTCTTTACTACCTTAAGTGACACATCACTATTGAATGTTCCTACCACCTACTCTACAATAACCTCCACTAATAGTGTGCCACTTAAGGTAGTAAAGAAAAAGTAGTAGATTTGATAGTAGGTGTAGCATTACCCCTTAATTAATTGGGTGAATGACCTATTGATACCTAAAGTTAATGTAAATTACCTACACACACTTAAAGTGAAAATAATACTCCAATAGCACTCAAACTTTTATCATTTGGACCTAAAGGCCCCGCCGTTTATTTCTCAGTTAAGTTAATAGAATATTCTAGGAATATGCTTCTTAACGGGTTTAAACACGTTAAGAGGCAAGTGAAATTACAAAAATATCCCTCTCCAAAACCCCTTCTCTCCTTCTCTCTTGGTTGTCTGCCTCTCTCTCTCCTCTTCTCTTCCTTCTATCTCTTAGAAACCCTAGCCCCCTGAAACTCCTTCTTTAGCGCTGCTCTCACCACTGCCGCCACCCATCTCCATCTCCATCTCGCATGCTCAACATCCCCCCCCCCCCCAATCCCAAAACCCTAGCTTCTGCATCTTTTTCGTCCCTCCAAATTCAACCCCTAAATTTAACCCTAGCCCCACATGAGCTCTCCCCAACGCCCTTCTTCATCGTTGATCTTGATGCCCCAGATGCCCCTCTTCGCCTTCATTCTTGATGCCCCCGACGCCCCTGATTCATCTCTATTTTGGGGGAAGTGTTTGATTCTCATACTTGCTTTTAAGCTTTTTGTTCAATTTCTTGCGATTTCTTTTGGTTGTGTGTGTAGGCAATGATGATTCACAGTTGGATATAAGTTGATTCTTGCAATTTCATTTGGTTCTTGCAATCTCCAAACTGCAATTTTATTAAGTTGGTTCTTGCAATTTTAGACCTTACAAATAGGTCTAACATCTCCATTAAAGGATAAGAAATTTGAATATTGTGTTACCTGTTTAATTTATAAAAAAAGAACATCTTATAAATACACTGCGAGGTAATCTTATGGGTTTTTGGGAAGAAACAAGTGTAATAAATTTGGAAGGGAGATTTATTGAACCGTCCCGGATCCCCGTTACTGGACATCCGTGACATAATCTTTTTCTTCAAATGTATCTCAACACAGTAAATAACACGGAAATTAAAAACCTTTATTGCCAAATAGAATCATTACATCAACAATTACAACCTTTATCTTGTTCTTGAACAAGGAATACAAATTACATAAACTCATTACAACTGATTACAAAAATATTCAAACTCTTTTTGCGAAGCTATCGGCTGTCTTCTAGATCGGCAATCGATTGGTCACTGCCGAAATTCTGCTGAGTGGTCTATCTGTCTCCGTGGGACTTGCCCTTCGACTTGAGCCTTCTACTGCGCGACTCTGATATTTCGGCACCCGCTTGAATGATAGGCATGTACACTGCCGCCCCACTTGGATGCCCTGCTGGCCTAGCTCTCCAGCCCTCACAACTCGGTATCCGGTACCTAATTAAGTAGTCACGTCAGTAATTCTACTGACGCAATGCTGATAAGAAAACAGCGATCTCCAACTATATATCACATCCACAATTCATCTTGAAAGGAAATGAAACGTGTATCCTGATTTCCTAGTGTTCGTGTATGCCAAGACTTGAAGTCTAATACAAATACAGAGTACAGAACATATGCCTTAATCTAATGTCATCGAGACTCCGGACACACATGCATCCCATACTACATGTGCCCCAGATCATGCCGTTTCTCCAGTTTCAGGGATTCGAACCCTCACCATGCAATGCATTCTATTATTGTACACTTCCTGTTCCTGATAGTAGAGCGTGGCTGAGGAGGTTGCAGATTAATCGGTCTCATCCATTCTGCAGTCACTTAGTGGTGTCTCGGTTTGCCACTAGTGCCCGGCGTCCGGACCCCACTCAAAAGTCGTAACGAACCTACAAATACACTGCAGCATATCCATTATGCAGAAATCCAATATGATCCGTTCGTATCCACCACATAGAACATGACGGCCTCGAAGGTCTAAAACCCCCTATCCGTCAGGAAATCGACATCACGTTCTTACCACAGTACTTCAGAAATCAACAGTGCAAGATACGCACCGCAGCACGTATCCCTAATGACATGAAGAGACTATCCCATGGCCATCTCCACCTAGTGCCAACTCTCAGAACGAATCAGATTATAGGGAATCGCCCCTAACACCAATTCGGTCTTCAAGTAAAACAAAAATAAAGAAACCTAATTAATGCAGTTTACTGAAAACATGTTGTCACTTAAATCATACATGGTGTCGAACAATCAATGCCGAGTCTGACTGGTCTATCAGAAAAATAATCATCACAGGAATCACATCCACTGATTCCCAATACCTTCACAGGTTAGCGACCAAATAATCCTGGCCCGTGGCCCTCAGTGAGTAGTCCAACGGCGCCCCAAGGATGTAATATAATTCAAATGAAGGTAAGCACACACATAATTATAAATTTCTGACCATTGACAGACTCAGGCATCGAGATACCAATCACAACCCGACCAGAGTTATAACCCAACTTACTCATGTCCACCATGAGTACTAAGCACAGTAACTTGTCTAAGTTCCAAATGAAATGCTAAAAATATCTTTTGAAACTCAATAGCTCATGATCATCACACTGTGGTATGCAGAATGTTCCTCATCAGTTATCTGATAGAATAGTTCAAGAGATAACAGTAGCTATAACTCAAGCTGCTCATTGGAATCCAACACAATCGGACTTCCTAGAAGGGTAAGGAGATCTACACCAATCCCCCAGTGAACGACTCTCTCAATTCTTTAAAGAACTCAAGTCCCCGAGCTAACTTAATCTCGAAGTCAAACTAAACAACAAGTTGTTAAACTTGCAACATCCATAACTTTCAGCACACAAGTTGGAAATTGCTTGATACTACCCATTCTGGAAAGATAAGATCCTAGTCTATAACTCTCCAGTTAACAATTTCCTCAAATCCGATCATCTTGACACCACCAAACCTCATACATTCTCAGCTTGTACGTTCCTTCATGCACTAACTGCACCTTTCCAACATCATAAAAATTTGCTCGCTCATCGGATTTACTCGATTTCGGGTTCTATGGAAAGGTGGGGGTGTATTCTACAACTTCTTAGTTGAATACATCCTCATATTCCATCACTAAAGTCCTCAAAAACCCAAAATTCCATCAGGTGCACAAACATGGAAAATTGATTTTTCAATAAAGAGGGCATCGACTAGACTGGATCTGCCCTAGTCTTTGGAAAATCATAATTCTCAACCTACAAGCTAGAATTAAAAAATTTCAGA
>CM030361.1:33387-106491 GCA_017893485.1 Hemerocallis citrina | reverse complement strand
TGGGTTAGAAAGCTATGACTGCCTACTACAAATCTCTAGTTGGTCAATTTCCCAAATTCCTAACGAATAATTCCAGAATTTTCCATCTTCACAGACTAGTCGATTTGCACTAGGCTGAACCTAGTTTTCTTTGAAATTCAATAAAAAATCAACCTTAACTCCAAAGTTCATGAAATTTGAGATTCTTAATCCACACATATACCATTCTATTGTGTCCAAAATTTGCATTCAGATTCATTTCACACAATGAGTTATGACTCCTCAAACATAGCATAATTTTCAACTGCTCTTTCAACAGGGTTTATACCACTATATACGGTTTATTTTTGCAACCTCATCAAATGACCTCTAAAAATTCTAAAAATTTGAGGATCATGAAATAGACTCATACCAAAAGCTACTCCAAAAATTTCATAGCAATATCATAAACACACAAGGAGTTATGGTCATGTGAATTTCATTCTAAACACAGTCAGCTTTGGTTCTACAATCCAGACCAGTCGCATTCTACAAATTCTTTGAGGTATCAAATGACCTCAGAAAAATACGAAATTTAAGACTATAGTTGTAGATACATACAAGAGTGTCCATAAAAATTTTCATCTCAAAATACCTAGTCTACACTAGGATACAAAATCGGAAATACACAGCAAATTTCACACAGTCAGCAGCAATTTCGGCTACTTATTGTTCGAGATTGGGTCCTATGTTTGGGCTATCAAATTACTTTTAAATATTAAGAGAAAATTCATGGATGCACTACATATATAGAAAAACAATTTCCCCAAATTTGAGCTCCAAATTTCGAACCGTTTGGGAGCAAGAAATTCCCAAACTCACCCTCACAAGCATGCTTCTTTAAAAAAAATGAGTTGTTCTTACCATACAACTATCTTTTTTTAGCATTCCACTTATCATACACGATAATCAAAATCTTCCAAACACTACCACAAGCTAAGAATTCACATACACATCAAAAAATAAATCTTTTATAGTTGAAGGAGATCACCCACATGTTGTGGTAGCAAGAAAACCTCTCTTTGTAGCTTGGCTTGCTTGCTCTCCTCCTTTGCTTTTGTAGAAGCTTTGGCCAACACCATCTCCTTCTCTACTACTCTTCTCCTCTACCACCACTTCAAAGACTTCTCCTTTCTTCTTCTCTTTCTCTACTTTTTATTTTTGGAAGCAAAACAAAACAAAAGAATGGATGAGAAGAGGATGGAGTGAGTATTTGTAGGAGATGGGGAGTTAGGTTTTTGGGTGTTGGGAGTTTGGGCCAGAAATGAAGTGTAGGGTGAGGATGGGGAGAGGTGGAGCGGGTGGGAGATGTGTGGTGAGATGGAGTGCCAACACCCCAAGTAGAAACTTCTTGGAAGTTTCTCACCCTCCTTAGTCAACCACATATGGTGAAATATCTCCACCAATGGATCTTCATCAAGATCCAATCCATGATCAATGATGTTAGGGTTCCTAACCCTAGGTTAGGTCAAGTAACCCTATGTCAAAAACAGTAACCCTTGTGCACAAACACAATCCATCTCCAATTCAAGCACTAGCTCAATTTAAAATAACCAATATATATAATTTAAAATCTATAAAAATATATGTTTTATAGAAATTATAATTTTCTCCTGACAATTGTCTGGTCATAATAATCGGGACAAATCTACTGTTAATTTGAGAAGATATCCCGAGTCTGTCTCATCGGGTTCGGAGCAGCTCATATGTCTGAAATCTCTCAATTAAAACTAATAACTATTAGAAAAGTATGTAATCGTGTGCAATACTCAGACATGCACAGATTACTATGCAAAAATAGCCATATACTATTTTGCGGGGTATTACATTTATCTTATGGTGATGCACTAATACTAGTGGCACGTGCTGTAAAATCAGATTAATTTGCTTTCATTAATTATCTACTTTTATGAAGTATCTGCTTTTATGAATACTATATACATCCCTGATCATTTAAATATCAATTATCTTCTTTTACTTGCTTCTTTGGTTTTTATCTAATCATTACCTAATCTTTACCTTATTTTTTGGTTCTTTGGTTCTCATAGAAGCATTACCTAGTCCTTTGGTTCTCTGGAGCATTACCTGATCACTTTAATATGAATGAATAAATTGACACTGATCATATGACAATGAATTATTTTGGAGCATTACTCGATTTCTATGCCTATATGCTTATATGCATTGTCAGTTACTTATATGCTTAAACATTTTGAGCCTACTAGTATGCTATGTTATGCTATGTTGACTTATATGCCACTTACTTATATGCTATGATATACTTGTATGCTTATATGCACTGCCACTCTTAAACAGTCTAATATTTGATATGCTTATATGCATTGCCAATTACTAATTGTTGTATTTGATTCGTTATGGAACTTGAAGTTTATGTTGAGCCGCATTTCAAAATATATCAACAAATATAGGATGTAATAACATCCCAAATTAATAATGGGGCTATTGCAACAATACATATTGCATGGCTTATTCAACATATCTTCTGATTTTGTTCTATTAAACTTGTTACCAGAAATTATGTTTTATCAAATTTTGTTGTAGGTTAAACGGTTCATGAGCAGTTCACGAGTAGATTAAGTCAATCATTTCTATAATTATTGTTTCATGTTATGAGCATTTCATGAGTATGTTAATATTGATTTTTGCATTTGAACTAGTTGGCATGGCATTTCAATGTAGCCCTAGTGACACCATTTTTTTTAATCTCATTGTTGAACCGATGTTTGAATATTTGACAATTTGATAAATCTTTGCTGAAAGTTGTGTTTTGATCCTACTAGTAATTGTTGCATGTATTGTTTAGTTTCATGTACATACAAATACATAATTATTTCTAAAACTTTTACTTTTTTTGTGGTTGTTGGCGGCAGCAGCAGCAACTTGCTTCGTTATGTAATATTGATTGTGTAATTGTTTCATGTTATGTAATTATTGTTTCATATTATGTAATTGTTTCACGTAATGTAATATTGATTGTGCATTTGAAGTATACAAAATAGTTATGCATTTAAGATTGTATCTACATTCTCCAGTTCTTTCTTTGCTATCTGTTGGATACTTATGATCTAGAATTGAAAATGTATCTTAATAAACTCTCTGCTCTATGTTGGTTCTGAATAATTTGTTTGTTCTTGATGTTATGATATACTGATATATGATGATTAAATATTTTTTGTTCTGAACAAACTATGGCCTCTGTTAAGAATTTAGAGAACAATTTTTTAAAGTATTTTGGGTTCAGTTGGCACTCTCAGTTGCAGAAATATGCTTTCAATTTTAAAGGACTTTTTGTTCTAATTTTAAATTTTTAAAAAGAAAATTAAGAGAATTTTTTAAGGAGTTTTAAAGAAATTTTAAAGAAATTTAAAAGGAAATTTATAGGAATTTCTAAAGTTATTTTAAAGGAAATTATAAGTAATAAAAGGAATTTTAGGAATTTAAAAGAAAACTCTCAGGAAATTTTAAGGGAATTTTAAAGGAAAATTTAAGGAATTTTAAAATAAATTTTAAGGAATTTTAAAGATTTTAAGGAATTTTTAAGGAATTATTAAGCCATGAGGGTAAAAAAGTAATTTCACCTCCTAACTGTTAAAAAACTATCAGAACCGGACGACATGTGCCTATAGGCAATTTTAAAAAGTTCAAGTGTGTTTAGGGTATTACCGTCACTTCAGGTATGTTTAGGGTATTACCAAAAACTTTAGGTGCCGATAGGTCATTCACCCTATTTAATTTTCTATAATTATTCTCATATATATATATATACACTAGTTGGAATTTGTCGTGCACCAAGTGCACGTTACTTGACACACATTGCCAATATTATTTATTTGTTAAACAAAATTAATTTTAGATATATAGGGAGAAGGAAAACAAATTTATGAGGAGGAATAGGGAGGAAAAGAATTTAGTATGAAGGAGGGGGGAAAAGTGTGTGTGTGTGTGTGTAGGGGGGGGGGGGGGGGGGGGGGGGGGGGGGCTCATACTTGTGTTAGGTGATTTCTTTGTATTGGTCTTTATAATCACTTGATGGGTTAAGGTTCGAATAAAATTTGTTTAGATTAATTATCTCTTTTAATTTGAAATCGTCTAATTAGTGAGAAAAAAAAAATATAAGCAAATCGGGAAAAACTGACAGACATATTCTACCGATAGACTAAAGAGTAACTTAAAGATTAAGTTTAAATTAGATGCCTAAAGAAGAGATTTTATTATCACAAATTCAAACCATAAAAGATGTATAAATAAAATCACATTAATAATGAAAAACTTGTAAATAATTCTACTTCATTTACATTTCATATATGTCATAATATTAGATACCCAATGAATTTCCCAAAAAGTGTGAAAAAAATAACATGAAGAACAATGTCAGGACTGATAAAGGTGCAACTTCCATACTTCTTGGAAGAAGCAATGCATAACTCATTTTCATTTATAACAATGAATGAATACAATGGTCAATAACAATCGTTGTACACTACAGTCAATAGTTAACTGTTGGAATTGAGTATTCATTCAAAACACTTCTCTCGTTGACAACATTGTCTTATGGCCCAACGGTTAAAGTTTTGAGTTCACATGTGGTTCGGGGGTTCAATTCATACATTAGATATACTAGTATTATACACGTGCTGTGCACGTGGAAAAAATTGGGAGGAATGAAAAGGGCAAAAAAAATTTTACCCACACGTGCGTTGCACGGGTTGGGTTAAGGACAAAGGCCTTCTCCCATTATAGTAGTATATATATATATATATATATATGGGTTTTGCTCCATTGAAAACGGATTCGTTTTCAATGGGTTGGAAAACACCCATCCTGGCCGTTGATCAAGATCTGATCTTGATCAGCGGATCAGATCGAGATCCGCTAAGGTCTCCCACTAAGGCTCTCAAAAGCGGAGGGGTATTTTCGTCACTTCACGCCAAAAAATGTTTCAGACTTAGCGTTTTTTTGGCGTGAAGTTTTTTTTTCGAAAAAAACACCTAGGCCGTTGTTGGGAACAACGGCCTAAGTTGTTTTTTTTAACAAAAAAACATACCTTGGCCGTTGTTCTCAACAACGGCCTAGGTATGTACAAGTGTTTTTCCAAACACTTGTACACACCCAGGGCTTCATCTCCTTCACTTCGTCACAAACACTCTCTCTCTTTCTCTCGTGCTCTCGAAACCCATCCCCAAACCCTACTTCACTCTCCCAACTCCTTGGAATCGATTTCTTAGCCTTCTCGATCTCCGCCCAACTGAGCAAAGCTCCTTATCTCTCTCTTCCTCTCCCGAATACAGCAAACCCTAACTTCACATCCAAATTCCCAAATCATCTAAACCCTAGCACCAATTGTCTTCCTTTGTCTACAACATCGTGCAGCGGCTTCTCACATCTTCGCCAACTCTCTATCGCTCTCTCTTTGGACCAGGTATTTTCTTAATCCCAATCTACTATAATGAACTCTTTGAATTTATTGATTTTTTTTCCAATTTTGGATTTGTCTTTTTTGGTAATATGCGTAGTAGTGTAGTCTATAATTTAGAGAGTATATAATTAGCTCTGATCATCTATGTTGTGTACATTTTCTACGAAGTAGTGGTAGTTGTAGTGGTGGAATATAGGAGTTGAAAAGATAAAAAAATTAAATTTGTATGAGTAGGTCGGACTCGTCGCGTAGAAGGTAACGGAACTTGTATAGGCGATTTCCGTCTCACGATTTGTGAGATACGTCCGTTTATCATTTCAATTCCATACAACGGATATGAAGTGATACACGGCCGTATCTTTCAAACCGAGAGTCAAAAGTCACCTCTGCAAGTTCCGGCGGCTCGTGTTTGGTGTGCCAGAGTTGACGCCCAAATTTAGGAAATAAGTTTATCATTTTTGTTGTTTTGACGCGTATATAAAAAAACCTTTAATCGACCTCGGAACTTGTGGAATACGTTATGAGTTGAAAATAGCTTAAACGAAGTCCAAATAAAGCGAAACTTTGCGAGTAGGTTGGTCTGGCCACTCACAAGTCATACCAACCTGTACATGCGAGTTCTGACTCGTGGTTTGCGAGATACGTCTATGTATCGCTTTCCGCTCAGTTTTCAATAGTGTAAACGATACATGGTCGTATCTTTCAAACCGTTGGTCGGAACTCCCATGTACAAGTTGCGTTGGCTTGTGGGTGGGAAGCCCGACCCAACGGCCAAATTTTGAAATTTTTGCATCTCGTTTATGTTGTTTTCACGCGTATATGAAAAAACTTCAAACTACCTCGAAATTTTTTTAGTTCGGTCTCAATAAAAAAATGCTTAAACGAAGTTGAAAAAATACGAAACGGTGCACGTAGGTTAGGCTAACCATTCACAACGCAACGGAACTTGTATTTGCGAGTTCCGACCCACGGTTTGCGAGGTACGTCAATGTATCGCTTTCCGCTCTATTTTAAAGAGTGAAGGTGATACACGGGCGTATATTTCAAACCGTGGGTCGGAACTGACCTCTACAAGTTGCGTTGGCTTGTGTTTGGTGTGCCCTAGTTGACGGCGAAATTTAGGAATTTTTGCATCTCGTTTGTGTTGTTTTGACGCGTATAAGCGAACTCTTGAAATTTTTTCATCTCGTTGGTTTGTGTTTGCTAATTTTCGCCGATTAATTAGTGTCATATATGCAAACTTTGTTACAGAAAAATGCCTAGAATGAGGGGAACCGGAAGGGGAATGACATCTCACGAAGCACGGGGGGAACATTCCACAGAGAATGTGAGAACTAATAATTTGTAATGTCCGTAATTTTGTATTTAGTGATATTGATTTGTGACTAATAATAATAATGTTTTTTGGTTCGTGTAGGTTGGTGCATCCTCTTCGATGACAGGACATCGTGGTCCAGGACCAATAAATCCCGGCGAACTGACCTGGCAAGATTGCCACAGATCCACGGAAGTGTGGGGACAACGCGTAGGTGTAATTTCCGCACCCACGACACCATGAAGGTGCATGCACGCACCCACAAGTACCTTGTAGCGGCCGGTTTCTATGGAATCAGCATGATGGGGAATGTTAAACTCGACCGAGCACTTCTCTCGGCACTTGTGGAGCGCTGGAGGCCAGGGTCGCACACGTTCCATCTACCGGTCGGTGAGATGACGGTGACGCTACAGGATATAGCGATGATATCCGGTCTTCCAATAGATGGATTGGCCGTGACGGGCAATATTAATTTTGATAAAATAGAGATGTGCAACGAACTGCTCGGTATAGAGTTTGATGAGGCGGATGGAGACAATGGTGAGATTTTCCAAGGACAGTCAATCCGGCTATCTTGGTTGAAGGAACATTTTGATGAGACGCTGACCAACGAATCGCCCAACGACTATGTACAGTCCTACACCAGAGCCTACATTCTAACGGTGATCGGAGGGGTTCTATTGCCTAACTCATCGGGCGATACGGTGCACCTCATGTACCTACGATTGCTCGTCGACCTAGGCATAGCTGGCCGGTACAGTTGGGGAAGCTGCGCGTTGACAACGCTATACAGGGCGTTGTGTCATGTAGCGCTTGAATCATCGGAAATGACCGGACCGATGGTTTTGTTACAGATTTGGTCCTGGGAGCGACTGCACTTGGGTCGTCCCCGCATTAAGAGACCCAAGGTTGGTTGGATGGCCCAACCTGAAGATCCTGCTATGTTAGCACCATTGGGGGTATATTGGGCTGGTACAAGGAGTTACAAAGACAACCCTAAGGGCGTAATAACGTACTACAGAGACGAGCTCGACCAACTACGTGAAGAGTTCGTGGTTTGGGCACCGTATACACCCGAGCGTGTGGGAAGACTACCGCCAATATGCACCACCGGGTCGCAGTTGTGGCTGACGACGGCTCCCCTCATCAACTTCGGTATAGTCGAGCATCCACGACCGGAAAGAGTCCTTCGTCAGTTCAATCTTCAACAAGATAGTCCCCCAAGCTGCGCAAACCTATACGATCATGAGTTACACGCCGTTAGGGGTACCGGCCGCATGCCTACTCATGATTGGGCAGATTACCATCGTGTTCACGTTGCAGAATGGAACGAGCGACAGTTTGTACTTGTACTCGTCAATGTTCCGGAGTACGATGGAAGACTGCAAGGAAAGTACATGACTTGGTTCCGACAATATACACGATTGTACATCTCTCCCGATACAGTACTACCTGCTGGTATCCAGCGAGAAATTGAGGAGAGAGAGATTGAACCAATACCCGCATATTCCAGTTCACAATCCATGTTCCAACCGAAGGCCACAGCTATACGTACAGTGGTAACTTCAATCTTCATATTTATTTTAAAATTCTTCATACGTGAAGTTCATGAATTCTTTCAATTATTTAATTTGTTGGTTTTTTCTAATTTAGATTGATAACACGATGGACATGGCAAAAGAATGCGCGGATGTACTAAAAAGTAATGTGGGCACGCCTATGAAGAGTTTTGCTCGGAGGATGCTCCTTGGATGCCGTAGCAATATGGATGCTTTGGGATGTGTCGATCGTTTGGATCGAGCATTACACGGACCGAGGGGGGGCCGACGTAAAAATGTGAGGGGTAGGCCAAGTTCATTGCTAGGGCAACGGGAACGTGAGATCAGAGAACGACAAGGTTCAACTTCACATCCATCTCACGAAGAATCTCACGAAGAACCGGAGGATGAAGAGAACGGGGAGAGGGTTGTCGGAGACGTACAACAAGAGGAGGGTGGCGAAGATGAAATCCCCGACTCGCCAATCATGATGCGGTGCCGAAACCCATACCAAAAGAGGCGAGCACCACAGCATTACACGCCCGGTGCTTAGCCCATGCATTTGGGAGGTTGTAATTTTTTTTTATTGATTTTGTGGGTTTTAACCTTTTCTAACTAATTATTGGATAATGTGGTTATTAAGTGTAAGTGTAGTTGATGTTGTTGTTATTAATTTCTGATAGTCAATCATGGTGGGTAATTTTGGTGGTTGTATATATGAATTTAGTCGGAGAATGTAGATGAGGGCAAAGTGTTTGGAATTTGGTGGTGTACAAGTGTAGCAGCTTCAGCTGCTCAGTATAACTGTAGGTTTTTTTTTTTTAACCTAAGCCGTGGCTCCAAACAACGGCCTAAGTTATAGAAAGTTATAATTGTTCCAGTTTTTGGATATACCCAGTTTAAACATATACCCTAGGCCGTTGTTGAAGACAATGGCCTAGGTTGTAGAAGGAAAATATATAAAATTTGTTGTGCTCTCTGACTTGTTGGCTTTAAAAATAGCCAACAAGTCAGAGAGCACCCCCAGTTTATAGATACACCCTAGGCCGTTGTTGGAGACAACGACCTAAGTTGTTGGTGAAAAAATTAGAAACATTGTCTTGCTCTCTGTCTTGTTGGCTTTAAAAATAGCCAACAAGTCAGAGAGCAGCTCCACTTTATAAATACCCAAGGCCGTTGTTGGGGACAACGACCTAAGTTGTATGTGAAAAAATTAGAAAAGTTGTCTTGCTCTCTGTCTTGTTGGCTTTAAAAATAACCAACAAGTCAGAGAGCATCTCCACTTTATAAATACCCAAGGCCGTTGTTGGGGACAACGGCCTAAGTTGTATGTGAAAAAATTAGAAAAGTTGTCTTGCTCTCTATCTTGTTGGCTTTAAAAATAGCCAACAAGTCAGAGAGCATCTCCACTTTATAAATACCCAAGGTCGTTGTTGGGAACAACAGCCTAAGTTGTATGTGAAAAAATTAGAAAAGTTGTCTTGCTCTCTGTCTTGTTGGCTTTAAAAATAGCCAACAAGTCAGAGAACATTTCCACTTTATAAATACCCAAGGCCGTTGTTGGGGACAACGGCCTAAGTTGTATGTGAAAAAATTGGAAAATTGTGTAATGCTCTCGAAATTGTTGGTATTTAAAAATAGCAACTGGTCAAAGATTACCCCTCAATATAGTTTATAGGCCAAAAATGTGGGGTTATACGAAATCACGTCGTTTTAATATGTACATAACAACTCAGAAAATATTTTTAAAAAATAACTATTTGATTCGTTAGGGCTAGGGTTAGTTTTAAAGGGGGTTAAGGGTATGGTTAGGGTTACTATAAGGTTAGTGGTTTGGTTTGGATTCATTGTAGGGGTTAGGGTAGGATTATTTTTAGTTGGAAGTAGATAGGTAATAAGTTTCAAGTAGAGAGTTGATGGATATTTAAGTTCTATCATTAATGACATGTGTCTCTTCCCTCTTTACGTGCACTGCCTTCTGAACTCTACAAAATAGACGTTCATATGACTTTTTTCTTGTTTATTTTGATTTTTCAACTCCATTTTTAGGCACTTAACTAAAGAATATATTATATCATTCTCCGTTTTTTTGGTTGTATGTTATTAAATTTTTGAATAATAATACCCTTCAAAAATTAAAATATATTACCAATAAACACTACATGTAAACTGTTGCTTCTGTGGAAATTTGGAATGTGGAATCTCGTCGTGAAGTTGTTTTAATATGTACAAAACCACTACATAATCACTACATAATCACGTTGTTTTAATATGTACAAAACAACTTAGAAAACATTTTTAAAAAATCATATTTGATTCGTTAGGGTTAGGGTCAGGGTTAGTGCTACCGGGGGTTAAGGATAGTGTTAGGATTAGCGGGGGTCAGTGGTTAGGGTTAGGGATCATTGTAGGGGTTAGGGTAGGATTTTCCGTAGTTGGGAGTAGATAAGTAGTAAGTTTCCAGTATAGAGTTTATGGATATTTAAGTTCTATCATTAATTCACATGTACACCACCACATGTAGTTTTCCCATTTATTGCACTCTTCCGAAAATACTCTCCTAAAATTCCAAAAACCCACCTCCACGTATGAAAAATATTCAGTATTTATGATGGACAAGATAATATCAAAAATAAAAAAGATTCGATTCGCTTCTGAGCGGAGAGTAATCAGATCAAAATACTTAGCCAACAAGAACTGGATCTGACTATTTTTTTACACTGTTTACAATGAAGACGTTCCTGTAGACATTCTCCAGACATGCAACTGGGAAGAATTCCACAAGATTGGGAAGAAGAGGTGTGATCACATGTAATAAAACAAGTTTATTATGGAAAAAACGGTCTAAGGTAAAACCCCACATGTAACGGAAAAAACACTTGTGGCTCCCCACATGTGAATCATACTTGGAAAAAACCACATGTACAATGAAAGAGCAGATCCTCACATGTACATTAGAGATATTATGTACAGAGTGGTGTAGATCCTCAGTTAATAAAGACAGAAGGGCAGACACTTCAATATGGAAAAAACCTAAACTACATCACCACATGTACCTCCCCACATGCACCCTAAATATGTGAAAAACACATATGTGCATTCCCACATGTCGTTTTAGGCCAAAAACAAAAAAATCACATGTAGGAACCCACATGTAGTTTTCTCATCTATTGCACTCTTCCGAAAAAACCCTCCTAAAATACAAAAAACCCATATCCGAATATTCAAAAATATCCAATAATTATGATGGACAAGAATAAATCAAAAATAAAAAAAGATTCGATTCGCTTATGAGCGAAGAGTAATCAGATCAAACTACTTGGCCATCAAGAACTGGATCTGATTATTTTTGGAAAAAAAATGCTGTAAATAGGGACCATCATGTAATGGGAAACCATAACAGAAAACCACATGTATATTTGACCACATGTATAAACCAATGTGAAGAGTATTCCAAAAAAGTTCAAAGATTACTCCAAAACACTACCGCCAACTGTTGCTTCTGTGGAAATTTGGGATGTGGAATCTCGTCGTGAAGTAATTGTGTGCAGTTCTTCGAGTCATTTTAAAAGGTGGAAGTAATGGAAAAATAAACAAAGATATCTTGGCGATATACAAGTGTGGATTATCTATCTTTTGTATAAATTTCCACAGAGACTGAACGCAAAGAGTCAAGAGAATATTGTAAAAATCCCACAAAAAATCATACGTAGGCCGTGATTGTAGACAACGGCTTAAGGAAAATTTATAAAGGGGTCCTTTATGACTTTTTGCTTTTTAAAAGTATCAAACTAAAACCAAAACCGTTGTTATAGACAACGGCCTAAGGTATTCAACCTAGGCCGTTGTCTGCAACAACGGCCTAGGTCAAAAAGGCTTCAATTGGGGTGTTCTCGACCTGGCTAGGGTTAGGGTTAGGGTAATCACGTATGTAATTTGTGTTAACGGGGGTTAAGGGTATGATTAGGGTTAGGAGGGAGCAAGAGTTTGGTTAGGGTTATTGTAGGGTCTAGTTTATTGCAAGAAAGATATTTGCGGTAATATCTGGTTTTGGTTGCTCATTAATTAATGGTTGTTGGGATCATACAGGTAATAAGTTTGTGAAAAAAAGTTTGTACGTATTCTGTATATAACCACAAAAAATCAATAAAACATGATATGTAGGTCAGGGCTAGGGTTAATGTAGGGTTAGGGTTATTGATTCAGTTAGCAGAGTAGGGTTAAGGGTTAGGGTTAGGGTTATCGTGGGGTTAGCACAACCCTAACCTTAACCTTGACCTTATACTTGTAAATCAACCCGGCCTATATTTTTTGGATATGTGGGTATTGTAATAGCATAATCAAATCTATATATATCATACTTAAAAAGATCACAAACGTAATGAAAATAACAGGAAAAAGATGAACATATTCCCTTTGTAATGGAACACTAACATGTATCCTACTTCTAGTTTATTAGAACCTGTGAATTCTCTCCACTTCTCTCCACCAATGCACACATGATTCTGCCCTACTCTAATTAACCCAACTTTCCACCAAGCTAAACAACATGTAGTCTCCAACAAGCACCAAGCACCCATGTGTAGCCTATATATTGAAAAAGCAATATGTACATCCACACATGTAACCCTAACCTTATACATGTAAACTTATTCCTTTAGATAATTCAGAATTATTTTCAAGCATATTACCTTAATAATTTTATATTGGTTAGAGAGAGGGAAAAAATTGTAACGTAATAAAAAAATTATAAACAATAGATATGCGAATATCATCTGTCTTTGGTATATAGTTCGAGGGAGACTGTACGCAAAGAGTGAAGAGAAAATTGAAAAAACAAAAAAATGGAAGATTATGAATTATGTTTTATCATTTTTTTTACATATTTAACCACCATGATTATTTATTGGTTTGAAAGGTGGTAGTAATCGGCACTTAAAAAAAATATAGCAGAAAGATATACATGTGTAGATCATCTATCTTTTGTATAAATTTCCACAGAGACTGTACGTAAAGAGTAAAGAGCACCCCAAAAATCCCAAATTTTTTAGTATAACCTAGACCGTTGTCTCAGACAACGGCTTTAGCTATTTATCAAAAATTAGATTGCTCTCTGACTCGTTGATCCTTTTGTGCTCTCCAAGTCAGAGAGCACCTCCAAAATCCCAATTTTTTGGCTATAACCAAGGCCGTTGTCTGAGACAACGGCTTTAGTTATTTATCAAAAATTAGATTGCTCTCTGAATTGTTGAGCCTTTTGTGCTCTCCAAGTCAGAGAGCATCTCCAAAATCCCAATTTTTTGGCTATAACCAAGGCCGTTGTCTGAGACAACGGTTTTAGTTATTTATCAAAAATTAGATTGCTCTCTGACTTGTTGAGCCTTTTGTGCTCTCCAAGTCAGAGAGCATCTCTAAAATCCCAAATATTTTGCTATAACCAAGGCCGTCGTCTGAGACAACGGCTTTAGTTATTTATCAAACTTTAGATTGCTCTCTGACTTGTTGAGCCTTTTGTGCTCTCCAAGTCAGAGAGCACCTCCAAAATCCCAAATTTTTGACTATAACCTAGGCCGTTGCTATAAACAACGGCCTAAGGTTATCAACTCCTTTTAAACTTGTTATATTGAATGAAAAACCAAATTCATGAAATAAGGTAGGCCGTTGTCTCAACGGCCTTGGTTTTAAAAAAAAAAAAATTACAAATACAGATACAGCTACAGCTGATACATTTGAGTAACAAACCAACATTTGCGTACCACAACAGTATTAACAAACGACACAAACAAACGATACTTATGTCTCGAGAATTACATTTACAGTTACCAATCGAAGATAATTAAACAAGTGACATGAAGAGTTTTGAATATATATCCAACAATTTCACTTTAAAAATTACAATTCATAGTGCATCGTCATATCTCGACTCGGAACTGTCTTCTTCGGAAGGAATTACATCTTGCCTTCATTGAAAGATTAGGTTTAGTTAGTAAGAAACTCAATTGCCACAAATAAAGTATAATAAATTTAAATGAGTGACAAGCATATAAGTTACGAGTCATACCCCTCAAATAAAGTTGGACAATTTCTTGAATCATGATTCATTTGGACAATGTCGCATCTTCGGCACCTTCTCGGTTTTTTTATGCGGAGTTGCTCTCTAATCGGCCTCAATCTTTTGGCGCGAGGCCTTCCCTTTGTCGTGCACTGCTGTGGGTCACTAATGCGTGTAGGTATGTGTCCACTCCCTTGATCATGAGGTTGTGCACTTGGATGCAGCTGTGAACTACCTCCATCTTCGACACTTTCATGTGGTTGTGAGGCCTGTTCCGGTTGTTCACCTGATCCTGGTTGTAGCCGAGAAACCCCGTCAATGATCTTCTGCAAATTCTCCAACGTGTATTTGTAACTCTCATTGGAGGAACAACCGAGATCAACAATCTGTTTTGCATGGTAGCTCAACTCACAATATCGAGAAGCAAAATTCTCGGTCTTGGGTTCGGTTGGAACTGATGTGTAACTTCTTCTCATCACATCCCTTGTCCATCTTCTTTTAATATATACATCCGGGAGGGATGTGTGATGGGAGAAACGAAGTACAACTAAAATATGCCTGCAAGGAATGGCAACAAATTCGAACAAGTGACATGCACATGTAATAATTCCATTGATTTTGGATAATTGAAGAAGGCGAGCCGGTTCTGATTCTCCACATAGTATCACATGGAAGGTTGAACTATCCGGTGTCTCAAGATCGGCAACAAATGTCACATTGTACATGAAGCTTTTTGTGACTTCATCTTGGAATTTGTAAAATATTTTCAAAGTATATGTTTTTGCCATTTGTGCCTCCAAAGCCCATTCGCTCTTCAACTTCGGTCTCTTCTCACGGTTACGATGATTTTCTTTCAATTCATCGTGTCTTTGCCTTCCCAAAAAACGGTCGAAGATGACGGCAAATTCGTGCAGGGAATACTTTTTCTGTATGATGCTTCAGAGCAGAATCTGCCGACTCAACCCGTTGGCTACTCAACATGCCGGCCCAAAATGATTCTTTAGCGTAGATGGGTGCCCAACTTTCACGGATATCGAATATATCGTTCAACCATTTGTTACTCTCTAATCCGTATTGCGAAATCAAAATATTCCACTTTTCTACAAATTCATGTATATATTCCGAATTGTAGATTACATTCTTCAAGGACTCCCTAAACTTGTCGACATCGAAACCAAGACGAACCTCCTGGGGTAACTTATCCAGAATGTGCCAAATACAAAAACGATGCTGAGTCTGGGGGAAAACTTTCTTAACTACGGCGGCGATCCCACGGTCTTGATCGATGACAATACCGGATGGAGCACGATTCATAACCCCTAACCACTTTTCAAAAAACTATTCAAACGAAGAGGCCGTCTCATTTGGAATGAACCCACCTTCTGAATAAGTCGATTGCCAATGATGATTCACTCCAACAAACGGAACAAATAACATTCCGTAACGGTTCGTATTATACGTGGCATCAAAGCAAACTACATCGCCAAATTCTTCGTAATTCATCCTACAAATACCATCTACCCACATACAATGTGACAACCGCCATTCGGGATCGACTTGAATGTCATAAAAAAATGAAGGATCCGTCTGTTTCTTAGATTCAAAAAAATCAATTAGCATTGTAGAATCGTGTCCTTTCAATGCTTCTTGCGAGTCTCTAACTAAATTTCTAACATCTTTTTCTGTGAATCCTACTTGATCATGACCACCGCTAGCACTTTCGAAGAAGAGCATTTGTCGACATGTTTGGATATTAGCTTGGTTCATTTGGTCTATAATCCTTTTGTCCGTATTTGACACGGACCTGTTCCGGGGCAAAAGGTGCCTTCTACTGGGTGAGGTGAATTCGTGATTGTGTTCTTCGTGAAATGAATACACCACCCACGTATTATTTGTTTCGTTCAATTTTACACGAACGCAAGCCTTACAACCCGTTCTACTGGTTATTCCACGTCTACCATCACTATGTTGACCCGGCGACGACCCAGCTTTATTACAGAGATATGACTTATCTACTTCCATTCCCCCCTTTAATTTATTCACACCCTTACGCATTGCAAAACCCCCACAACGAGCATATGCAGAATAAAATTTCTCGGCATCAACTAAAGTGGGGAACGTCATACCTAACTTTGGTTTCAGATGGTCTTCGACTATCGGCATGGAATCAGTGATTGGTTCTGCCCGCACAAAATTATCGCCGGCAGCAGAACTCTCCGTATCGTTGTTCATCTGGGGTCAAAATATATTATTGGTCAATTAATATACACATTATATATAAAATAGCTTGTTAACAAACGATTGCGATATATATAATAAGTGACAAAACGTCGAAAACGACGTCATATAAATACAAATATCTATCAATTGGGTACGGCCAGCCGCACCTAAGGTAACAGAACTTCTACAAGTAAGTTCCGATCCACGGTTTGCAAGATAAGGCCGTGTCTCGCTCGCATTCCCCTCACTTTTGAACTGAGGTTGTTGTTTGATATATAGTACAAATCCACACAAACGAGATCAATAAATCCCTATACTTTGGGAGTGGGACGGCGCCAAAACACATGAGCCAACAAAATTTGTAGAGGTGAGTTTCGGCTAACGGTTTGCAAAATACGCCGATGTATCGCTTTCACTCACGGAAATGAATTGAAAGCGATACACGGCCGTACACTTAAAACCGTGAATCCAAACAAACTTCTACCAATTGCGTTGGCTTCTGTATGGCGAGCTCGACGTAATCTCAAAGTTCCACAAATTTTTGTTCGCTTTGTGCGCTATTACTAACATCGAATAACAACTAACAACAACTAATACTACGTCTACTTCCCCAATTAAACTAGAATTACCTACTCTATAAATACCTACGCATAATATAGCAATTGTACACCCAAACATTGAAGAAAAATTTCCAATCAATTAGCCTAGTTAGGACAAATTTCCAATCAATTTCCAATCAATTTACTCAAGTAGGACAAATTAGTACCTTTAACAATGAGGGTGTTCGGGAGGCCGCTGCGCGTTGCTGTAGAGAAAGGAAGGGGAGTAGTGTTTGGCTAATTTATTCGGGATTAGAG
Source organism: Hemerocallis citrina (assembly GCA_017893485.1). Taxonomy (NCBI): domain Eukaryota; kingdom Viridiplantae; phylum Streptophyta; class Magnoliopsida; order Asparagales; family Asphodelaceae; genus Hemerocallis; species Hemerocallis citrina. The sequence goes on along the minus strand of CM030361.1, from coordinate 89,054 downwards.
TTTTAGGGTTGGGTAGATTTCGTAAGGGTTAGGGTTTTTTTGTAATTGGAATCTTGCTGTATTCGGGAGAGGAAGAGAGAGATAGGGAGCTTTGCTCAGTTGGGCGGAGATCGAGAAGGCTAAGAAATCGATGCCAAGGAGTTGGGAGAGTGAAGTAGGGTTTGGGGATGGGTTTCGAGAGCACGAGAGAAAGAGAGAGAGTGTTTGTGACGAAGTGAGGGAGATGAAGCCCTGGGTGTGTACAAGTGTTTGGAAAAACACTTGTACATACCTAGGCCGTTGTTGGGAACAACGGCCAAGGTATGTTTTTTTGTTAAAAAAAACAACCTAGGCCGTTGTTCCCAACAACGGCCTATGTGTTTTTTTCGAAAAAAAAAACTTCACGCCAAAAAAATGCTAAGTCTGAAACGTTTTTTGGCGTGAAGTGACGAAAATACCCCTCCGCTTTTGAGAGCCTTAGTGGGAGACCTTAGCGGATCTCGATCTGATCCGCTGATCAAGATCAGATCTTGATCAACGACCAGGATGGGTGTTTTCCAACCCATTGAAAACGAACCCGTTTTCAATGGAGCAAAACCCTATATATAGATATACACACACACACACACACACACACACACACACACACATATCTATGACCGGCCCGATAATTTTTTAAACTTTCGATTTTTTTTCTAAAAAATAAAACAGATCAAAATCAAAATCGTTTATTTATAAAATATAAATCAGGATATTTATAAAATTTAAAACAAAAGATTTAAAAAATTTTTTGGACTTTCGAATTTCAAAATAGATCAAAATCGTTTTTCCAGTTAATAATATAGCTGTTTCAAGAAGTAAATGTGCTTTATGTTAGCCGTTTCAAGAATTAAATGATCTTTATGATGTAGCCGTTTTTGATTAAATGCATAAAGTTTTTATTTATCCTTGGTTACAAGTTATAAAAAGGATTTTGTTTTTTGGAAAAAGAGAACATAAAAACAATACAGTCCTTCACTTCTTCTAATCTATTTTTTGAGCGGGTTATTGTCTTGATTTGGGTGGCGCAAGTTGGTACGTGCTGTTATTGGAGCATTGGCAGCACTGTAGACAGAAGCTCGTTGTATCCCGAGAGAAGTATTTGGTTATCAACGATTCATCCCCAGAATTGCCCAAATAGCTTCTTAAAGAAAGTGCAACCCATGCCTCGAGCCACTTTACACTTTCTTCCTGTTGCAGATCAACTTAAGAGCCATTCTCAGAAGGTTCATTTGGTGCACTCAGGTTTAACCCATTTTTCTTAACATTAACTCTTGTCACAAAATTTGTTTGTACCATGCTTTAGAAAACCTCCTAGTGAAGGCTCCATTATCCACTCTAATGCACTTTTCACCACCGAAGAATATGATAGTAGATTAAGACATTGCACAAATATATATTTAGATGTAATTCTCTGTCAGTTTAATGCACGACGGAAGATATATAATCTATAAATTTAAAGATTGAAGAAACTTATCAATAAAATATAAGGCTTGAGAAGACATAATGTAGTAGAGAAGAGATATAATGCGGTTATTAAACTTAATTTCAATTAAAGGGTTAATAAGGTCTACATGCCTATGACTCCTCTAGTATTCGAATTTGTTCATTTTCCGAGTAAGCATACTAAGAATGCCTTGGTAAGTGTTCAGGTTTTACTACATCATAAATTTATAATGAGTTTATGAAGCAATGATATATTAACCAAGGCTGACCAGCATAAGCTTACCAGCCTACTTCCTAAAGAAAAGTATTTACTAAAATAGCTACATATATATTAACTATAATGTTTAAAATGGCATGTGCTCTTTCTTTAAGTACATCAAAATGAATTGTCAATATATTTATCTGATATTTATCTCCACTATGGACCAAAACATAACTTCTCATCTTGCTCAATTTACTTTACTGGATGTAACTATATCAATCTGAAGATTAACACTTTTAGTGCAACAATCTCAGAACAAAAGCACATTACTAAATGTTTCTCGCATTAGCTTCAATTTTCAACTTCTTGTGCTTCAACTCCAATTCCATTTGCTTCTTATTAAGTTTCATTATTTTATCCTCAAACTTCGTTTTTTTTTTCTTCCATTTCCATCTCTTCCTTCTTACTGAATCAAATCCACTTGAAACATTTTTTATTAAGCTCGAGCCTTTTAGCTTGAATACATAAACTTTCTTCCTCAAGCTGAAGTTTCCCAGACTTCAAACTCTTTTCTGTAACATATTCGCCTTTGACCTTCTGGAAATATTGGTTCAAATCAAACGACATGCTTTAAGTCCGAGTTGGTTCCCAAAGCTTGTTTCCTCATATGGTCCATCCTTAACTTGTTTATAAGAATTGATATATTTGTCACCATCGTCATCATCCTTATCATAAGAATTCATAAGAATTATCTTCATCATCGCGATCTTCTTGCCCAACATTTTCTATGTCATCTTCATCGTTGCTTCTAAGAGGCAATTGCAAGGACTAAAGAGCATGATCGATTGTTGAAATGCAAGATCGGTAGGCAAATTCAACCTATTGCAATTATCATAAGAGCACATCTCTATATAAAAAAGTGCTTTCAGCTCAAAATTTTCATTGCATCATCTCCAATAGCGCAGGATTCTCCACAACCTTGTAAGGTGTTTCCCTCCCTATACCTCTTCAATTCGTTGAAATTGTCTACACATCATTGAGGGAATGTTATTTTGCATGGTTGATCAGGACAAAGATCATGTAAATTTTCTTGTCACAATATAAAAGATTAATGAAGTTATAGAAAGTAAGACATAATTCCACAAACACAAATACGAAATCACTGAAGTTCCAGTACATAAATCACCAAAATATTTTAGCCTCGCTGTTTGTAACTATTATAAATTTATTTAAAAGAAGTTGGAGTTAATAAAATAACTTGGCCTACAACTTGCACAATCACAACTGCATTATATACCCTCATAAGCAATGAAAGGATCAATGTCATGTTTCAGTCTATGTCTATATCTATATTTGCATTAGCATCTAACACCGATAATCAGACACTGTACTTAGTTCATAAATAACAGAAGAAAAAAAAAGAACTATTGGGAAAGCTCATAGCACCTGAAACAGGGGGAAACAATTGAGTACATGTAGGTTATAGCTTATTGGTGTTCGATTAAAATATACTTGTAGCAAGAATGTAGCATGCAGTTGAATATAGAGTTAGGTCAAAAAGAGAAGATTTCTGGACATGAGTAGAAGCCAGATGAGAAACACATAAACCAAATTAAATCGAGATGTTAAATTTTGGGGTAGACTGAATGTTAGAAGCAATGAGAAAAAAATAAATAAATTAGAATAAAATAAAGTAATTTTCTATGCAGATGGAAGGAACATATGTATTTAAGATCATTTAAATAAAGCATTCAAGTCTAGCCTCAATAATTATTTGGCATGGCCAGTTAGTTGTGGAAAGAGTATCTTATGACAATCTTTATCCATATTCTGTTAAGCATGGCTAGAAGGGGTCATAAGGGGGGTTCTTATTTTCTTTTGGGTGAACCTCCAACAACCCAAACCTCCGCTCCACGCTCATCGAATTCCAGTACCCGCTCACCTGCTCCATCCTCTCCCCCACCTTCTTCGAATTCATCACCCTCCTCAGCTCCACCACCGCTGCTGCGCAGCCCCAACGACATTAAACTCGTTGCCTCCCCTTCCTCATCCCCATCCTATTGGGATCGGGGCGTCAACAAACGCCTCTAGTCGCAGCAGAACTAATTAGAGCAATGAGAAAATCGAAGAGATAAGACGAATCAATTGAGCAAGCAAGTAGATCCACATCCAAACAACGAACACAACGAGGATTTATTCCGGTTAGCTTTTGCTTAATCCGAGGGAAAATATAGGGATATCTGATATTCAACTAGAAGAGATTATAAGGAGTTACTGATTCACTCAATACAAGGAATTAAACCCACCCACCAAGAACTATCTCTCTCTCGAGCCTCTCTTTGCAATGGAGAAAATAATCTATGAAGTACTCTACTCTCATATTGGAGGAGTTTACAATATATATAGAAGAATAGAGAGAAACCTAAGTCTAATCTTGATTCTCAGTCGTCCGATATAACGTGAAAAAGAAGTAACTGAATAGGAACCGTACGATCTAACTTGGAGTTGAAGATTGGGCTGAAACGACCTAACAAATCGATGCCCAAAACGAATACAGCGCCACGGTCGGTCGACCGTCTAACAAGACCGGTCGACTGTCCACCTCTCGGCCAAACCCAGTGCAACTGCAGTCGAGTGTGCGGTCGGGGGGTGCGGTCGACCGCAACTTGGGACAGTCGACCGCAACTATGCCTGCACCTCGCTGCTGCTGTTTTCTTTTTCTACTCACTTCGACGCTTCGACCTCCGTGCTTCATCTTACCTTCTTCTAATCTGAATCACGAGTAACAACTAACACATCCCTCCTTTGCTGCAAAATCCAAGCGGACTCAGCGTAGAATAAAAATCTATAACACAGAATTCCAACTTTTGCTTATTAATTTCACAGGTATTAATTAACAAATGAAGTTTCAGATTGTAGACAATGAGACTGAAATCATCATCAACAAAAACCAAATTTTGAGTGTACTTAGCCAAAAAAAGAGATGCAGGTGAATCAATTGTTGGGAAATCTAGATCCAAGTAGCAAAAACTAAGTCATTTATGCATAAAAATTATTTATAAGAAACCACAACCACTAATAGTGGTAATCAATTTAGAGCTTAAGCTGACCCACATCTGAACAGTTTGGCAAAAATGAATTTCATCTAGGTTTTACAAAGCAGGATCCACTCTGATCACAGCAGTGATGAATCAATACTACATAAGAAATATAGCTTTCCCTCATGAAGAGAAACTAATGATAAGGTACACAAAATAAATTGGATAACAAGTTACACTACAAACCTTGGGTGCATATCTAAACTGTGAACCATATCTTCATTGTCATCTGAGCCATCAGGTTGTGATCCAAAAGTACAAATTAGATACATGATAGGATTACAAGATACTAACTCTTGAAGCTTTCAGGAGATAAAATTAGAGTTCACAATTAAGATTTAGGTAAATTTCGTTTGCACTGTTTCTGTCCAGCTTTAAGTATTAGCATGTTCTCAAGTGTTAAAATGTTATTAGTAATTGCCAAAATGTGGATTGGCCACTGCACCCCTTGTAACAGTTTCCCTTTTTAACAAAAGGCGTTTTTGTCTCAATTCTTTGTTCGTGCACATGGTTTAAGCATTATTTCTACCATGTCGAGAGAGGTACCCTTCGGATCCGCACCCTGAGGGGATCCTCCAAGGATTTTTGGCATTGAATCCTTCGGCATCGGATACTCACCCCGAGTTTTTTTTGTTTTTTTTTTGTTTTTTTTTGAAACCTCCGGCATCGGATGCCAAACCTGATGGGGTTATCGAATGACATCCTTCAAGGATATTTGGCGTTGAAGCCTTCGGCAATGGGTGCCAACCTCGAGGAGAATTTTTGTAATAAAGTACAAGAAAATAAACAATATGCCTCTTACATCTGAAGAGGGGGATACTATCAGTTAATAATCTAGACTTGATCCTTTCTTGTAGGAGTAGAACTTGTCAAAGTTCAGATCCATCTTAACAGGATCCAGAGTCTGTTATGGAGTTTGTTAGCATGATTTTAGAGTTGAGTTGTTAGCAGTCTAGACTTGATCCTTGCTTGCAGGAGTAGAACTTGTCAAAGTTCAGATCCATCCTAATAGGATCCAGAGTCTGTTAAGGAGTTTGCTAGCATGATTTTAGAGTTGAGTTGTTAGCAGTAGATGCTATAAAATGTGAGTGTAGTTGTTTGTTTTAAAAAAGAACATAGATAATAATAAGTACAGTTCTCTTTCCCTCATTCTCTGTCTTCTCCAACAGACCTTCTTCTCTGTCCTTGCCTCCTGCAGGTTACAACTCGAAGCTTGTAGCTAACATCTGGTATCAGAGCTTGGTTAATGCCCAAGTATATGCCTCGTGACACAGTCATGGACCTATCCAAGATGAAGGAGGGACAAGTCACTGTTCACTACCCGATGCTGTCAAAGAACAACTACACCGCATGGGCCATCAAGATGAAGGTCTTCATGCAAGCTCAAGGTGTCTGGGACGCAGTCGATCCAGCAGACCCGAAGGTTGAAGTTGAAGTCAGGAAAGATAAAATGGCAATGGCGGCCATTTATCTGGGAATTCCTGAGGGGATGTTGTTGTCTCTTGCAGAGAAGCAATCAGCGAAGGAGGCATGGGAAGCTCTCAAGATGATTTACATGGGCGCAGATCGCGTCAAGAATGCAAAAGTTCAGACTTTGAAGAGTAATTTTGAACTTCTGAACATGAAGGAGACGGAATCAGTTGATGACTTCGCCATCAGATTGAACAACATCGTCAACAACATCCGAGCCCTGGGAGACAAGATTGAAGAGGCCTATGTAGTCAAGAAACTGCTCCGAGCCGTGCCAACAAAGTTCTTGCAAATTGCATTAATCATTGGGCAATTTGGGGACTTAGAACAAATGTCAGTGGAAGAGGCCATCGGGCGGCTCAAGGCACACGAAGAGAGACTTTGTGGGCATGGTGACAACAATGACAGTCATCTTCTACTCACTCAGGCGCAGTGACTAGCGAAGACGAAGAAAGGAAGTGGTGGAGATTCGTCTTCAAATCCAAAGGCTCGTGGCAGTTACAGTGGAGGAGGCTGTGGCCGTGGTGATGGAAGGGGACGAGGCAGAGGGCGTGGCTTCAATGGAGGCCGTGATAAGAGCAAAGTAAAATGTTACAATTGTGACATTTTTGGGCACTATGCATCAGAGTGTCGCAAGCCTCGATGTGAACAAAACCAGGAGACGACCTGAGTCAAGTTCGAGACGATGAGCCAGCCTTATTGTTGTCCGTAAGTGCACAAGAAGAGTGAAACATGGTTCTCCTAAATGAGGAGAAGGTGGTTTCAAGGTTGTGTACAAGCAATGATAATTGGGAGGAGTCCAAGCTGTGGTACTTGGACAATGGAGCGAGCAACCACATGACGGGCCACCGAGGAAAGTTCAAGGACCTTGATCAGAACATCACCGGCAATGTCAAGTTCGGCAACGGCTCAACCGTGCAGATTGAGGGCAAGGGATCAATCCTGTTCCAATGCAAGAATGGCGAACAACATCTTCTATCAGAGGTATACTTCATTCCAAGTTTAAGAAGTAATATATTGAGCCTTGGTCAATTAACTGAAGATGGAAGCAAGGTGGAGATCGCCGGCTCCCACTTGAGGGTGTTCGACAGGAATGGCATTCTGCTGATGAAGGTGAGGAGATCACCTAACCCCCTGTACAAGATAGCTCTTGAATCTTGCAAGCCGATATGTCTAATGACCAAAGTACAAGACCCAGCCTGGTTGTGGCATGCAAGGCTCGGGCACGTGAATTTCTTCACGCTCAAGATGATGGCAGAAAAGGGAATGGCCACCGGCCGATGCCGAAGATTTCTCACCCAAACCATATCTGTGAAGGGTGCCTCATCGCCAAGCAAGCACGACTACTGTTCCCTCTGCAGGCAAGCTTCAGAGTTGAGAAGAAACTGCAACTTGTGCATGCTGACATTTGTGATTACACCCGCTACACTTGCAGGTAACAAGTACTTTTTTCTACTTGTTGATGACTTCAGTCGCATGATGTGGGTGTACATGCTCAAAGAAAAGAGTGATGCTTTTAATACTTTTAAGAAATTCAAGTCTGCTGTAGAGAATGAATGTAACAACAAGGTAAAGACATTAAGAACTAATCGAGGAGGTGAGTTCCTGTCCAAGGAATTCACAAGCTTCTGTGAAGGCGAAGGCATACAACGGCACCTTACTACACCATATACGCCACAACAAAACGGTGTAGTTGAGCACTGGAATCGCACCGTGATGGCCACGACAAGAAGCTTGCTCAAGAGCATGCATGTTCCTGGAAGCATGTGGGGCGAGGCAGTCAGACATTCTGTGTACCTGCTCAACCGGTTGCCAACTAAAGCTCTCAGTGCGTTCACGCCGTATGAAGCTTGGACTGGTAAGAAACCGAGCCTCGAACACCTAAGGATATTTGGATGCATCGCACACATGAAGACTGTAGGTCCTCATCACAAGAAACTTGATGACCGAAGCACGCCATTGGTGTACCTTGGCGTGGAAGAGGGCTGCAAAGCACATCGTCTCTACAATCCTCAACGCAGCAAGATCCATGTGAGTAGGGATGTCGTGTTCGAGGAAGAAATGAGATGGGACTGGAACAATGGTGATGGTGCCGAACCGCAAGGCTGGGTAGAATTCTCAGTCGAAGATCCTGTTGTCGAGACAGTGATCACTCCACAGAGAGTGATGGGCACGGCTGTGCACACGCCGGAGGGCACGGGAGACGCGGTAGCACCTATGATGCACGGGGCGGCAATGGCGTCAAGGGAGCCTACTACACCACAAGATGCAGCCTCAACTTCGAGCGGCTCACCCACACCAACAGCAAACTTGAACGAGCCAAGGAGATACCGTTCAATTGCTGACGTACATGCTGAAAATGAGGAGACCTCTCTTAATCCAGAGATACTGTATTTGTTGGCTGAAGAACCGGCAAACTTTCAAGATGCCACGCTTGAACATGAATGGTGGGAAGCTATGAAGAAGGAGTTGGAAGCCATCAAGAAGAATGGGACTTGGGTGCTTACTGAGTTACCATCTGGGCACAAACCCATCGGTTTAAAATGGGTATACAAGGTGAAGAAGGACAGTGAAGGCAAGATCCTCAAGCACAAAGCTAGACTTGTGGCAAAGGGGTACGTCCAGCAGCATGGAGTGGACTTTGATGAAGTGTTTGCTCCAGTGGCCAGACTCGACACAGTTCGCTTGATCATCGCCCTTGCAGCCCAGCACGGATGGGAGGTTCACCACTTGGACGTTAAATCTGTGTTCCTGAATGGTGACCTCAAAGAGGAGGTATATGTAGCTCAACCTGAAGGCTTCATTGTCAAGAACCAAGAACCAGGAGCACAAGGTGTATAGACTGTCCAAGGCTCTCTATGGTTTGCGGCAAGCACCAAGGGCTTGTAACACATGTCTGGATAGCTGCTTAAAGGAGCTGGGATTCATCAGATGCACTCAAGAGCATGCTGTGTACATGAGGAGCAATGGAGAGGGTGCTCTCATTGTCGGAGTGTACGTTGATGACTTAATCGTCACAGGCGCAAGAGCAACTGCAATAAAGGCTTACAAGCAGCAGATGATGCAGAATTTTGAGATGAGTGACCTTGGGTTACTCTCCCACTACCTTGGTACAGAGGTAGATCAACAGGGTGATTGCATTACACTGAAGCAATCAGCATATGCGAAGAGAGTATTGCAGCAGTTTGGAATGGGAGATTGCAATCCGATCAAGTATCCCATGGAAGCAAAACTGCAACTCAGCAAGAACCTTGAAGGAACACCAGTCGATCCGACGCAATATAGGCGTATCATTTGCTGTCTCAGGTACTTAACTCATACTCGCTCAGATATTTGTTATGCTGTCGGGATGGTGAGTAGGTACATGGAGAAGCCAACAACCATGCATCACCAGGCTATGAAACAGATCCTCAAATATGTGAAGGGAACACTTGAGTATGGACTCATGTATGGAAGAGGACATGGTGAAGATGAACTGCACGGATTCACCGATAGTAACTTAGCCGGAGATGTCGATGACAGAAGGAGCACCAGCGGAATGGCGTTCTACCTCAACAAGAACCTGATCACTTGGGTATCTCAGAAGCAGAAAACTGTCGCGTTTTCCTCCTGTGAAGCTGAGTTCATGGCGGCAACGGCTGCAACATGTCAAGCTTTGTGGCTGAGGAATCTAGTCAGTGAAGTGACTGGCCGTGAACCTAAGCCAGTCACGCTGAATGTCGACAACAAGTCTGCAATTGCGTTGATGAAGAACTCAGTGTTTCATGGGCACAGTAAGCACATTGATACTCGCTTTCACTTTATTCGCGAGTGTGTCGAAAGAGGACAGATAAAGGTGGAGTTCGTGTGCACTGGGAAGCAATGTGCCGACATTCTCACGAAGGCTCTCGCCAAAGTGAAGTTAGCTGAGATGCAGCAGGTGCTTGGAGTTATCAACCTTGATCAAATCTAGATTAAGGAGGAGAATATCAGTTAATAATCTAGACTTGATCCTTGCTTGTAGGAGTAGAACTTCTCAAAGTTCATATCCATCTTAATAGGATCCAGAGTCTGTTATGGAGTTTGTTAGCAGTCTAGACTTGATCCTTGCTTGTAGGAGTAGAACTTGTCAAAGTTTAGATCCATCCTAATAGGATCCAGAGTCTGTTAAGGAGTTTGTTAGCATGATTTTAGAGTTGAGTTGTTAGCAGTAGATGCTATAAAATGTGAGTGTAGTTGTTTGTTTTAAAAAAGAACATAGATAATAATAAGTACAGTTCTCTTTCCCTCATTCTCTGTCTTCTCCAACAGACCTTCTTCTCTGTCCTTGCCTCCTGCAGGTTACAACTCGAAGCTTGTAGCCAACATATACAAGAAAAATAGCAAAATTAAGGATCTCAATGAAAGCTAAATATCCACACCAACAACCTTGGGTGGTGGGAGTCTAATTTAGAGTAGGCCGGCCCATTCTCGACCTCCTGATCATCATAGCTTGGAAAGACCTTCGTGCTGCAATCTCTGACTGTTGAAGCTGTTGCCTTTGCCCAAAACAATATGAAGTGCATAATCTGAGGTAATCGACCACTAATACTAGCTAGTACTCACACCATGAAAGTAAAAGTTGTTATAGTCTAGCCATAAAATCCAAGTTGTTGCAGTTGTTGCTATATATGGACCGTGTCTCTTTCATTTGTTTCCTTTGCCTAGCGAATCTCGTTCCACCCATAGATCGTCATATGTGGTCGGGTAGTCATTCGATCCTAGGGCCTTTAAGACTTCTGTCCAAACGGACTCGCTCCTTGGACATTCGATGAGCAAGTGGTCCTTGATCTCAACGTTCACGTTGCAGAAACCACATGAGGTTGCAATATTAGGTTGTCTTTTGGCCAGATTTTTTCTTGTCAAAATGTCGTCATTGAGCATGCTAAATGAAGACCTTTAGCTGATGTTCTTGCACAAGATAGTTGCTGTAGTGGTTGTTTTTTTTTTTTTTTTTTGAGATAAAGGTGACCACATCACCGCTTTATTAATAAAAAAATTAATGAAACAAGTAGCTGATAGTTGCTGTAGTGGTTGTTGTTGTTGCTGTTTTGTTTTTTTGTTTTCAGTAATTCCTTTTTTATATATCGCTCAAGATTGTTAATGGAAAGGAAAAGCTTACTTTAGCTTTAAAAAAAGAAGAAGCTCACTTGTGCCAAATGACATTCATATATATGTTGCGTGAATATAAATACATATGATATCCTATAGTATTACACAGTGAGAGTAGTTTTGAGTGTCTTACTCCTTACTGGGGCTTTGATTCTAATAGTAAAATTTGATTCAAGGGGGGGTGATACCGTGTTTGCTTGTAGTGTTTCTGCATGATAGTGGATCTAGATTGTAAAATCTTATATGAATCCTCTAAAAAAAATTATTCATAGCTCATCATTGAAGGGTTGCGCGCAATTTTTAAAATATTTTTTATATTTGTTTTATAATTTTAATTTTAATATTAATTGATATGGGTCAGAAATAGCATAGCCCATCCTGGACCACTGGATCTCCTCAGAGATGCGCGCACCATCTGATCCTTCTGATCTGCCACGTCAGCACCGGAAAACCGCCCGGAGCTCTACCACATCAGCCCTATACCGCCCGGCTTTCCACCGCTTCAGCCAGTCGGGTAACCGGGTCCGGCCCAGCCCCAAACGGGTCTGGACCCGATTGGAATCCCCTATAAATACCAGACCCTCCCCCCTGTCTGCAGGTAATCAATCTTTCTTCCACAAAACCCTAGTTACTGTTGCTCTATCTTAAGTGACTGACTAGATCGTCGGAGGGTCTGCCACCGGAACCAACCCCGGTGTTTCTAGACCGTCTGCAGGTACACAAGACCTCGGATCCGAGCCCAGCATCCACCTCACTCCAAGCCTGTCGCAGGTACCGCTCGGTCAGCCGAGGGTCGTCTGATTAGTAGCTTTCTCCTTCAAATACAAATCGAGTAAGAACTCACACCTGGTGCATCCACATGTCTCCCAGAAACAAATCGCATCAGGTTGGCGCTGTCTGTGGGAAAGCTACTTCAGAAGCCGACCCGAGCACGACCACCCCGGCACCTCAGTAGCCGAGCTCTCATGGCTCCCAAGGCCAAGAATGCTGCTACCTCTGCCCCCCAGCGGGACTTTCCCCCGCCGTTTGCCCCCGTCGAGCCACGCGCATCTAGGCAAGGGGCTCCCCGACAGGGACCCCAGAAGAACGCCACCCGTCCAGCCCAGCAAGACCTACGGGGGGTGATCATCAACCGACAGGTTAGTCGCAGCAGGGGAAGGGCCGCTTCCAACTCGGTCCCGAACCACCCACTACCACCACCCGAAGGACGGAGGCCAGCGCTCAGCCGCGTCAGAAGGCAACCTCCGGTCCAACCGGCGCGGGTCGAGGGAGCCCCAGTCACCCACCAGGAGTTCCAGGACTTCCGAAGGGAAATTCTTGGGGCTCTCCGACAGGCCCCCAGGGAGAAAGTCCGCCATTCCCAAACCAGGTCTGACGCCGAGGCAAGCGTGTCCCGCCCATCAACAATCCCGCCAGAGGACGATGGCGAACTCCTAAGGCGCCTCCAAGAAATGGAGGATCGCCTCGATCACATAGGCGACGGCGACCACGCAGCGGCTCAGGGGTACAGACCTGTCCGACCTCCTTTCTCCGCCCTCATCCTCCAAGCGGAAATACCACGGAATTTCCGGCCTCCTCAGTTCGAGACCTATGACGGCGAGGGGGATCCTGTTGATCACATGGAGGGTTTCAAAACCCTGATGATGATTCACAGCGCTTCAGATCCCCTGCTGTGCCGAGCCTTCCCTGCCACCCTCCGAGGTCCGGCTCGTGAATGGTTCTCTAAACTGACCCCCGGTTCCGTTTATTCCTTCGATCAACTAGAGGGTAATTTCCTTGCCCACTTTGTCACCAGCCGGAAGGCCGAGAGGACGAGCACCTCTTTACTCGGGCTCAGACAGATGGAGGGGGAGTCACTCAGAGTGTTCGTCCGAAGGTTCACCGCAGAGGCGAGGTCAGTTTCCTCCCTAGATCCGGGCGTCGCCTCCGCGGCATTTCGGCACAACGTCCGTCACGGACAGCTGAAGGCCTCTCTGGCAAAGAAACCCTCCATCGACTTTCCCGACCTCCTCAACAGGGTCGAGAAGTACATTAGGGCGGAAGAGGCCCTGAACCCCGAAGATCCCAGGGAGGCCACCGGGAAGGGAAATCGGAAGGCCGAAGAAGTCGAGCCATCTAAGAAGGCTCCAAGGAACGCGGGTGCCATGAAGAAAGTCCCGCCGGTCCCTCGCTTCGAGAGGTATACCCCGCTAACCCAAAATGTGTCCTCCATTCTCTTGGCAATCGAGGACAAGGACCTCGTCCAGTACCCTCCTCGTCCGTCGAACAATACCAGTAAGAAAAGGGATCAGCGGTTCCACACTGGACGTCACGACAGGTACGGCCCCAAACTGGAGAACCGAGTCCATGGACTTCATGGTTGTCAACGTCAAGGCAGCCTACAATGCAATACTCGGTCGTCCGGGCCTCTGCTCTCTCCAGGCTGTCCCCTCGGCCTATCACCAGAAGATGAAGTTCCCTACCAGTACCGGGGTAGGGATGGTCCGGGGGAACCAGGAAGCTGCACGCTCATGCTATATGACAGCAATCGGAAGCGGCGTGTTTCCCCTCGACGCCGTGGAGATGCAGCCCCAAAGGACCCAACCAGAGTCAGAGTCGGCAGACGAGCTGGAAGATGTCTCCTTCGAGACAGGGGATCCGTCGAAGCAATTTCGAGTAAGTCGCTCCCTTACACCCCACCTTAAGTCCGACCTCATCACCTGCATTCGGCGCAATGTCGACCTCTTCGCCTGGAAGCCATCTGACATGCCCGGTATTTCCGAGGATCTCATCATGCACAAACTCAGCGTGATCCCCGGGTCGAAGCCGGTTGTCCAAAAGCGACGGAAGTTCGCTCCGGAGCGACAGCAGGCGGTTAATACGGAAGTCGACAAGCTCCTGGCCGCGCGCTTCATCCAAGAAGTCAGCTACCCCGAGTGGCTGGCGAACGTCGTCATGGTCAAGAAGGCAAGCGGGAGCTGGAGGATCTGCATAGATTTCACGGACCTCAACAAGGCGTGCCCGAAGAATCCATTCCCCCTCCCCAGAATCGATGCCCTTATCGATGCAACATCGGTTCACGAGCTCCTGTCTTTTATGGATGCATTCTCAGGCTACAACCAGATCCGCATGTTCCCTCCCGATATCGCCAAGACATCCTTCGTTACAGACCAGGGGCTGTACTGTTACAGGGTCATGTCCTTCGGGCTGAAGAGCGTGGGCGCTACCTATCAGAGACTCGTCAACCGGGTCTTCAAGGAGCAGATCGGGCACAATATAGAGGTATATGTGGACGACATGCTTATCAAGAGCCAGCAGGGGGAGGACCACGTAGCCGATCTGGAGGAGGCCTTTGGGGTACTTCGGACCCATAACATGAGACTCAATCCGACCAAATGCGCCTTCGGCGTCTCTGTGGGAAACTTTCTTGGCTTTATTATCAGCCAGCGAGGCATCGAGGCGAACCCTGAGAAGATCCAGGCCATCCTAGACATGGCTCCTCCCAGGAACATCAAAGAAGTCCAGTGGCTGACGGGGAGACTGGTGGCCATCGGCCGTTTCCTCTCCAAGTCTGGAGAGAAGTCTCTTCCGTTCTTCAAAGCCCTGCGCGGCACCGGAGGGTTCAAGTGGGGTACCCAACAGCAAGAGGCCTTCGCCCAATTGAAGGAGTACCTCGCAAACCCTCCCCTCCTCAGCAAGCCCGAACCAGGAGAGCCACTCTGGCTCTACCTTTCAGCCTCGGAGAAGGTGCTCAGCGCCGTTCTCGTTCGGGAGGAAGAGGGATCACAGAAGCCTCTGTACTATGTCAGCAAGGCCCTGCTCGACGCCGAGACCAGATACTCTCGGATGGAGAAAGTAGCGTACGCCCTGGTCATGGCCTTGCGAAAACTCCGCCCATATTTTCAAGCCCATTCGGTCCAGGTACTGACAGACCAACCCCTGAAGGCCATCCTCTACAAGCCGGAGAGCTCGGGTCGACTCGTCAAATGGTCGATCGAGCTCAGCCAGTATGACATTGGCTATCAACCCAGAACAGCCATCAAGAGGCAGGCACTCGCTGAATTCATTACGGAGTGCACCATCTCCGAGCACCCTGCAAGCAAGGAAAGCGACCAGACGTGGGAAGTTTACGTCGATGGTTCCTCCTGCGAGGCAGGCAGCGGAGCTGGCATCATCCTGCGAAGCCCAGACGGTTTTCTTCTACAATACTATCTCCGCCTCAACTTCCCGGCCTCCAACAACGAGGCCGAGTACGAGGCAATGATCGCCGGGCTCACCCTGGCTCATCCTGGCTCATCAGACCGGCGCCAAACAGATCAGGGCTTTTAGCGACTCCCAGCTCGTAGTCAACCAGATCACCGGGGAGTACGAGGCCCATGACGATCACATGGTCCGGTACCGAGCTGTAGTTCAACGCCTACTAACGTCCTTCAACGAGTCGGCTGTTTTGAGGATCCCCCGGGAACAGAATGTCCAGGCTGACGCCCTGTCAAAGATGGCTTCCTCTTCCTTCGAAGGTCTCGACCGCACGGTCCTGATCGAAGTCATGTTAAAACCAAGCATCGACGTCCCGGAGGTCCTGTGCATTGAAGGCAGAGCTCCCCCCGAAGATTGGACCACTCTTATTAGGCGATTTCTCGTCAAGGGAGAGCTCCCCGAAGACCGAGTCGAAGCAAGAAGGGTCAGGGCCCGAGCGGAAAGATTCACGATAATCGACTCGACACTCTTCAAAAGGTCCTACACTACCTCGGATGGTCGACCCTATCTCCGCTGTCTCACTCCCGATGAAGCCAAATATGCTCTCAAGGAATTACACGAGGGGATTGGCGGATGCCACATGGGAAGTCGCTCGCTCGCGCGGAAGGCTTTTAACCACGGGTACTACTGGCCCACCATGTTGCAGGACGCTCTAACCCTTGTCAAGAAATTTGGCCCCTGTCAAAGATTCTCGCCCGTCAAAAGGGCCCCGCAAGCAAACCTCCGCTCGATGGCCAGTCCGACCCCCTTTGCCATGTGGGGAATGGATCTGGTAGGCCCCTTTCCAAAGGCAACAGGGCAACGAAAATTTCTTATAGTAGCAATCGACTACTTTACCAAATGGATCGAGGCAGAGCCATTAGCAACGATCACCGAGCAACAGACGCAGCAATTCTTTTGGAAGCACATCATCTGTCGATTCGGGATCCCTCAAGTGCTCGTCACAGATAACGGGACCTAATTCGCGGGCAAGCATTTCCGTAAGTTCTGCGAAGATCTCGGTATCCAGCAGCGCTTCTCCTCGGTATGTCATCCCCAGTCCAACGGGCAGGCGGAGAATGCAAACCGTCAGATCCTCGACGGACTCATGAAGCGACTCGATAATTCCTCCAAGGGATTGTGGGTCGACGAGCTGCCAAGTGTTCTCTGGGCCCACCGAACGACGAAAAGGATCCCGACGGGGGAGTCGCCCTTCAATCTGACGTACGGTGCAGAGGCCGTCATTCCCCTGGAGATAGGGATCCCCTCTCCCCGGATCATGGCCTTCGATGAGGCAAGTAACTCTTTACAGCTACGAGCCGACCTAGACCTCGTCGACGAGGTCAGGGAGAAGTCGGCCATTAGAAGGAACATCTACCAGCAAAGGATCGAGAGGTTCTACAACAAGAAGGTGCGCCCAACCGACATTAAACTCGGAGATCTTGTCCTCCGGAAGCTGGCGGTGTCCAACCCTGGCCAGAAAAGAAAGTTGGCACCAAACTGGGAGGGCCCTTACAAGGTATCAGAGGTCGTACGACCGGGCACCTATCGCCTGATCAACGGCAAGCCTATCAAGAGGCCCTGGAATGCGGAGCACTTGATTAAGTTCTTAGGAGAGTAACTTCCACGTAAAATGTAATGATTGTAATCGGCACATCACGCCTAGTGTTTTGTAAAGTCCTATAAACGGCACGTCGTGCCTAGACTTCCTTATAAAGCCCATATATTGTAAACATGCCAGCTTTCTTAAAACAAGCTCATAACTCCAAATCTTGTAAACAAATAAAGGATAAAAGCGCGAGCCCAACAGGCTTATCTTACCAGCCTAGGCCTCGGCGCTCGGATAACAACGAGAACCCAGCAGGCTTATCTTACAAGCTTAGGAGTCGGCGCCCTGATAAAAGCGCGAGCCCAACAGGCTTATCTTACAAGCCTAGGTCTCGGCGCTCGGATAATAACGCGAACCCAACAGGCTTATCTTACAAGCTTAGGGTTCGGCGTCCGGATAAAAGCGCGAGCCCAACAGGCTTATCTTACAAGCCTAGGTCTCGGCGCTCGGATAACAACGCGAACCCAACAGGCTTATCTTACAAGCTTAGGAGTCGGCGCCCGGATAAAAGCGCAAGCCCAACAGGCTTATCTTACAAGCCTAGATCTTGGCGCTCGGATAACAACGCGAACCCAACAGGCTTATCTTACAAGCTTAGGGTTCGGCGCCCGGATAAAAGCGCGAGCCCAACAGGCTTATCTTACAAGCCTAGGTCTCGGCGCTCGGATAACAACGCGAACCCAACAGGCTTATCTTACAAGCTTAGGGTTCGGCGCTCGGAGCACAACAGGCTTATCCCGAGAACATGTGCAGGAGCTCGGCATCGACCCCGAGCAAGGTGGGTACCCTTTCCAAGGCAACGCGACTTTGACGCTCGGCGGTGACCCCACGCTACGCCTGCAATTGCCTTTCTCACCGGTATGGGGGCTCAGCATCCGTCCCTCGCTCGGTTTGGCCTCCTCGGAGGCCATCAACCGATGTACGAGGCGACATCCGCCAGCCACGCCCGTACCGTCTCTCCCCGAGAACATGTGCAGGAGCTCGGCGTCGACCCCGAGCAAGGCGGGTGCCCTCTCCAATGTACCGCGACCTTGACACTCGGCGGGGACCCCCCGCTACGCCTACAATTGCCTTTCTCACCGGTATGGGGGCTCGGCATCCGTCCCTCGCTCGGTTCGGCCTCCTCGGAGGCCATCGACCGATGTACGAGGCGACATCCGCCAGCCACGCTCGCACCGTCTCTTCCTGAAAACATGTGCAGGAGCTCGGCGTCGACCCCGAGCAAGGCGGGTGCCTTCTCCAAGGCACCGCGACCTTGACACTCGGCGGCGACCCCCCGCTACGCCTGTAATTGCCTTTCTCACCGGTATGGGGGCTCGGCATCCGTCCCTCCCTCAGTTCGGCCTCCTCGGAGGCCATCGACCGATGTACGAGGCGACATCCGCCAGCCACGCCCGCACCATCTCTCCCTAAGAACATGTGCAGGAGCTCGGCGTCGACCCCGAGCAAGGCGGGTGCCTTCTCCAAGGCACCGCGACCTTGACACTCGGCGGTGACCCCCCGCTACGCCTGCAATTGCCTTTCTCACCGGTATGGGGGCTCAGCATCCGTCCCTCCCTCGGTTCGGCCTCCTCGGAGGCCATCGACCGATGTACAAGGTGACATCCGCCAGCCACGCCCGTACCGTCTCTCCCCGAGAACATGTGTAGGAGCTCGGCGTCGACCTCGAGCAAGGCGGGTGCCCTCTCCAAGGCACCGCGACCTTGACACTCGGCGGCGATCCCCCGCTGCGCCTGCAATTGCCTTTCTCACCGGTATGGGGGCTCGGCATCCATCCCTCCCTCGGTTCGGCCTCCTCGAAGGCCATCGACCGATGTACGAGACGACATCCGCCAGCCACGCCCGCACCGTCTCTCCCCGAGAACATGTGCAGGAACTCGGCGTCGATCCCGAGCAAGGCGGGTGCCTTCTCCAAGGCACCGCGACCTTGACACTCGGCGGCGACCCCCCGCTACGCCTGTAATTTCCTTTCTCACCGGTATGGGGGCTCGGCATCCGTCCCTCCATCGGTTCGGCCTCCTCGGAGGCCATCGACCGATGTACGAGGTGACATCCGCCAGCCACGCCCGTACCGTCTCTCCCCGAGAACATGTGCAGGAGCTCGGCGTCGACCCCGAGCAAGGCGGGTGCCTTCTCCAAGGCACCGCGACCTTGACACTCGGCGGCGACCCCCCGCTGCGCCTGCAATTGCCTTTCTCACCGGTATGGGGGCTCGGCATCCGTCCCTCGCTCGGTTCGGCCTCCTCGGAGGCCATCGACCGATGTACGAGGCGACCTCCGCCAGCCACACCCGCACCGTCTCTCCCCGAGAACATGTGCAGGAGCACGACGTCTATACCGAGCAAGGTGGGTGCCCTCTCCAAGGGCACCGCGACCTTGACGCTCGATGGCGACCTCCAACGCTCCCGCAACTGGTTCCCTCACCATGTGTTGAAAAGAAATTTTATTAAGGTTTAGAGCGTCCGTCTTCTGCAGACGCTCCGAGCCTCGAGTCGAATTATTGACCACCCTCTCACCCACGAACAACTCGGGGTTTACGGCTTTTACAAACCTAAACCCCAAACTGTTCGAGGATGGCAGGGGGGCCATCGACCCGCTGCTCTCTCCGTTCCAGAACAGGCGCCCCAAGCATTCAAGCTGGTCAGTCGACCCTCCTCTCGCCCAAGGACAACTCGGGGTTTACGGCTTTTTACGTGCCCAAAACCCCAAATTGTTCCCGGACGGCAGAAGAGCCACCAAGCTTCGGCTCTCCCGACCCCCCAAACGATCGGTCGGCCCACCGCTCACCAACGAACAACCCGGGGTCTCACAGCCATGACGACCTGAACCCCGAATAGTTCGAGGGTGATCGGTGTGCCTCTGATCCGAGATGCTCGAAAATATTATATTCTCTGGGCACCCGCCTTTGGCAGGCACCCGAGTCAGATGACTCACTGCATGACAACTGACAAGGGGAGTGGTGATTATATAACCCACTGAAGCCCTCATTTATTATGCCTGGGAATGCGAAACAGCAGAAGGCGAAATGTCGCCATAAATGTTCCTAGGAACGCGAAACGTCGCAATTAATGACGCAGTCGCGTCAGTTGCGACCCTTCGAAGATTTCACACTGGACACCCCCAGCACCCGAGGCAATCAAGGATCCGAGAAACAATTGTTCTTATTAATTACTCATTGCTTACAACTCGACGAACGGCAATACAAATACAATGAAAAAGAAGGCTCACAACTCACTCGCACTCAGCAGGGAACTCAAATTCAGGGCTCCCATTACGCTCGGTTGGGCCGACCAGGGATGACGCTCCCACCACCGAGCTCCCCGCATCATCCGGTTGGGCCTCAACCAGCGAGAACGGCAACGACCACCCCGGGGTGGAGTTGCTCGCCTCTTCAACTAGGCCTGCACCCAATATGAGCTTCAGCCGACGAACCTCCAATTCTTTCTCCACAACGGCCTCACGGAGAAAAGACTCCGAAGCCGAGCGCCCACTAGAGCTGTCCGAGACCGACCAGTCCGTCTCGACGACCCACCAGTCCCGGTCGGCAACAATTTTTCTCAAACGAGCCACCTCTAGGCCGAGCTCCCTTGACTTGTTCAGAAAATAATTCTTGGCGGCCTCTCGGTCCCGAGCCAACTTTTGTTGACGAGCCAACGTCTACCAAAAGAAAAACAAACATCATGAAAACGCAAGTGTTGACGGGTCGGAACAAAAAGTCTATTTCATTTCATCTCAAAATTTTGGTACAAAAAGTTACGGGGGCCAGTCCGCCGAAGGCATTTACATCAAAAAAGAATAAATACAAAAACATCTAGTCTTGGGGGTCGAGTTGCACCTCTTCATCGCCTTGGCCTTCTTCGGCACCATCGCCGCCAGGGGTCGGAGGCAAGTCCGGCTTCCATCCGAAGCTGAGGTGGTCGACGTTGCACTCGGGGTAGATGTACTTAAAGTGGGACTTGGCCTGCTCATACGCCTCGTCCTGCGCTGCCACCAAGGTCTCCCCCAAAACCCCTTCCAAATCCGCCACGGCCTTCTTCGCCTTGTCCTTCTCAGCCGCCTCAGCCGCGACCTTCTTCAGCAGATCCTCTCAGTCCTGCTTATGGATCTTATCAAGAGAATCTAACTGAGCCTCGTGAACGAGCACTCGCTCCCGGGCCTCCTTCAGGTCGTCGGTCGTCTTATTCAGCTCCCGAAGGTACTTCTCCGCCTGCTTCCGCTCGTAGAGAATTTCCTTCTCCAGGCACTTGTGGACGTGCTGGCCGTGGAGCATCGCCTGTTTCAAAGAAATCAAGATTAGTGGTGATTACAAGCCAAGTCAACAAACAGATCTCGACCAACTTACCGAGAGATTGGCTTGGGCCCATCGCATATAGGCTTGGTCGGCCGTTTGCGCCTCCAGGGCCATTCCATCACGATCGGTGATGGCCTTCGAGACAAACTCCATCGAGACGGGTCCGTCAAGGATAGTGTCCCCCTTCAGAATCGACCAATCGGGGACGAAAGGCATCGTAGCCATCTTCCCCACCAACTCCGCAGCGCTCGGGCGTACGGGAGGAAGCTGTTGCGACGGGGCCTCCACGGTCTTCCCCGAGCCACCCGCTGCGTCTCGAGCCGATCTCGACACATGGGAGTGGTGCTGATGATGCTTCTCTTGCTTCTTCGCCGGACACTGCCCCTCGGACGCTGGGGGAGGCACTTGTGAGGTCCCTCCGACTTGCGGGACCTGGGCGGAAAGCTTCCTCTTCTCGGCAGCAAGACGATTCTGCTCCTCTTTCCTTTTCTTCTCCTGTCTCGTCTTCTCGGCCGCAGCGAGCAGAATAGACGCGCGAGCCAATTCCCCTTCTCTTCATTACAGAGGGGTTGACGCTCGGATCACTGCGCGAGCCAATTCCCCTTCTCTTCATTACAGAGGGGTCGACGCTCGGATCGAAGCTCGAGCCAGGCCACTTCTCCTTCCTCAGTGGGGGCTCGACGCTCGGATCGAAGCTCGAGCCAGGCCACTTCTCCTTTCTCAGTGGGGGCTCGACGCTCGGATCGAAGCTCGAGCCAGGCCACCTTCTCCTTTCTCAGTTAATGCTCGGAGCTCGGATCACTGCGCGAGCCAATTCCCCTTCTCTTCATTACAGAGGGGTCGACGCTCGGATCGAAGCTCGAGCCAGGCTGCTTCTCCTTTCTCAGTGGGGGCTCGACTCTCGGATCGAAGCTCGAGCTAGGCCACCTTTCCCTTTCTCAGTGGGGGCTCGACGCTCGGATCGAAGCTCGAGCCAGGCCACCTTCTCCTTTCTCTGTTAATGCTCGGAGCTCAGATCACTGCGCGAGCCAATTCCCCTTCTCTTCATTACAGAGGGGTCGACGCTCGGATCGAAGCTCGAGCCAGGCCACTTCTCCTTCCTCAGTGGGGGCTCGACGCTTGGATTGAAGCTCTAGCCAGGCCACTTCTCCTTTCTCAGTGGGGGCTCGACGCTCGGATCGAAGCTCGAGCCAGGCCACCTTCTCCTTTCTCAGTTAACGCTCGGAGCTCGGATCACTGCGCGAGCCAATTCCCCTTCTCTTCATTACAGAGGGGTTGACGCTCGGATCGAAGCTCGAGCCAGGCTGCTTCTCCTTCCTCAGTGGGGGCTCGACGCTCGGATCGAAGCTCGAGCCAGGCCACTTCTCCTTTCTCAGTTAACGCTCGGAGCTCGGATCACTGCACGAGCCAATTCCCCTTCTCTTCATTACAGAGGGGTCGACGCTCGGATCGAAGCTCGAGCCAGGCCGCTTCTCCTTTCTCAGTGGGGGCTCGACTCTCGGATCGAAGCTCGAGCCAGGCCACCTTCTCCTTTCTCAGTTAACGCTCGGAGCTCGGATCACTGCGCGAGCCAATTCCCCCTCTCTTCATTACAGAGGGGTCGACGCTCGGATCGAAGCTCGAGCCAGGCTGCTTCTCCTTTCTCAGTGGGGGCTCGACGCTCGGATCGAAGCTCGCGCCAGGCCACTTCTCCTTTCTCAGTGGGGGCTCGACGCTCGGATCGAAGCTCGAGCCAGGCCACCTTCTCCTTTCTCAGTTGACGCTCGGAGCTCGGATCACCGCGCGAGCCAATTTCCCTTCTCTTCATTACAGAAGGGGGCTCGACGCTCGGTTCGAAGCTCGAGCCAGGCCACATCTACTTTCTCACTGGGGGCTCGACGCTCGGATGGAAGCTCGAGCCAGGCCACTTCTCCCTTCTCAGTGGGGGCTCGATGATCGGATAGAAGCTCGAACCAGGCACCTTCACCCTTCTCGAAGGTGGCTCGACGCTCGGATAGAAGATCGAGCCATGCCACCTTCATCCTTCTCGGAGATGGCTCGGAGCTCGGATGGAAGATCGAGCCACACCCCCTTCATCCTTCTCGAAGGTGGCTCGGAGCTCGGATGGGAGATCGAGCCATACCAACCTCATCCATCACGATGGGGCTCGGAGCTCGGATAAAAGCGCGAGCCACACCACCTTCACCTTTCTTGGTGGGGCTCGAAACTCGACGCTCGGATAGAATCCCGAATACCAGACGCTCCCCTCGCTCTTCCAACTAGCGAGGGGATCGTCCCCAGGACCTAAGGAGGCTGCCCCGCCGATCCAAAAAGTCTCGACCACCGACCTCTAATGCTACATAAACGAGCCCCAAAGGAAGTCCTCGACGTCCCCTCGCTCTTCCAACTAGCGAGATGGTCGTCTACCGACCCTTTGGCTCATCTGCCGACCCGTGGGCTCGCCTGCCGACCCTTCGTCTCGTCTGCCGAACCCTTGGCTCGTCCTCCGACCTTTGGGCTCGTCCGCCGACCCCCAGAGCTTGACTCAGGCGTTCCTGGCTCTCTTACCCTTTTACACCCCCTTCTGCGCGAAACTCCAAACGAAGGATCCATTACTCCTGACCCCTGGCCTCTTTAAGGGAAAGCACATATCCTACCTTCTCACCCCGACATCTGCTCTTCCCCCAGAGACAAAGAGTCGCTTCTACACGACTGGATCACCCAGCCCTACAGGAGCGTGGGGCTTGTGATATGGGTCAGAAATAGCATAGCCCATCCTGGACCACTGGATCCCCTCAGAGATGCGCGCACCATCTGATCCTTCTGATCTGCCACGTCAGCACTGGAAAACCGTCCGGAGCTCTGCCACGTCAGCCCTATACCGTCCGGCTTTCCACCGCTTCAGCCAGTCGGGTAACCGGGTCCGGCCCAGCCCCAAATGGGTCTGGATCCGATTGGAATCCCCTATAAATACCAGACCCTCCCCCCTGTCTGCAGGTAATCAATCTTTCTTCCACAAAATCCTAGTTACTGTTGCTCTATCTTAAGTGATTGACTAGATCGTCGGAGGGTCTGCCACCGGAACCAACCCCGGTGTTTCTAGACCGTCTGCAGGTACACAAGACCTCGGATCCGAGCCCAGCATCCACCTCACTCCAAGCCTGTCGCAGGTACCGCTCGGTCAGCCGAGGGTCATCTGATTAGTAGCTTTCTCCTTCAAATACAAATCGAGTAAGAACTCACACCTGTTGCATCCACACGTCTCCCAGAAACAAACCGCATCATTAATTTAATTTGATTTTTATTTATTTTTTATTGCAGGCTTACACCCATTGTTTGTAACATATACTTCCATTGTATACATGCACCTGCTTTCTGTGCCAAGGTGATTGTTAGAAATTGTTGTTTCCTGGTAATTAAAGTAATCTCATTTTCATGGATTCATAGGTTTTTTCTGATATTTTTTCTTTCTCCAATTATGTTAAATTTTTCTTGATTTGTTTATCACCTACCTTAGCCTTAGGTCTGATTAGTTTAGCTATTAATCTTTCATCAAGTAGGTCGGCCAGTCTTTTATAATACCAAATATATAGTGGCAGATCAAGGGGCTGAGAAAACCATAAAAGGGTTGCCTCTCTATGTTTGAGTTTACAATCACTATATATCGTCTGTCTATCGGACCCCGGCCACCATGCATCCACATATATGTATGTTATTTTCCTTGAATCAAGCTGAACTCTCAGGTTGTGATAATGATATCCATGTAGAGATCTTGTACGTGCGCTAGCTATTCTTGATCGATCTTAAAAACAGTGCAATGCTGCAGGCATGCAGAGTCAAATGATACTATAGCTAGTAACACCCTTGCAGGATAAAGCATATATATATATATATATAGACATTGGAGTATTATTTTTCTACCCATGTACAACACCATCGTGCGAGATAACAACCGGTCTTACCAGGCGACCATGATGGCCATTTGCATCATATATAGAGTCAGCAGAACAACCAAGAGGCCATTGAAGGATCAGACTATAAGGGTTACTGCATGTGTTGGTGACTAAATTATCGTGGCTGACGCATAGGATATTAGGGCCAAAAGGCTCCCATGTAACTAAGACAGCTGCAGCAGCAAATATAAACCCTATATATGCTCTAACCCACGAGGACGGTGCCGGCTAAAAGAGCAAACTTATCAATCACTTTCGCCAACAAGGAAAATATGATTAACATGGGCCCAATGCAATTGCTAAAAATACACATTTATATATTATATATATCCGTATAATAAAACACAAAGAAAAGCTATCAAGTGGCTCATCTTCAATAGTAAGGATAAAAGAAATGATAATAAGAACTGCATGTATTACATTTTGGTTGAAATAATAATTAGAGATATTTACATTGCAAACTGAGTCTCAGACAAATAACTGTTTTGATTATTGGTATTCTAGATATCTTCAAACCTGCACTTGAGTTACCATTGTATTAAAACATGCTCATAGTGGTTATGGAATTAGAGTAAGCTCTATAAAACCTATATGATCATATCCTTACATAACTATTACAAACATCTAAAAGTGATGCCGAAGTTTGAAAAAAACTCTATGCAGTGTTTCTAACAAATTATATGCATTCCAGGTAAGTTCAAGCTAATGATCAAGAAGGCGATGATTGAGCTTAAAGGTAGATATGTTGCTTCCTTATATAATATGTTTCCTACTTCAATTAATTTGCTGGACCTCTAAAACTATTTTATATAATCAAACCAGGTGCACTGTTCCGAAGATGTGCTGTAAGTACGTGTCAACGGACAATCCTAGTATGCATATATATATATATATATATATATAGAGAGAGAGAGAGAGAGAGAGAGAGAGAGAGAGAAATCTTCGGTTGCACACTACTTTGGTGAGCACTCCGTGAGCACTCACGAAATAGAGCACCTATGACAAATCCGAACCGCTCATATTGTTCTATATACCTTAGATAGCCTAACAATAAAAAATCAAGTAATTTGAAGTTTATTTGCCCATGATTTACATCATTACAAAATTGTATGGCTGAAAATTCTAACAGCATGATGGATGGGCAAATAAACTTCAAATTACCTGATTTTTTATTGTTAGGCTATCTAAGATATATAGAACAATATGAGCGGTTCGGATTTGTTATAGGTGCTCTATTTCATGAGTGCTCACGGAGTGCTCACCAAAAGTAGTGAGCAACCGAAGGGGACTATATATATATATATATATATATATATATATATATATATATAGAGTCCCCTTCGGTTGCTCACTACTTTTGGTGAGCACTCCGTGAGCACTCATGAAATAAAGACCCTATAAAAAATTGAAAATGCTGATATTGTTTTATATGCCTAAGATAGCCTAACAATAAAAAATCAAGTAATTTGAAGTTCATTTGCCCATCCATCATGATGTTAGAATTTTAACCATACAAATTTGTGATGATGTAAATCATGGACAAATAAATTTCAAGTTAATTGATTTTTTATTGTTAGGCTATCTTAGGCATATAGAACAATATGAGCGGTTCGGATTTGTCATAGGTGCTCTATTTCGTGAGTGCTCACCAAAGTAGTGAGCAACCGAAGATCTCTCTCTCTCTCTCTCTCTCTCTCTCTCTCTCTCTCTCTCTCTCTCTCTCTCTCTCTATATATATATATATATATATATATATATATATATACATATATATATATATAGAGAGAGAGAGAGAGAGAGAGATTCCGTTGTACACTCGTATGCACTCGGCCTTCCCGCATTCGTATCAACGATCCGAACCGTTTACATTGATCCACACATCTAAATTAGTCTAAATATATAAAATCAAATTATTTAAAATTTATTTGCCAGTCCACTAAAGTGTTACAAAATTGTATGGCTGAAAATCGTTGTTTGAAAAGTGGTTCTTAAACGCAAATATTTTCAAAAAGTGGCCTAGTACGGCAAAAAATTCCCTCTCCTCAGTTTCCTTTTCAGCGTTAGAATTAGATTTATATTCAGATTCAGACGGTGGTGGTGTGAATTTGCGAATATTATCGTCATAAAAAAAGAATTATTTGATTATGCGGATCTGGCAGTGAGATAATGGATTGGGGATGTGAATCTGGCTTCGAGAGTGAGGAATTTTTTCCCAAACTGTCCCACTATTTGAAAGTATTTCCCAAATTGCCCTACTTTCTTTAAAAATTTCCAAAACGCCATACTCGCTTTCTGAAAAAGCGAGTTTGGCTAAATCCTCATCGCTTTTTCAGAAATTGAGTTGAGGTTGATTTTGCACCTACCCACACTCGCTTTCTCAAAAAGTTAGGGGATTTATCCCACACTCGTTTTTTGAAAAAACGAGTGTCGATTGGGTCTTTAACCCCCAAACTCTTAATCAGATCTCACTTCTTCTCTATCTCCTTCTCCTCTTCGACACGAAACCCTAACCCAAGAAAAGTGAGATATGATTTCAGCCATTAACCCACCAAATTTCGTCGAATCACTCACGAAATTCTTCCATTTCTCATCTTCGTTCGATTGTCCACATCGAATTTGGGGGTGCTTCGAATTTGGGGGTAATTGCGATGGAGTCCTTCGAATTTGGGGGTGAAGCTTGCGGTGGAGGTGGAGTGCTTCGAATTTGGGGATAAAACTTGTGGTATATTTATCAAACTCTAATTTTTTTAATGTTGTATATATATGTAGATATATGTAGTTAAAAATTGGGGATAAAATTTGGATATATGTCGAATTTGGGGGTAAAAATTGGATATATGTAGATATATGTAGGTTATATATTTTGGTATAGTTAATAACGAATGTTTTTAGTTGTAGTATACTCTATTTTATTATAAATGGCAAGCACAATGGAGAATGTGGAGGAACGATCGAGTAGTAGACCTCCTCGCGGTGATGGACCACGTACTTCTTTTGGCCTACCTCCTCGCGGTGGACGTGGTGGTGGTACCGAGCATACTAATGTAAGCTTATAATTGTTTATATTCGATTAGTTTGATTATCATATAATAAAATGTTATATCGGTCTTTTGATGTAAATGTTATTGTTGTATAGGTCCCAACTAATCCAAATGTGGCAGGTCCTTCTTCAGTCCCTTCATCATCTTATATTCCTTTCGGAGGTTCAGGCTTCCTCGACCCTACACTCCTTACTCTCCAATCGCATTATCGTTCGTAGGATGTGTGAGAAGGTGAATCGAATGAATGTACATTTAGGGGGGGTCATCCACTGCCTATGCACCCACGGATTCACAAAATACTAAGGGACTGTGGATTATATGGTATTGCACTGATGAGCTCCATCAAATGTGATTGGCCTCTTCTTACTACACTGCTTGAAAGATGGCGGCCTGAAACATACACCTTTCACTTGCCAGTTTGGGAGATGACAGTGACACTACAGGGCGTCTTTGTATTCACCGGTCTTCCAGTTGATGGGCAGGCAGTGACCGGCACAATGGACTTCGACCCGGTATATTTAGTAGAACAGTATCTCGGTGTCGAAGTGGAAATCAGAGCAGTTAATGAAAAAATTATTCGGTTGAAGTGGTTGAAGGACACATTCAAGAACCGATTACATGAAGATTCCATTGATGAGAAGGTTCAGTGCTACTGTAGGGCCTACATCCTTACACTGTTTGTAAGCGTGATGTTTCCAAATTCGACTGGACATTCTGTCTCCTTGATGTAGCTTCCATTGATTGCCAATCTGGGACGAGTTAGACAGTATAGTTGGGATAGTGCCGCATTATCGTCCCTCTACAGGAGTTTGTGTTTGTGTAGTCTTGGTTCGGTGCAGATGAATGGACCAATGATCTTGCTACAAGTCTAGAGTTGGGAACGTATTCACGTGGGTCAGCCCGTAGTGCGGAGGCAATCACCCAACTAGATCCATCTCTCCGAGGACCAACACATGTTACCTCCACTCGGTGTGTACTAGTCTGGCAATCTCACTTAGACGGCCAACCCCAACAGATGCCTGATGTACTTCCGTGATGAGTTGGATAGGTTGGCAGATGATTGTGTCGTGTGGATGCCCTACATGGAGGCGTGTGTTGCTCGACGACCACGTACTTGCTTGTACAGACGCGATCCGTGGTTGACTAAAGCACCACTAATGAACTTCGGCACAGTTGAGTTCTACTATGTGAATAGAGTGCTATGTCAGTTTGGTCTACATCAAATAATTCCTGCTGCCGAACTGTTCAATGCTGATATGCATTCTATTATTGGAATGGATCGACAACCCGTATATAATTGGGCCGCAAGCTTTTCTACATATGTTGAGAGATGGAATAAGCACCGGTTCGACGAAACCATTGGTGACATTCCTCCGTTTGATCGAACGGTGCATGCGAATTACATGGGCTGGTACGGGAGGATGACGAGATGCTATATATCTCCGACAGCTCCTGCAGGTGTGGTAGTCCCGATTCATCGACCAGTAGCGGAACCAGCAGATCAACATTCGATGAATTTTTCTATGTTCCAACTGAAGGCATCGGCTCTTCGTATAATTGTAAGTTTTTAAGTTTTGTTGTATTTTTTAAAGTTTTTCTAGTGTTTTGGTTTACATATACATTCACTGTATTTTATATTTCAACTTCTCATGTTTTGTAGATGAGCCAGACTTGGACTATGGGTAAAATATGTGCTGTTGTGTTGAGGAGCAACGTCGCGAATTCGGTTAAGGACCTTGCACGTGAGATGTTGACGTCATGTCGTGCACAAGCTGATGCTATAGGCGAGGGAGCAACCTTAGATGCTATTCTAACCACTCCCGCTCATCGAACAAGTGCACGTGGTCCTCATAGGAAGAAACTTGCCCACAAACCCCCACGCCGTCCTAGAAACGAGTCAGAAGAAGAAGATGAAGAGGCTGAGATACAAGTTGAGGGGACAAAACAATAAGAAGAAGAGGATCCGGTTCCCATGTCCGGTGTGACATAGGCCACTCTACAACGGGGTAAAAGGCAAAGGAGACCTCCCACCTTCTTCACCCCCGATCCGTGAAGCTTCTTTCAATGTTTTGAACTTGTTTGTATTATGTAATGTTTGTATTAGTTCGTAGGTATAAAGTTTATTTCAATGTTGTGAACTTGTTTTATAATGTTTTGTAATGTTAAATGTATGAAGTAATGCAATTTCGTATGGTGTGTGTGTTTGTTTCTTTTTTGCAAAGTTTTGAATGTTTTCAATGTTTTGTGAATTTAAGTGTTGAATTGAAGTGAAGTTGAAGTGAAGTGATTGAATTGGGTTGAATGTTAACTGTATTGAAGTGAATTGAAGAAGTGAAGTGATTTGAGATTGAATTGGTGAATTGGTGATTGAAATGGTGAATTGAAGTGAAGTGATTTGAGATTGTTGTGATTGAGTTGAAAGTTAAATGTATGAAATGAATTGAAGAAGTGTAGTATGTATCCCCTTTGGTATAAAGGGTTGCTGCATTTGCAACTTGTGAAAGTAGTTTTTAGGCCTAGACTCGCTTTTTCAGAAACTGAGTTTAGTCTTCAACTCCTTGCTTTCTGAGAAAGCGAGTCTTGAGCCTGTATGTTTTTTTATAAGCAGACCCAAGACTCGGTTTCTGAAAAAGTGAGTCTAGTATAAAACACATAGGTTTTTCGAAAAGCGACTGTGGAGTAGAATCTGGAAAGCGACTGTGTAGTAGAGTGTTTTCCAGACTCTACTCCACAGTCGCTTTTCGAAAAACCGAAGAGTTTTCTACTAGACTTATTGAGAAAACGAGTTTTGAGCCTGTATGTTTTTTTACAAACAGACCCAAGACTCGCTTTCTGAAAAAGCGAGTCTAGTATAAAACACATCGGTTTTTCGAAAAGCGACTGTGGAGTAGAGTCTTTTCCAGAGATCAGCTTGATCTCTGGAAAACACTCTACTCCACAGTCGCTTTTCGAAAAACCGAGGAATTTTTTACTAGACTTGCTTTCTCAGAAAGCGAGGAGATCTTTATCAGACTCGCTTTCCGAAAAAGCAAGTGTAGGCTTTAAAAATGGCATCTTCATATTTGCTTACAATATTCATCACGCAACAATCACACTCATACATAACAAATGGAGAATAACGCTTCTTCAAAATAAAACTCATACGAATTAGTACAATTACAAAGTCCAAATTACATAGTACTATTACAAACATACAACGATTAAATATTTTGAGATCCTCTATTAATACATCGCTGCTTATTGTGTCCATGCAACCCACATTTCGAACATTTCATCCCCGTACCTCTGCTAGATCTATCTCTCACATCCATGTCGTTGCGAATTCTCGTAGATCTAGGCCTGCCTTTCCTTGAACGTCGCAAACTAGTATCAGGTACAAGTCGTGGTCCATCAAAAGTAGGCCAATATACTGGATCTAGAGTAGGATAAAAGACGGGAGCCCATGTTTGTGCTAATGAAGTGACAATGTAAAATTTATTAACAAAAGGCTTGTGATCGATTGCACGATATGCACAAGCTGCCAATACATGAGAACATGGAATATGATATAGTTAAAATTTCATACATGTGCATGTTTTGGTACCCAAGTTAACAGTGTACAAGTTCCCGCCCTTCCTTTCTCCACTTACCATGCATAGACCCGTTTTGACAGAAAAACTCCAGGATGATGATGAAACATTGTAACCTCATGTCGGCTTGCTCTCTCATGGCGACTATCGATCAATTCATGTACTCTTCGAGCAAAATTCTTCCCTTCAGATAAAAGCTTATTGGCTTCCTGTCGACGAGTAGTAAAGTAAGAGTTTAGACGATAGAAGATCATCTCAACAATCGCAGTTACCGGTAAACTACAGACACCTTTCAAGACTAAATTGAAGACTTTTGATAGGTTCGTAGTCATTATGCCGTATCTTCGACCTTCATCTGCATAAAGTGCCCATTTCTCAACCTGTCTCTCTTTCAACCAATTAGCCGCCTCGACATTGATGGTTTCAAGTTCAACGAGTTTGGTCATGAACTTTTTAGGTTGGTTTTGAGACGCTATAATTTTTGTCTTTTTTCGCAATGCCTTGCTACCAAATTTACTGAAGAAATTTGTAGCGAAATGACGCATACAATAACGATGATATGTATTAGGTTCATTTCAAGCTCCATTTTGCAATTCCATAGCAGACAAAATACCAGCATGACGATCAGAGATAACACACAACTCAGTGCGATCGGTGACAAAATACCGAATGCAACTCATGAACCATGTCCACGTATTTATACCCTCTCCATCAACTAATACAAATGCAAATGGAAATAAGCAATCATTTGCATCTGGGAAAACAACAATTAACAAACAGCCCTTGTACTTACCGTACAAGTGAGTTCCGTCAACACTAATAACATGTCTGCAAGACTTGAAACCTTCAATCGAAGGACCAAATGCCTAAAATACTCCCTTGAATGTTTCCTCGCTAGGACTAGACAGATATTTATCCCAGTGGACAACGGTTCCTGGATTTGCTGCTTGTATTGCTGATAGTAGAAAAGGCAACTTCGTGTATGCTTCTTCGAAGGTATCGATCAACCTCTCAATTGCCTTTTGTTTTGCAATCCAAGCTTTCTTATATAAAATTTGATAATTATATTGTACTTTCACTATCTCAATAATGGCCCGCGGTGTTAAACCTATCTTAGACTTTACCACACTCACAATCAAATTGCAAACAATGTTAGAATCAACTTTACAGTGGTCCTGATTCAACGTGGGATTCGTACAAGTATGAGGCCCAACTATATTCTTCACCACGAAATTTGTCCCGCCTTTTGGAACAATTGCTCGTAATCTCCAAGGGCATCCACCATCACTTACTACTGGGGGACTTTGCACCATCTCCTCAATTGTACGTTTTCTAGGTGTCATTTTATATTTAACAGTGTACAGTAATGGTGAAGATTTCAATGTGAAGAATTCACGATGTTTCTTGATAGAATACAGCTTCACACCCTGCTGAATCGACTCTTTACTTACAAACTCATGTCCATTGTACAATTCGTCTACATTGGATGAACCAGACGACTCTTGTAGAACTTGATGTACTCTAGCACCTTGTGTCACCTCCTCGATAATATGAGCGTTAACATTGGCATAGCTATCAGTAGCTCTCACTTCATTAGAACTGTTGTTCGTAGGATTTACATTTGCTATATCATCATCTTCGTCCCCATCATCATTTTCTACACTCTCATCAACTTCATCGTCTATTTCTTCCTCTTCTTCATCATCGTCTAATAAGTCGTTATTAATGGTAGTATTTTGAAATAATTCAAATAAAGTATCATTTGGAACATAGTCATGAACCGGACTAGGTTAACGTGGCAAATCAACTTCTGTAGAATCCGGGTTTGTTGTATTTATGAATGTGTCTTCTTGTGAGGATAGTGGGATTGCTTGTGAAGTTTGAACGGGGTTAGACCTCATCTGCTGTGTCGGTACTACCTGTACGAAGCTTGAACTAGGAATATCATGTGGCCGAGCTTTCAAAATTTGGATTTGCTGAATATATAACTCTAATGCAGACCAAGTACAATTGGGATCAAGTGTCCTAGCAATCATTGACTTCATAGCGTTATCAGTAGAAACAGGCACTATCATAAATTACTGATCATCTCCTTTTCCTGCTGCGTATCGAGCTAAAATTTTCACATTCCATTGATCCCTATCCCAATTAGTAACTTCATAAATTTTCTCAACTAATGCTGCCAATGTAATGGTACGAGGTACCCAGACTATTTCAGGATCCACCGCACTATAACAACAACCAATCTTTGGATCACGAATTATTTCACCACCAAAGTATAACCAAATAGAATTATCGTAATCCATACTTACGTATATTTACACGAATATACGAGTTTATCTACCCAAAAAACAAAACCTATGAAAATGAACAAAATAATAGGCCAATATGCATCATACATTCACAAGCTTATTCGAAAGGATATAGCTGTAAATATTTGGGTAGAAGAGTTGAAGTTGCTATCCTCTTCAAGTATATCAAAATTTCAAAATTTGGATCTATCAGAAAATGATTTTAGGGTTTTCAGAGCAATTTTATGGGTTAATCGACAAATTTTTGTGGTTATTTAACGAAAATGAGATGAGAGATGGGTTAGGGTTTTGGGGTTAGAAGATGAGGAGGAAGATAGAGAATTAAAGAAAAGTGAGATCCGATTTCGAGTTTTGGGAGTTAAAGACCCAATCGACACTAGCTTTTTCAAAAAGCGAGTGTGGGATAAATTCTCTCACTTTTTGAGAAAGCAAGTGTTGACAGGTGCAAAACCAAAACCTAACACTCGCTTTCTGAAAAAGCGATGAGGATTTAACCAAACTCGCTTTTTCAGAAAGCGAGCACGGCGTTTTGGGAATTTGTAAAAAAAGTAGGGCAGTTTGGGAAAAACTTTCAAAAAGTGGGACAGTTTGGGAAAAAATTCGAGAGTGAGAGGGGAAGAAGAGTGGCCGCTTGTGGAGGGACAATAGTGATGGTGGATGAGGAATTGAAATTTCTTTTGCTATTGCTTCTTGTGGTGGTGGTGGTCCTGGTGGAACTGAGTCGGTGTCTATGGATACGATGATGGATAGTAGGAGGGAGAGATGACTGTAACTGTAGGGAGAGCATTATTATTACTAGTAATCTGTATGTGCAATGCATGTTTTGATTAATATATTTTTTAATATATAATAAATAATAAGACGTAATCTGGCTTCGAACCTGAGACATCCATTTACTCATCACATCACATACTCTTTATAAATTATCCCTAGTGCCACAAACTTTTAGTTTATACGAGTGACACTTTTGTAATAATTATGTCGTAAATAAAATTGAACTTTGATGGTATTATGGTAATTAACAATAGTTAAGTAAATGAATGATTAATATAACTCTTACTTAAAAATGGATGATTCAGATTAAATAATTCAATGTCTACAAATTACAGGTTGTCTACAAATGACAACCCCAACTCTCACATTATAATATTAGAGATTATTATTATTATTATTTTTCATCAAACAAAAAAAAAAGCTCCTTTTGATTCTTTCTTCATTTGGGTTTGTGGAGGAAAAGGAAGAAGAAAAGGGAATATGATGAAGGGAAGTGATACCAGATGAGATATATGAGCTGATGTAATCTCCTGTTTCTCTCTCTTTCTCTTTCATATTATCGGAACTGATATCGGCCCCAAACCGAAGACTGAAGTGGGTAACTAACCCACTTTTGGAAAACATTTAGCCAAATACCTCACTTTCTAAAAGAATTAGCCAAACAACCCACTTTTATAAAATATTTAACTAACTAACCCTTTTAATTATAATAACCCAAAAACAAATTTTTTTATATAATCCTACTTTAAAAATTATAAACTATAATACACCTTATCCTTATAAAAGCTGGATAATTCACAAAAAATAAAGAAACTTAAATTAAAAAATCTTTCAAAATTCAAGATTAGATACGTTGATAAAAGATTAGCAGAAAGAAAGCATACTGCTAGTAAAGAAATATTAGAATACCTGTTACTAACAAGAAAAGTAACTTATCAACTATCTAAAGAGATACAAAAAGAAATAGCATACAAAGTATTAGATTACAGAAACGAAGAAGCAAGTAGGTATTACCAACACCTACTAGCATACAAAATAATAGGTTAAGTATGACCAACGAAACAGTTGTATTAATTCCTAACATGAACCCAGAAATTTATATGATAAACATACAAGAATTGGAAGAAGATTACAATGGTCCTGAAATGTTAAGAGATATAAGAAAAGAATTAAGAATCATAAATAAAAATATAAAAGAATTAGGGAGATATATAACTGATTACCCAGAAGAAGAATCAGGCATAACAAAAGAAGGTATGAAAGAGTTAGAAGCCATAACAAAACTTAATATAAATATCTTGGAAATAAAAGATTTAATGGCAAACCCTAATTCAGAAGAAGTAGAAGAAGCCTTGAAAAATCTAGATATAACAAATGAGGAAATAAAAATGGACCAAGATAAGATTATTGCAAAACCTTCAGAAATTCCAAGTAACACGTATGAAATCTTAATACCACCATCTAACAAAAAACCTTACCAATTACCATGGAAATGGCAAAACACAAAAAGAAGAATGCAACTAGGAAAAGACAGAAAAAGAAACCCCAAAATATGAACCTACAGAACACTACGAAAAAGAAATAGCAGGAAATGGAGAATGGTTAGACCTAGATTGCGTAAAAGACGTAGATAGGACAATTGAAGAATGGGTAGAAGCATCACTAATAGTAGGATTTAGGCAAAACCTTAACGAAAATGCATTTGAGAAATTTATAGAAGCCACCTTTATGGGAGTAGTAGCAAAATTGTGGAATGGGCTAGAGGAAGAAGAGAGAAATACTGTAAGAAAATCAAGACCAATTGATGATAGATGAACTGAAGAAAGCTCAGCACAACAGACCTTAGGTTTAAAAGAAATAATTACAAATTACGAAAAATCAATAAGAACTGAATTCAGTGTATATGATAAAGAAGAAAAACACACTATATATATAAAAAATCAAGCTAGATGGAGACTAAGTAACTTAGAAATATGCGACATGTGCCATTTTGACAACTATGCTTGTGAATTTCGAGAATATTTTCAAGATAGTTATTATACAAAAGACGAATGGAGTCCAATTTTATACTCATTCTTTCTAAAACTACCTGATCCATGGAGTATAAACATATATAGTGCATACATAAGTGAGAAAGTAAAACCAGAAGTAGACACTTTAGGGTATAGAACGCAATTCGTAAAATATTATAGGAACAAAGCATGCTAAGATGCTAGAGCAACAATGAAATATTATAGAACATATAAACAAAGAATTTGTTGTGAGGATGCAAGGCCGAATCTGTAATACCTTGAATTTTCATTTATGAGAATTATTATTTTATTCATTTGTACGTATTATGCACGTGCAATTTTGCGGTATAAAAAATTATTTTCATTACATAAATAAATTGAGTATACATATAGATATATATATATCCTTTCTATTGTTAGTTTTATTAAAGCCTATTTTTTTAAACAAACATAAGTATTCCTTTATTTTGAGCCTAAATCTAATTTATTTTTAAAAGTAAGCTATTTTGGCCCATTAAATAAAAGCCCATGAATTTATTTTCTCTTTTTATTACAACTTGTACTGTAGACAATTTTTATAGACTTTTTATAAAAAATATATATGTACAACTTTTTAAAATAGGGAACTTTAGAAACACGTGCATTGCACGAGCACGTGTTTTTGCACCCTTTTGAGGCCGGATAGGATTGGGAGGGAAAAAGAGAAGTTGAGTTTGTGGGAGGTAGTTTTGTAGTCATGGTTGGTTACTACAATTTCCCATTGAATCCTAGCCTTTGTTTCTTAACTCCTAGATCAATTCTAGCCTTCTATTTGTCCCAAAATTTTGTATAAATACCCCCCCCCCCCAAGCCTAGCTATCCTTACACTTCTCATTCATCAAACCTATAGTGAAAGAATACAATTGTTAGTAGTAGATGTTATGGTAGTAGGAAGTGAGAGTAAAGATTGAGAGTTGAGTGTGTTGCATTCAAGGAGGCTGGCATCACCCTTGGAGGCTCGGGTTGCACTCAAACAAGGAGAAGAAGCATTCTTTTGGCAAGCTCATTCTAGGAGGAGAAGAGCTCTTTCGTTTAGGAGTTGTTGTGTGATTTTCTCTCCAAATTAGGTGGGTGATTTTTTTTACTTCTAACTCTAGTTACCATTAGGGGTGGGCATCGGTCGGTATCCGACCTAATATGGACCATCCACCACCGATCCAAAGAAGATCGGTTTTTAATTTTCTCATCTGCAACCAATCCGAACCTTAATTGGATCGGTTTCCATCCAAGCCTATTAAGCTCGGTTTGGATTGGATTGGATGGTCGGTTTGGCGTGCTACTTTTCACCTTCAACATCATTCATAATTTTGTTGAAATTTAAAAGATCAACTTCAATCAAACTTAAGAAATAACCTGCTATTTATTATTTAGAAATAAATTTAAAATGCATATTCATAAAACCACAAGTTGTTAATGAATTTTGCACTAATTGTTTGAGATGATGATGTTTAAATGAGTGAGATAAACTAATTTTTCACTTGCATACTTCTGTAATCTTAGTTTATTATCATAAAAGAAACATCAATAACCATAGCTAATTGAATTTCAGGTGCAATAAAAAAAGATTTAGAAAATAATTTCTGCTTGACTTGATTAAAGTAACTACTAAATGTTACATCAACTTTATGATTCTATTAAGTTGGCTCACACTGTAAATCAAGCATTTCTCAACAACATAACACATAGGATTATGGAGAACCAAAACATAGGTAGAACAACTGCTCGGTTTGTATTAAAGAAATTTAAAAAGATTGTTTGTATCTCAAGAAAAATGAGAAATGACTATTTGTATATTCAAGAAATTAAAGGAGAACTATATTTTTTATGGACTTATGCATAGAGGTATGGTCGGTTCGGTTTCATTGGTTATTTGAAAGCCTCATCCAACAACCGAACCGGTCCAATTGGTTATTGAAGATCAAGAACCGATCCAATCTACACCCCCAATTGGTTCGGTTAAAAACCGGTCGGTTCGGGTTGGATTGGTTCGGATTGGTCGGTTCGGATAATAGTTGTCCGCCCCTAGTTACCATGCTAGGAATGATAACAAAATTTGCATAAAAGAAACTAATAAGAGTATATTCCAATTTGAAAAAGGATTGCTAGATGATTAAATTAATATTGGTAGATTGTATGTTAAATTGTCATGATTCTTAATATTGTTGTGCAAATTGCTTGTAGTTATGGAAATGTTAAATTGGGATTGTGATAATGTAGAAATTGAGTATGAATTGCTAATAGATGAAATTATTGTTTTATGCACTAAATGAACTATTGTGGTATTGGTTCTAGTGAATTAAAATTTGTCCTATGCATTAAGTTAATGAAAGAGGGAAAAATAGGGAGTTATAATTTCTTTTTTTGGTTTATAATATCAAAATGTTGTTTGAGAATTGTCAAGTTAAAATATGGTGAGAGTAGTATGGAATTTAAGTTATTGTATGAGAAATGTATATTAAATTACTGAAAAATTATTTTAAAAATACTGGGGGTTAATTTAAGTTAAAATGTGTATTCTGGAGTTTTACATGGCTTTTGGTGCAAGCAAAGTAAAGATAAGGACTTTTGAACATCGAAATGTTTTAATAAAACAGAGAACCGAGTTAATTAGACTTAAGTTGTGTTTGTGACAACTTGAGCTCATAGCTCAAATGGTCGTGAGCCTCTCTGGCGCTACTGTAGCGTGGTGTGTGGCTCTGTGGTCGCTAGTTCGATACCCTGTGTCCACCTTCTTTTGCGTGCGGGTTGAAAAATACCCCAAACCCGAACAAAGAGTATATAACTCTCTTTCTCCCCTTCTTGTTGCTAGCGTGCCTCGGTCTGGTGGTTGGCGTGTGCGGCTGTCT
Organism: Hemerocallis citrina; assembly: GCA_017893485.1. Lineage (NCBI taxonomy): Eukaryota > Viridiplantae > Streptophyta > Magnoliopsida > Asparagales > Asphodelaceae > Hemerocallis > Hemerocallis citrina. Next base: position 49,050 of record CM030361.1, on the reverse strand, counting down.
TCTCTGAGGTTGCAGGTTCGATTCTGGTTATGGCCAGAATATATTTTTGACAAAAAAATGATTTTTTGGGACTTCTTTGATGTGCAAAAATTCTGAAAAAATACCTTTATTATTCTAAAATCATGTACAACCTATGAAAATTAAATTGGGAGTTATTGGACTAAAATAAAATATATTTCGAGGTGAAATTGTACTTTAAACTATTGTTTTCTTATATTTATAATTTCGTAAAAATGTGGACTTTTTCATGAGGTGATTAGTATAGATATTAGAAAGAAAAAGTTGGTGAAAGGAAAATATAATTGTGAGTTTTATATGGGTTATTTTGTTAAAGAATAGCGTAACAAATGGTGATTTTGTGAAATCTTCACTTGGCTAGACATTTTCGTAGTATGATCTTAATGGGAAATAAATGTTGGTTTTGGAATGCATGATTATAATTGAACTCCATGTATGATAATTGATTCACGAAAAGATTGGAAATCGTTTAATTGAAAAAGAGAAATGTTCTTGTGTATGAAAACTCAAACATGTGAATTTGTGAATTGAAATTGAAAATTAGGGTGTAGCCAAGACTCACACCGGCAATTGAAAGTAATGAGTTATGATAATTGAAATTGAAAAGACCAAGTCTGGGTCATTGGAAAATGAAAAAAAAAGACCGGTATTAGTGAGAGTGCTGACTCTAAGAGATTGATTCTGTTCATGATTTCATTAAATTAAGAATTAGTACATAGTGAAGAGGTGATGAAAGTGAGTGAAAAACACAAGTATGAGGGCCTCGAGTCTACGATGTGGGTGTGATTCACAGTTTGTCTTCACGATGCGTCGTGACATGACGTGGGCACTACTCCGGAATTATCGGGATCTTGGTGACGCTTGTGGGGTGTTTGGTGACTGCGAGAGGATCGTGTGCCATGAAGGAGGTTGAATTGTCCATAGGTTGTCTTCATGATGCGTCGTGACATGACGTGGGATTCCCCTCCAGTTTTTCTGTATATGAGCTCGTTACTCATAGAACATCTAGGATACTTACCGTAGTTACAGTAGTAGATTAAGTCATGACGAGGGATTGAACCCTACAAGATGAAGAACGATTAAGAGGCTTACCCTCGGACCTATATAGTATGGGATGCATAGAATCCGAACAAGTGCGCATTAGTGTCATGTAATATAAATAACTACATTAAGGACTAAGTGCACAATCACAACACGACATCAATAGGATATTCCCCTTAGTTTGATATGTGAACAAGTTTGTATTTGTTAAGTATGGAAAATCATTATACTGTTTCCGACGTAGAGATGATGGCCTTGTATAATATTTGTCGGTTGAATAAACTGACGTACCCACAGTTTTGTATGCAGGATAAATGACATGATAAAGATTAAAGGAGAACTGATGCTTAGAGATTATTCAAATGTTGTTGTAATTTCAATTCATAAAAATGTTGTAATTTTGCTTCCGCTGTGAAGTGTAAAGATTCATTTGTAACTCTGATGTAAAGTGAAAAGTTTTAAATTTCTTGTAAAATTGTACGAAAGAAGTGAAAAGATCCCGTGGAATCTCGAATTCAGTTGTATTTGGAATTCGGGGTGTTACAGAGTGGTATCAGAGCCACGCTTCACAAGAAGTACAAATTTATGAGAAAGACACCCTAGAAGTGGACATTTAGCGTGTTGAGTTTAGAGATTTAAATGTAAGTCACTTACATTTGTGTTGCTCCATGATTGACATTCTCCTCCTTCCCCTTTTCTAAGATGGCTGATCACTTCGACCCTGCTGGAGATGACAATTGGCATATCATTGAAGAAGACTATTATCCTGGTCAAGCGGATTCCGAGGAAGAATATTACCTAGGGCAAGCAGACTCCGACAAAGAGGAATGGCCTGAGTCTCGAGAGATCACTCCACCTCCGGATTCATCTGATGATTCTTCTGACGAAGAAGAACCAGTTCCGGAAAATCTCATCGTGTCTCTTCAGTGGCAGGTAGAGACTCTGTGGAAGAGAGTCGGGCTATTGGAGGCTCAGTTGGCAAAGCGCAAGGATGAATTTGCAGTTCTCAGTCATCGTGTATGGGAACTCGAGAAGAGGGAAAACATGACCGATGTACTGAAGGAAGAAGTGGAGGAACTACGGGGAGAGCTTCGTGAAGCCAAGAGAAACCGTAGGAGTTAGACCATTGTATCATCTACTGCTTTCATTTTGATGTCAGAAATGTTTTGAATTCGAATCTATAAAGTTTGAAATTCAATGAAATGGAAATGTTGGCTTAAAAGTTCATGTTTTATACTTCGAATTTAATGGATCTTTTGCATCAGAATATGGCTGGAAGACGAGCTCGAAATGGTGAATGTCTGGACTTGAAAACGGAACTAGCGAGGGTCTATTAGACACTCAATGCCATTGCCATGAATCAGAACTAGGAAAGGGTGCCTACGAATAGCTAGGAAGTACCATCATAATAGCTAGCAATAATGAACAACCTATAGACATTGAACAAACACAAGGCAAAACCATAATCCCATTAATAACCGAAAGAATAATAAGACAAGAGATGGAAAAAATAAGTAAAAAAATCATAAAAACATTAAGACACATACATTTAGGAGCTGTACAAATAATAATAAAAGCCTATTTTAAGGAAGGAATAAATACACCCCTCAAAATATACCTAATGGATGATAGGATAATATCAAGTACACAAGATGTCTTAATAGGAATAGTACAAGGAAACCTAATATACCAAAAGATAAAGTTTATAATAAAACCCAATTTCTCTGTAAGCATGGCAGAAGAAAATAAAGATAAAAGTCTAGTCATGTATCATAGGTTATCAGGTATAGAAATGATAGAAAAAAAACAAAGTTATGAGTATACAAATAAGAAACATTTACGCTTTCACTAGCAAGCACGAAGTAAAGAATAGAAATACTGATAATTTTAAAATAGAGTCTCTATTCAGCGAAATCATAAGATACAAACCAGCTAGAGAAAACCCTGAAATAAATATACCAAATTATATAGAATTCGACTTTAATAAAGCAAAAGAAACTGCAAAAGGAAAAGCACCACAAATAATGTTCGGAAAGAAATCACTATCAATAAGAAATAAACAACAAGCATTGGAATTAATACCAATAATAAATACATTAGAACACCAAAACAATAACCAATTTAAAATAGAAATAGAATATTATGACAATGGGAAATGGAATAAACAAATAGTCTTAGTAGATACAGGAGTTACTAATTCACATATTAAACAAACAAATGTAAAAACTACTGAATTAATAACATTAGAAAACCCATATTACTACCTAGACAATTACAATAATAGACATCCAATTGTACATAAAATCATACTACCACTAAGGATAAATGGTAAAAAGGAAATGTTATTACACTTACACGTAAACCCAGAACACCATGTTAATGAAATGTTATTAGGAACTGACTTTCTTACATCAGTACAACCTTACTCAATTCAAGAAGAAAAAATCACAATAACAGTACACAATGAAAGCATGATAATAAATAGGATATTAGAAAAATGAATCCATTAAGAGCAACAAAAACATATTATACATTCTAACAGAATTTGTTTACGAAGGATACAAATCAAGAAACTATCACAGTCTAATAGACATCGGAGTAGGTATACTAGCCTATGCCGCGAAAATATACTAGCAAAATGGAAACAAGATGGTTTTAATAAAAAAGCCATAACTGGATTAACTGGACAAACTATCATACTTGATAAATATCAACAAAATGTTAATGTACAAATAGGAAGTTACATACTAAAAATGCCTATAATATACCAGTTTGATGATATGAATAATGATGTACTCTTAGAAAATGATTTTTTCCAACAATACTATCCCATAACTATATCACATAAATCAGTTGTATTTACAACACCTTGCAGACACCAAGCAATAGCAATTAGAATAACCCAACCATATTCCAGAACTGACCTGCCACACATCAGAGTTTCTTCAGCCCAGCGTGGTGAATACCAATATTTACCAAACGAAACTAGAATACAATAAGTTCAAGAAATAACTACAAAAGAAATTTTACAAAAACAATGAGAAGATCTGTGCGGAGAAGATCCCTTGGCAAAATGGAACTTAAGTGAACCCACGGCACATATAGAGTTAATAGATAAGAACAAAATAATAAAAATTAAACCTATAAGACATACTCCAGCAGACCTAGAAAAGTTCAAAATAATATAAAAGAATTAATGGAAAATAATTACATAAGAAAATCACAAAGTCCACATTCATCACCAGTATTCATAGTAAGAAAGCATTCAGAAGAAAAAAGAGGTAAATCTCGAATGGTAGTAAATTATAAGGAACTAAATAAAAATACTAAGAGGTTTGGATACCCACTACCAGGCATGCAAATACTACTTAACACAGTAAGAAAAAGAAAAATATATTCGAAATTTGATTGTAAATTAGGATTTTATCATGTGAAACTAACAGAAGACTCAAAACCTTTAACAGCATTTAGCACACCTCAGAGATTTTATGAATGGAATGTATTACCATTCGGTTATAAAAACAGCCCAGGAATATTTCAAGAGTATATGGATAAACTTTTTGAAAAATACAACAATTTTATATTAGTATATGTAGATGATATTCTAATAGGATCCGAAAACGAAGAACAACATAAAGAACATCTACTAAAATTCATAGAAATAGTGAAAAATACAGGTATTATACTATCAAAAAAGAAAATGGAATTATTTAAAACTGAGATAGAATTCTTAGGAACAAAATTATCACATGAAGGAATAGAATTACAACCACATATAGCAAAAAAAATAAAGACTTTTCCTAATGTCCTAAAAGAAAAAAAAGAAGTACAAGCTATAATAGGATTACTAAATCAAACAAGAGGTTACATACCAAATTTATCAGCAAAAACAAATTGGTTACAACAAAAACTAAAAAAATTTAAGAAATGGGAATGGACCCCGGAGGATGAAGAGAAATTTAAATTATTAAAACAACAAACTTCATAATTACATAAGCTAAGATTATCTGTTAAAGAATGTTCTTGGATAATAGAAATAGATGCTTGTGAAGACAATTGGGGAGCAGCATTAAAATTTATTGAAATAGGAGAAAAGGAGGAAAAATTAGCTAGATATACTAGTGGATCTTTCACATAAACCCAACAAAATTACCACATAAACGAACTACTAGCAATCTTAAAAACTATAAAAAAGTTTGAACTATTTATAATACACACAAAATTTACAGTAAGGATAGATAATACCCAAGCAAAGAATTGGATTAACAAAATAATAGACTCAACCATAGCAAACAAAAGATTGATAAGGTGGCAAATGGAGTTAGCACATTATGATTTCTTAATAGAAAACATAAAAGGAAAAGATAATATTTTAGCTGATTTTCAATCAAGAAATTAACTATTTCACTTGTTGCAGAATGGAAACCAGAGTTCAGCAAATAGAACAGGATATAGTCTACCTAAAGAAGACAGTGGTGCAATTAAAAGGAGCATTTAACCAACTACAGCTGCAAATATGTGGTCTTCAAAGTATATTTTACCAACATATAAATACGGATCGTATTGAAAAAATGAGTGAAGGGAGTGAACCTATTAACTCACAAAATACAAGTGGGATCACAAAAATAGCCACACAAGAGGAAAACTCCACATCCATACAGCCCACTACCTACAAAGAGAATTACTCTCGGATCCTCCAAAATACTCCAAGAAGGATTTATTTTTACAATATATTGAGAAATTATGCCAGACCACTCAGGTCAACCAATTTATCAAAACTATTTCTCAGCAACATATGAACAAAGCGATCATACTACCAGGAGCAAATCCAAAAATAGTGAGAGTATTGTTCGAAAGAGGACTTATCCACTGCATTTATCCATCTCGAGAATGTGAAGAACTTAGCCAGTTACCAAAAGAAGTATATAAAGCTGCTAAAAGTTATTTTGGTCTTACAAAGGCATCCAAAATATATGTCCGTATATTTTCAGCTATTCCAAAATTTCTTGAAGATAATGAAGAACTACCAGCTGAACATATTATAAAGATGGGGATGACTACACAAATCTTGTTTGGAACAACCAGTATTATACCATATAAGAACGAAGAATTTGAAAAACTAATCACAGAAAGAAGAGCTATGGGATTTAGAACAATGTATTGTGAACTAAAGGACATACAAAACAGAGAAGGTAACATATGGATCTATGATAGCCCTGATCCACAAAAATTAATGATCTACAACATAGCAAAAATTAAACAACCCCAGTCAAAGAACGAAGTTTTCGACAGCTGGTACCGAATCCTGCATAAAGGGGATATGGCAATGACAGAAGAGACAACTGTCCACTACTGTAGATTGATGAGGATGGAACCACAACATTCATGTGACTATTGCAGAAAAGAACAAGAGAATGCTGACGAAGAGCTAGTTCTGAAGTGAATCACGTGAAGATGTCTCCTACATAAGCAGCAATTATCTCAATTATTTAGCTATGATGTAAGCAATGATGTAAGAAGGGCAATAATTGTATCTGTGATGTAAGCAATGATGTAAGGAGAACAATAATTGTATCTGGTGTAAAGCCATCCCTTCTTCTATGAGGCAGGGTAAGGGAGAAAGGCAGACTATCCTAGAAAGAAAAAATTCCTCAAAATCTTGAAGAGTCTGTTTGTAACAAGTTTGAAGGAAATAAAAAAATATCTTTTATGAGTTCATGCATCTACCAGATCTTGTAGAAAACAAGGTATGGATAACTAAATCTCTTTCCCTTTGGGAGAGTTTTGTAAGGCTCTGCTTGACTGATCTTGCAAAAAGACCCATTTGTAACCTTCTATAGTTAGACTGTACACCTAGCAGTAGGAAACAAGCTAGGTTGTGGTTGTCTGTACCGAAGTGCTACTAGTTGTTCCTGACGTTTCTCTCGAATGAAGCTTTCTTAAGGGCATAGTAATCCTGAGATGGAAAGAACGTAAAAGGAGTACAGAAATCGAGGTGCATACCAGAGGTATTTTATCCACTGGTAGTAACTGGTACAGAGCAGCTCAAAGAGGTTTAACTAGGTCGGAAGCATGATGGACCGTTTTGTTTTGATTTTTTAGGTATCCTTAGAAATCTCTCTCCACTCTTGATTTTATAATTGATTATTGTTCAATAGGACTAATGGATAATAATGGTTTAAGTATTGCCTCAGAAATTTTCGAATTAATGATTAATTATCAAGGAAGTGATAGAATGCTAGTTTTCGATGTTTATTATCCTCATAGAGTAACAAGCATGAATGATTATTATGAATTCAAATTATTTTTCTTCAGTAATCAACGAGTAATAATTACAACAATAAATCAAATAAATCCTGGAGAAACTGGTAATATAACTGTCGAAATAATTGATGATTTAACTTTTTATGAAAGATCTTTGTTATTTTATGAAAATGGTATATTTAGTAGTTATGTTTGGAGTCCTACGACTGCATACAGACAATTTCTAGAAGAAAATAAACAGAATGGAGGAGAAAATAGACATACGGAAGAATTCGAAGAACCCCCATATGATAGTAATAGCGAAGGACATGAGACAGAATCAGAATATATGAGAGAACTTGATGACGATATTCCCGACATTCCTGATTACTTTTTCAGAATAGACAATATCCATTATTTTGACGAATATTATTTTACACCAAACTTTTATATTTAGAATTTTAAAGTTTTTGATACTCTCTTTATTTTGATTTTCAGGTCTTCAGGAGATTACGCGTTATGCAACCCAAGTTTGTGGTATCAGAGCCAGTACAGAGTAAGTTATTTTTTACTTAATTTCTATAATTTTTCATAAATTTATTAATAATTTATAAGCTAGAAAATAGAAAAACTAAAATGTAATAATAAAAATAGAAATTATCCTAAAATCCAAAAACTTTTAGATTTTGAAGAAAGGTCACACATTCTATAAAAATTATTATAGGAAGGATACTATAGAAATTTAATTTAAAACTAGATCATTTCACTAAATATTTTTCAAACAAGAGCATTTCACTACAAAAAAAAAAAAAAAAAAAAAATGGGGGACAAAAAGCTAGATAACTCCAAACCGAACCAGCCACACTAGTTCAGTAGTTTGTTTGTTTGTTTGTTATGCACTGACGTACAATTTTTTCCATTGACCAAATCAATTGCATTTGTGCGTCATACATATTCCCTTCTTTTGCCACTTATTACACCCCTCACATTAAAAATTAGGAAGTGGGATTTGAATGGGGGAGTTTTAATAATTATATAATAATTATAATAATAATGACATAACCAAGAGAAAGACAAATCCATGCCAATTCATAGGGAACAAACTAACCAACCCACCCCCTCTCATCGAGCTGCTTCAAGAGGATGAGAGAGGAGTGGAGAGGAGAGGCACATTGATTTAACTAGGAAACAAGACAAAGCAAATCTCAAGCTCTTTTTGTGGATACAGAGAGGGTCCTCCTCCGGCGGCCATGGGCCAGATTATTCTCCAACTTAGTTGTTGCAGAAATGGCATGCTTTCCTGTGATAGGAGTTGCTGGCCACAAACCAGAGTTAACTGCCATATCATCCTTGAGATTCTTTATTCCTTCGAGGGTCTCAACTATCTTCGCCATTTTGGGCCTGTCTTTAGGGGTTGGGCTAGTGCATTCAAGTGCCAGAGACGCAGCTACTCGCGCCCCCTTGACAGAGTACTGACCTTCAAGTCTAGGGTCCATAATGTACCGAAGCTTCCGGGTACTGTTCAAGTAAGGTTTGGCCCAGTCTATGAGCTTCTGTTCGCTCTTTGGCTTGCTTTTGTCCATCGACCTCCTTCCAGTCAGCAATTCTAGCAGTACAACTCCAAAGCTATATACATCACTTCGAGTTGTCAAGTGACCTTAATAAACCCAATTCACTCATTAATGGCAGCTCAAAAAATTATAAACAACGGCCAAGAAAAAATAATAATAATCCAATGTGTTCTCTACCTTTATTATTATTATTATTCTATATATATAGTTTCAACTTACTGTTATGTTCTATATATGAATTGGTTGGTGTTCTGTCATGTGCATCAGATAGAAATACTAGGCTCAACTGCAATTATATATGGGGTACGTAACAATTCAGATTATTATTATTATTATTATTATTATTTTTTTTTTTTTTTTTTGAAAGAAATTTTACCTGTCATGACATATTCTGGAGCTGCATAGCCATGAGTACCCATCACTCTAGTAGTAACATGTGTGTCTTCACCTTCAGGCCCCATTTTCGCAAGCCCAAAGTCTGAGAGCTTAGCAGTGAAGTCCTGCAGGTTCAATTGATCGACATGACACAGTTAATTAACCAATGAAGGATATTTGAATGAGGTCATTAACAAATCATACCGAGAAATGAATGAATGAATGAATGAATGAATTAATTAATTAATTAATTTAATTCTCGTGATTGATTATAGGAGAGGATGAAGAAATGGTGGGTTAAGGAACGGACAGAATCAAGCAAGATGTTGGATGCCTTGAAATCACGATAAATGACAGGCTTCTCAGCTCCATGAAGGAAGGCAAGGCCTCGGGCTGCTCCAATCGCAATCTTGAGCCGAGTACCCCATGATAGAGTTATTGACATTCCTATAGTTAAAAACAAAACATGTACACCCAGATCTCTTGTAATTGTAGGGGAATTATTTGTATGGAAAACTTTACTGAAAGATGTACAGATTAAATAACTGAGAGAAGAGAGGCATGTAGTGTAAGGTAAGGTGATGTAATAATATGAGTGACTGATTAACTGACTTACTCTTGAAGAGATGATTCTCTAGGCTTCCTCGAGGCATGAATTCATATACAAGTAGGCGTTCTTCATCCTCGCAGCAGTAACCAATCAGTTTCACGAGATGTGGGTGCCTCAGCTGACCCAAAAATATCACCTCTGCCTGCAAGAAGCAAATGCATATATACATACATACATGAAAGAAAGGATCGATGCCACTCTCTGTTTTAGACCAGCTGGGGCCTTATTTATGATAAAAATCCACTCAAATTGGGCATATATAATATATATATATATATATATATAGATGGAGCTCTAGACAATGGTGATACATATCATTTGTAAGCAAGAAAAATATATATATGTGATTAGCAAATTAAAGAAAAGTTAGACAAGCATGCATATATTTGATAATCAAACTAGCTAGCTAGACGAGAAAAAGTAGTAGTACAAATAGCATTGCTCCTCATCGATTAATAAAGTCATCGATCATCGTGCTCTAGCTGCTCCTACTAGCATGGGCCTACCTACTGACACTAGACTGATAGATATCCTACCAACACGTACCCAAACAAACAAGATACAAAATTTAAGCAATGAATGACGGGAGGGAGATGTAGAATTAGATAGAAAAAAGTCAAAGTGAAATAGATAGATACATATAATTAATTAATTCCCTAGCTAGCTAGCTAGCTCTCACCAGCCATTCACGGTGGCCTTGAAGGCCTTGAATGTCCAAGAGCTTGACAGCGACTGCCTGAGCCTTAAGCCCAGCCCTCATCTTGTCATCAATATATCCCTTGTGAACTGTGCCGAACCCTCCTTGGCCAAGCAAGAAACTGGGGGAGAAATCATGAGTGATTCCTCTCAATTCGTTCAGCTGGAATGCAAATAGCCCTGCTCCAAATGAGTATCGTGCAAACTCATCTGTGTTGAATCGAGCTGATGATGAACTGCTAAGGTCTGAGAAGGATGATAATCTGCGGAAGGAGGAGGGAGAGGGAGAGACCACCACCTCAGTCTCAGTAGTAACCTTTTTGGAGAATTCAGAGCGAGTGGGTCTGCACGGCCTCCTCAGGTTTCCAAGGACGACTATGTTGCCTTTTACAGTGCAGCAGTGGGTAGCAGTGAAGAAAGGCTTCCATGGTCGTCGCGGCATCTTCATTATGTTAACAAGTTGAACTACTGAGAGAGAGAGAGAGAGAGAGAGAGAGAGAGAGGACTACTGGTAGAAAGAAATCAGAAATCAATCAGGAAATTAAAATTTATTGAGGGAGGGGAATGGGATGGGATGGGACTAACAATTCCATTATTCTTCTAACTGCTCCAACCACTCTACCACTAACATATTTGATTCTCCTTTTTCTTGTTTCTTGTTTGTTTTGCCTTTTAAAGACGCATCTATGTACGTGCTACTCCCTTCCCTCCTTGTGTGGTGTGTCACACTGTGCGCATGTAAGCACATACATATATATATATATATATATATATGGACATTTATATATATGCAATTAATTGTATGGACATTTATATATATGCAATTAATTGTTTTAGTAGGATAAGAATCACCTGTACTTTTAATTATACTATTCAAATCATAACAGTGGATGATGCCTACCAAAGTATAATCGCCTCCAGAAGTCCTGATAACAGATCAAAACGAGGGCATGGCACAAACTCTTTGCTCTTCATTCCATGCATGATCAATAACATAATAATGCCACAACGAAATTACTGCATTTAGTTTAGCCTCCAGATTTATTGTTTGTCTTTTGTTCAGACTGGTGAATGCATGAATAACAAAAAAAAAGGGACCAAACCATGACTGATCAATATGTACTTGAATTGGACCAGGTGTCCAAAACAGAACTGAAGCTTGCTTGTTTTCGGTGCTAAAGCAATATGTGTGAGTTCTTGTAATTTGTAAAGTGGAAGGAACGGATCTCGACCGCGGCTCGGGTCTGTTCCTGGAGGTAGGCTCGTAAGAGCTGCTGGTGCTCGGATGACCGGGGTACCTGCAAAAGGCCTAGAAACACCGGGAGAAATTCCAGCGACAGACCCTCCGACGTTCTAATCAGTCACTGGGAAAGAGACTGCACAACTAGGGTTCCGGTGAAGAATTTTTAATTACCTTCTGCAGTGAGGAGGGGGCGTGGTATTTATAAGCAGAGGCAAACGGGTATCTGACCCTAATGGGCCGGGTTAGACCCGTTTGCCTGAAGTGGTAGAAGGCCTGTTGGACCTGTTGACCTGATGATCTGGGATGAGCAAAATCTGAGGAGATTCGACAGCCCTGATTGGGTCACGTCATCTATACCTACATCAGAAGCCTCCACTGTTGGAGGGTTGTGTGCACCAGCCGTGGAGGAGTAGTTTGTCCTTGTGAGAAGAGAAGAGGGGGGTGTTTTGCGAAGATGAGATGGTGAGCTCATGAGAATAGAGTTTGGGGTTGGCACCGAGCCGACCATGGTATACGACATGATCGAAGTTCGTGCCGAGCACCGAGTTTGAGGGGTCGGTGTCGAGCGTCGAGCCAAGAGGGTCGAGGCCGAGCATGCCGAGCGAGGTGCTTTTTGAGAGGAAGTTGTGGCGCTACTCGAGGTATGTGTCGAGCTCCGAGTTTGGGGTCGGTATCGAGCGTCTCGATAGAGGTATTTTATGAGAGAAAGCTGTGACAATGATCGAGTTTCATGCCGAGCTCCGAGCTTAGGGTCGGCACCGAGCACCTCGACCAATGTTTTTTTTTCAGAGAGTAAGCTGTGACAATGCTTAAGGTTCATGCCGAGCTTCGAGCTTGGGGTTGGTGCCGAGCGCCTCGATGGAGGCTTTTTATGAAAGAAGGCTGTGGCGCTGCTCGAGGTACATGCCGAGCGTCGAGCGCCTCGATGGAGGCATTTTCTGAGAGAAACCTGTGGCACTGCTCGGGGTAAGTGCCGAGCTCTGAGTTTGGGGTCGGTGCTGAGCGCCTCGATGAAGGCATTTTATGAGAGAAGGCTATGGCAATGCTCGAGGTTCATGTCGAGCTCCGATTTTGGGGTCGACGCCGAGCTCCGAGCTTGGGGTCGACGCCGAGCTCCGAGCTTGGGGTCGGCGCCTCGCGCCTCGATGGAGGTTTTTTCTAAGAGAAAGCCGTGGCAATGCTCGAGGTTCATGCCGAGCTCCGAGCTTAGGGTCGACGCCGAGCACCTCGACGGAGGCTTTTTCTGAGGGTAAGCTGTGGTAGTGCTCGAGGTTCATGTCGAGCTTCGAGCTTGGGGTCGGTGCCGAGCACCTCGATGGAGACTTTTTATGAGAGAAGGCTGTGGCGCTGCTCGAGGTGCATGCCGAGCGCCGAGCTTGGGGTCAGTGCCGAGCGCCTCGATGGAGGCTTTTTTAGAGAAGGTTGTGGGGCTACTCGATGTACATGCCGAGCGCCTCGATGGAGGCATTTTATGAGAGAAGGCTATGACAATACTCGAGGTTCATGCCCAGCTCCGAGCTTAGGGTCGAAGCCAAACGCCTCAATGTAGGCTTTTTTCTGAGAGAAAGCTGTGGCGCTGCTCGAGGTAAGTGCCGAGCTCCGAGTTTCTGTGAGAATGCTTGGTGCCTGCTAGAGATTCATGCCGAGCGTCGAGCCAGGTGGCCTTGCTTAGAGGCACTTTTATGGAATGTTGGGTGCCTGCTCGAGATTCATGTAGAGCGTCGAGCTAGGTGGCTTTCCGTAGATGCGCTTTTGTGGAAATGATGGGTTCCTGCTCGAGATTCATGCCAAGTGTCGAGCCAGATGGCCTTGCTTAGAGGTATTTTTGTGGAAATGCCGGTTGCCTGCTCGAGATTCATGCCGAGCGTCGAGCTAGGTGACCTTGCTTTTAGGCTCTTTTGTGGAAATGCCGGTTGCATGATCGAGATTCCTACCGAGCGTCAAGCCAGGTGGCCTTGCTTGGAGGTGCTTTTGTGGAAATGTTGGGGGCCTGCTCGAGATTCATGCCAAGCGTCGAGCCAGGAGGCCTTGCTTAGAGACACTTTATGGAAATGTTGGGTGCCTGCTCGAGATTCATGCTAAGCGTCAAGCCAGGTAGCCTTTATTAGAGGCACTTTTGTGAAAATGTTGGCTGCTTGCTCGAGATTCATATCGAGCGTCGAGCCAGGTGGCCTTCGTGACTGGCCAAAACCCCGTTTCTGTGCTTGGCATGTCCGAGGTGCATGCCGAGGCTCGAGTGTTTTGGACTTGAAGAGAAATTGGTCTTGGGGAGAAATTGGGTCGTATGTGGGTCATTCCTGCAGTGACACGTGTGATGATGAACTCATGTTTGAGGATTTTGAGGAGTCGCGGGATTTGTGAAAATCAAGGAGTTGCTGGGTTCACTATATATCCCCCACCCTCTCCTCATTTTTCTCCTTTGCTCTCTTTCTCTAAGTCTCCAAGTTTTCTCTCCAACACACTTCAGTCACTGGCGGCGATCTTTTTCAACAATTTTTTTGTCACTTTCAAACATGTTAGTTTCTTTTCATTATGCCGAGGGCTCAGTCTGGTTCGTCCGCCACTACATCGGGTCGGGATGATGACCCGCGTCTCTCCGACTCAACGTCTTGAGAAACAATTGAGAAGGTTTATGACGTCACACTGCTCCGCATCAGAAAGCCTTTCATAGTGGAGTCGAGCGACTCGGAAGGGAGCGTGAGGGTGACGACGAGGAAGTTGTCGGTGGTGGGGAGGAGGATGAGCTGATTGCGGGAGTGGGGGATGAAAAGGAAGTTGAAGTTATCGAGGTGGACGAGAAGTGGAGGACGACCGCTCGGCGGAGGACCCCCATCTGGATCCTTTGGCGACGTCTTCGCCCCCGAAGGGTCGTCGTATCCGATGGAGGAAAATGAAGTGGATCCTACCGGACAGCCCGGACGAGATGAATCCTGAAGTCAGACTCGATGTCCCCTTCACCGTGCAGCCGAGCTCCTTTAGAATGTACCCGAACGATGTAGTGGACTTGGTCGGTACGGAGTGCAACCGTCCTCTCCTGGTCAACAGAAAATCTTCATGGACAAAAAGCCAACTGTACTGACCGCGAACGACCTTCCGGTTATCCGAGCCAGCTACTTTGTTTGTTAGGAGTATGAGTTGTTGATCCCCAGCCCCGGGCTCCGCCCCACGGATAACTTGGCTCCCTGATTCTGCATATTTCCAGTGGACGTATTCAGCTCGGGCTTGCGACTACCCCTCCACCCATTCATTTAAAGGGTTCTGTCCTGGGCTTCGTTGAGTCCGATGCAATATGGGCCGAACTCTTGGAAGCAGCTCATGTGCTTCATGCTTCTTTGCGAGGAAAGGGGCGTGCCCCAGAGGTTGAAGTACTTCCGAGCGGTCTTGGGTATTAGCTCGTCTGGCGAGTACGAAGGAATTTACTACATTTCACCTCGCCGAGGGAGGAGGGTCGTCCACGACAATCCAGACTCGATAAATGGGTGGAAGGGAAAAAAATATTTCATCGTTCGGGGTTTGACACCCTGGGTGATACCCACAACGTGGAGTTTTTATAAGCCCAACCTTAAGGACCCTCGTAAGGCCGATCTTATGGCAGAGGAGTGGGCAGATGTGGAGCGGATATCTTCGGGCAACAACATCGGTTGGCCGAATGTGACAGAGAGGTACCTGGCTCGGATCGGATTGAGCCCCACTCCTTCCAGTATGTATTTTGTCTAATTTTTTCATTCAAGTATTTTCCTTCGTCGTACGCTTCTCTTACCTTTGCAGATGTGGACGACTCGGAGATCGTTGCAAGGAGGGCACTGTTAAAGAAGAGGAAGGCCGAATGGGCAGAGCAGGGGAAACCGAGGAAGGTCCCCTCCGAG
>CM030361.1:18538-32887 GCA_017893485.1 Hemerocallis citrina | reverse complement strand
GGGGTTTCGGAGGAACCTTCCGATCCGATGCCGAAGAAACAGAAGGCCTCCAAGTCGGGCCCAAGCTCCAGTAGCCTGAAGGTTACTGAGGTGGTGAAGAGTGGCCTCCCCCCCCCCCCCCCCACATAACTCCAGAGGCTGAGATGGTCATGGGCGACGCAGGGCTTCAACCGTGGGCCCAGGACTGACGGTCATGGGCGATGCAGGGCTTCAACCGTGGGCTCAGGACTGGGCCGTTTGGGTCGGGGACACCTTGTCTGAGGGTCCCATGGCCATCGAGGTGGTTGAGAAGCTTGCCCCACCTCGGGACTAGAAGGCCCGGGAATGTGACACCATAGAGTCCAGCTACATGGAATGGGCTTTGGCAAGCGTGCAGGCAACCTTCGTTCTGTTCCTGACTCTTTTGTAGCTTGTTTGTTATATATATTTCTTCCAAGTCTGATTCCCTCGGCTATAAGCTTGTCTAAAGGGCGCTCAGCTGATGAAGCTGCATCAGCAAGAGCTGAAGAGGGAGGTGAGGAATGCTAAGCACTACGAGCGTGAGATGAAGGACCTCAAGATAGCGCAGATGGCGCTCGAGGCCTGCAACTAGGCCCTTCAGGTCGAGCTGGCTAACCAGGCTGACACCAACATGAAGAAGGAGGGCGAACTAAGGAACGTGGCCGAAAATCAAATAAGGAAAGTCAAGCAGGCCGACATTGATATAGTCATCGCGGCACAGGATGAGGTCTATGCCCTAGCGATCCGGCACGTTAAGTACTACCATCCTGAGTTGGATCATAGTCAGTTTCAATACGATATGAAGCTTCCCGACCACCTGCCGACTCCCAGGGGTGGCAATGACGAGGATGTTGCGGCGGTCGACCCCAATGCAGAGACAGCTGCCGAAGAAGAAGTTGGCCAATCTCCCCAGTAGTAGCCTTTGTTATTTACTTTTCCACCTCTTTTCTCTTCGAATTTTGTAGTTGCCGAACGCAGACTGGCCACCGCATCTTTGTAAATACATTTTTTGAGTAACGAAAAGTGTTTTTGGCCGAATCTTTTGACTTGAAATTTTGGGTGTAATTTGCCATGTGAGATTTTCTAAATTTAAGCCAAGTGTATAGGGTTCGGAATGATGTTTCTCTATTTGCCTCTGTTAGATAGATGCGACCTCGGGAGTAGACCCCGGTCGTGATGAGACGGCATGGCTTAGGGGTAAGGTCACAACCTTAGAGTCCGCTCTAACTAGGTTTCGTAAAGAGGCTCGCGATCGAGAGGTTGCTGTTCAATACTTCATGGATAAGTCAAAGGGACTTAGCTTGGAGCAGACGCACTTTAAGAAGCTGATAGCCGACTGTGACTTGGAAAGTGCGAAGGTTGTGTTTTCGATGACCCGCACTTCCACTTTGCGACCGTCGTCTGAGTCTTTCCTTTGTGACGTCATTGTGGAGAAAGAGTTGGAGTTACAACGGTACAAGATAATGCTCGGGATTTCCGGATCCCGATCCGTTTCTTTCGGGAGTGCTTGCCCTTCTACCGGAGCCTCGTTGTTGACCCCGAGAATCGGGCCAGCGAGGCCCTATGACACACAGAGCTCCGTCACTGGTGTGTCTTCCTTAGCAGCCCTGGGCGATCCTGCGAATGACCCAACTCGTTCGGCTAGCCTTGAAATGGTTTGTAATAACCCCGCGGCTCCAGTACAGGAGCCCTACGCCGATTGTGAACAATGTAATAAAGTCTCTCCTTGTAATGATACACTTCCTTTGGTTGAAATAATAATAAGAGGACATGATTGCATTGGTCTTTTGTGGGTTCTTTTGCCGTGTGCATACGTCCGAACTCCGAGGATGGGTCATCGAAGGCCGGACCGAGGAGTGAGTACGCAACTGAGGGGTGAGGACTTGGAGATTAAGAACTCTTGTGGAACATCTGTGGGACCGAGGGATCCTGAATGACTGGTAATGGAGGATGCTTCGTCTTCCAATGTCATAAATGCTTGTCGCCTTTGGGCTATATAATCCTCACCCCCCCTCCCCCCTACCCCATCAATTCATTCCTCACTTCACTGTGAGCTATTATCACTGATGGCTCTCCTACCACCCTCTGACAGTTAGGGGTGACGGCGATGAAGGCTGTTCTACCCCTAGCTGCCAGCGGGTGAGAGGGGGATTGACTTGGAGTGCAGGGCTCGAGGCACTTGCCGAAGGCGAGTTTTAAAAGTAAAAATTTTGGCCGAGGGTCCCTATGACCGGTGGCTCTCTTACCATCCTCTGACAGTTTGGGTAGTGACGATGAAGGCTGCTCTACACCTGGTTGTCAGCAGGTGAAAAGGAAGGGTCAGCTCGGAGTGCGGTGCTTAGAGGTCCTCACTGTAGGAGAGGACCGCAAATCAAATTGAAACTTGGGTAAGCAGTGAGTCGAAGTCCCAGCCGGGGGGCGAGGACTTGAGGGATTGAAGAATCCCTCATAGGTGGTTGAAGTCCAAGCCGAGAGTCACGGATGTTAGTAGCCGAGGGGCTAGGACTTGAGGGATTGAGGAATCCCTCATATGTGTTCGAAGTCCATGCCGAGCGGCGAGGACTTGAGTAGCGAGGTCCAAGCTGAGGGGCGAGGACTTGAGGGATTGAGAAATACCTTATAGGTTGTCGAAGTTCATGCCGAGCAGCGAGGACGTGAGGGATTGAGAATTCCCTCGTAGCTGGTTGAAGTCCATTCCGAGGGGCGAGGATTTAAGGGATTGAGAAATCTCTTGTAGGTGGTCAAAGTCCATGCCTAGGGGCGAGGACGTGAGGGATTGAAGAATCCCTCGTTGGTGGTCGAAGTCCATACCGAGGGGCAAGGACTTAAGTAGCTGAGGTCCAAGCCGAGGGGTGAGGACTTGAGGGATTGAAGAATCCCTCGTAGGTGGTCGCAGTCCATGCCGAGGGGCGAGGACTTGAGGGATTAAATAATCCTTCGTAGGTGGTTGAAGTCTATGCCGAAGGACGAGGACTTGAGTAGTCGTGGGGAGAGAACTTGAGGGATTGAAGTCCTTACCCAGCAGCGAGGACGTGAGGGATTGAGAAATACCTCGTAGGTGGTCGAAGTCCATGCCAAGGGGCGAGGACTTAAGGGATTGAGAAATCCTTCGTAGGTGGTCGAAGTCCATGCTAAGGGACGAGGACGCGAGGGATTGAAGAATCCCTCGTAGGTGGTCGAAGTCCATGCTGAGGGGCAAGGACTTGAGGGATTTAAGAATCCCCCATAGGTGATCGCAGTCCATGCCGATGGGCGAGGACTTGAAGGATTGAAGAATCCCTCGTAGGTGGTCGAAGTCCATGCCGAGGGTCGAGGACTTGATGGATTGAGAAATCCATCGTAGGTTGTCGAAGTCCATGCCGAAGGGCGAGGATGCGACAAATTGAAGAACCCCTCGTAGGTGGTCGAAGTCCATGCCGAGGGGCGAGGACTTGAGCAGCCGAGGGGTGATGACTTGAGGGAATGAAGAATCCATCATAGGTGGTCGAAGTCCATGTCGAGGGGCGATGACTTGAGGGATTGAATAATTCCTCGTAGGTGGTCGAAGTCCATGCCGAGGAGCGAGGACTTGAGGGATTGAGAAATCTCTCGTAGGTGGTCAAAGTCCGAGCCGAGGGCGAGGACTTGAGGGATTGAGTAATCCCTCGTAGGTGGTCGAAGTCCAAGCCGAGGGGCGAGGACGTGAGAGATTGAGAAATCCACAAACTTTTATTTGTTAATCAAAATCTCATGTCTTTATATCATGTTTGTTTACAGGAGATTGGCACTAAGTGCCCATTACTGTGAGACCCCGTATTTCTAGAGAGTATATATATATATATACTAGTATGGTATATGTAGTATATATATAGTAGTATATAAGAATGAGAAGTAAAAAGAAAAGAAGGAGTGGATGATGACGTGGAAGGAATGGAAAGAAGGAAAAGTGTGTGTGGTGTGGTTGACTGGTCCACCTGGTGGAATAAATGAAGGATTGGATGAATAAAGGAATGAAAGAATGAAGCAGTGTGCTGTGTGTGTGTTGTTCACCGGGTTTGACTTGGGGAAAAATACTCCCATATCGGTGGTGTAAAGGGAAGATAAGAGAATTATATTAGGAATTGCCAATGATAAGGGCACCTTCCGTCCGGACATCCTTTTGAGGCAGTCTGTGGTGGGCGTGGCTAGAATTTAGTTAATTGTGTGCGTACGAGTTGAGTGCGGGGCGTTACAGATGGGTATCAGAGCCAACTTTCGACATCGAATGTTAGGACTTATGGGACGTAATATATGTATGAGATGCGTAAGACCTTGGGAGCTAGCACGTCCCGTATTCAGCAAGGACGCTGAATTCTTAAGAGGGGGTATATACTAGTATGGTATATGTAGTATATATATAGTAGTATATAAGAATGAGAAGTAAAAAGAAAAGAAGGAGTGGATGATGACATGGAAGGAATGGAAAGAAGGAAAAGTGTGTGTGGTGTGGTTGACTGGTCCACCTGGTGGAATAAATGAAGGATTGGATGAAGAAAGGAATGAAAGAATGGATGAGTGTGTGGTGTGGTGTTGTTGACCGAGATTGGACCAAAGGAATAATCCCATATCGGTGGGATAAAAGGTAGAAATGAGAGATATATAGAAAAGTCCATGATGAAGGGTTACCCAACGGTTAACTACCCTTTTAAGGCAGCCTGTGGTGGGCGTGGCTAGAATTTAGTTAATTGTGTGCGTACGAGGTGAGTGCGGGGCGTTACAATTACAATAGTAGTCTCCCTCACTTTCTCTATTGGAACTTGACGAGGTGCTCCGCGTTCCAAGGACCTCTTAACTACCTGCCCCCCAGGTCTTCGAGTCGGTACGTACCATTTGGGGGACCTTATATGGGCCTTCCCAATTGGGAGCTAGCTTGTCTCTGGCTGTGGGCTGAAAAATTGCTTTCTGAGTACGAGGTCACCTTCATTAATATTGGTCAGACGGACTTTCTTTTTGTATAACCTCTCAATTCGCTGCTGATATATGGCCCATCAGATGGTGGATCTTTCTCGAACTTCATCAATGAGGTCGAGGTTCGCCCTAAGGTTGCTTGACTTTGAACCTTCGTCGAAGCACATGTACCTAGGCGAGGGGAAACCGACTTCCAGAGGGATGACCGTCTCGATCCCGTATGCCAGGTTGAACGGGTACTCGCCGGTCGGGATTCTCTTAGTAGTACGGTGTGACCAAAGGACGCTCAATAATTCCTCGACCCAGAGACCCTTGGGAGATTAGTTCAACCGTTTTTTGAGACCGTCAAGAATTTTTCGGTTGGCATTTTTCGCTTGGTCGTTCGATTGGGGGTGGGAAATTGACGAGAAGTGCTGCTGGATTCCAAGGTCTTCACAAAACTTTCGAAAAATTTTGCTAGCGAACTGGGTTCCGTTATCGGTACTAGCACGCGAGGGATCCTGAATTGACAGATGACGTGTTTTTAGAAGAATTGTTGGGCTTGAAGTTCTGTGATTGTGGCTAGGGGTTATGCCTCGACCCATTTGGTGAAGTAGTCGATGGCCACTATGAGAAATCGCCTTTGGCCCGTATCCTTTGGAAAGGGACCGAACAGTTCCATCCCCCACTTGGCAAAAGGGGGTAGGGTTGGTGAGTGATTTTAGTTCGGCTTAGGGCGAGCGTCTGATGTGAAAGAAACCTTGGCAGGGGCTGCACCTTTTTACCAGGTCCTGAGCGTCTTGCAACCTAGTGGGCCAGTAGTAGTCGTGATTGAGGGCTTTTCTTGCCAGTGACCTGCTACCCATATGGCAACCCCCAATTCCTTCATGTAACTCCTTCAGAGCACAATTAGCTTCATCTGGTTTTAGACAGCGAAGATAAGGTCTCCCGTCAGCCTTGGTGTAAGAGCGCTTAAAAAGCACGTCCTCAATTAGGGTGAACCTTTCGGACCGGATCCTTGTAGTCCGTGTCGCGGCACGGTCCTGCAGTAGGTTGCCATAGGTCAAGAAATTTCGTATAGGATCCATCCATGTCTCGACTTGTTCGTAGGAGAGGAGGCACAGAACTTCAAGTTCTTCGATGATGGATTTGAGGAGGACCTCGACTAGGACAGTGCAGTCTAATCCTCCGAGGGATGACGATGCAAGTATGGACAAGGAGTCGGCATGATAGTTTTGTTCTCTTGGGATCTGTCGGACCTCCGCTTGTTCAAAGAGCGCTAGGAGCTGTTTCGCGCGTGCCAAGTACTGGGTCATCCTAGTGTCGTGGGCTTCATACTCCCAGGTGATTTGATTGACCACGAGCTGGAAAACACTGAAGATCCGTATTCGTTTTGCCCCGGCCAGGTAGGCCAGTGCGAGCCTGACAATCAAGGTTTCATATTCCGCCTCGTTGTTGGAGGCCAAAAAATTGAGCCGAAGAGAATACTGGAGGACGAAGTTGTCAGGGCCCCTAAGGATGACACCAACTCCGCTCCCTATTTTGCATGATGATCCATCCACATAGACGTCCCATGCCGGGACGTCCTCCCGAATTTCTGGGGGCTTGGGGATGGTGCACTCCGTAATGAATTCTGCAAGAGCCTGACCTTTGATGGCCATCCGAGGATGGTAGCTGATGCCGTGCTGGCTGAGTTCGATTGACCACTTGATTAAGCGGCTAGAGTTCTCGGGCTTATTGAGGGCCAATTTGAGAGGCTGATCTGTAAGGACGCCGACGGAGTGGGCCTGAAAATATGGTCGAAGTTTCCGTGCGGCCATTACCAACGCGTAAGAGATCTTTTCCATCTTGGGGTATCAGACATCGGCATCGTGCAGGACCTTGCTGACATAATAGAGGGGCTTCTGCACTCCTGTCCTCCTCTCTAACCAACACAGCACTGAGCACGTGTTCTGTGGCAGCCATGTAGAGGAAGAGGGGTTCGCCCGGCTCTGGCTTGCTGAGGAGCGGGGGTTTGGCCAGATAGGCCTTCAGTCGGTCGAACACCTTTTGTTGAGAATCCACCCACTCGAAGCTTTTTGCCCCTTGGAGGGCCTTGAAGAATGGGAGCAACTTCTCTCCTTACTTGGAAAGGAAACGACCGATGGCCGCCAGTCATCCCGTGAGCCTTTGGACTTCTTTGACGTTTTACGGAGGGGCCATGTCGAGTATGACCTGAATCTTTTTGGGTTTGCCTCAATGCCGCGTTGACTCACCACAAATCCGAGAAACCTTCCCGAGGAGATGCCAAATGTGCATTTGGAGTGGTTGAGTCTCATGTTGTGAGATCGCAGGACCCCGAAAGCCTCCTCGAGGTCGCTGACATGATCCTGCCCTCCGTGACTCTTGGTGAGCATATCGTCTACATATACTTCCATGTTCCAGCCTATCAGCTCTTTGAAAAATTGGTTGACGAGCCTTTGATATGTTGTGCCATCGTTCTTCAGTCCGAAGGGCATGACTCGGTAAGAGTAGAGGCCTTGGTCGGTCATGAAGGCGGTCTTCGGTATATCCGGAGGGAACATTCTGATCTGGTTGTAGCCTGAAAAGACATCTGTGAAGCTCAGCAGCTCGTGCCCCGAGATTGCATCGATCAGGGCATCGATGTTCGGAAGAGGAAATTGATCTTTTGGGCAGGCCTTGTTGAGGTCTGTGAAATCTATGAAGATTCTCCATTTTCCGTTTGTCTTTTTACCATTACGACATTGTTCAGCCACTCCGGATAGCTTACTTCATATATGAACCGTGCTGAGAGGAGCTTGCTCACTTCTGCCTTCACTGCCTGCTGCCTGTCCGAGGCCAACTTACATCGCTTCTGCTGGACCGGCTTCGAGTCCGAGTGGACGCTTAGCTTGTGCATTATGATGCCTTCGAAAATCCCAGGCATGTCGGACGGCGTCCAGGCGAAGAGGTCGGCATTCCGACGAATACATTCAATGATTGACAGGTTCAGGTCCGGGGTCAGAGATTGGCTTACTCGGAACCATTTAAACTTGTCTCCTTCGGAGAAGAAGACCTCCTCCAGCACTGCTACGGGCTCCGAGCCTCTGTCGGATAGAAGTTCTACCGTGTCAAGGGGAAATACTCTGCCCCTCACTGCGGTTATGTAGCACGAACGTGCCGATTCTTGGTTACCCTAGACTACACCGACCCCGCGATCGGTGGAAAACTTCAGCTTCAAGTGATAGGTGGAGGGAACTGCCTGGAGTGTGCACAAGCAGGGTCTGCCGAGGATAACATTATAGGCGGTCTTAATATTGACCATCATGAAGTCCATCGCTTCAGTCCGAAGGGTCGGGGCCGTGCCGGTGGTCAAATTTGGATAGGGACGCCGAAGAACCCATGAAGCGTGTACCCCGCCGGCTTCAACCTTTCGCGGGAGAGCTTGAGGCTTTCGAACGCAGCCAAAAATAGGATACTGACCGAATTCCTATTGCCAACAAGGATACGTCGGACCTTGTGGTTTACCATGTGGAGGCTGAAAACCAGGGCGTCACAATGAGGCAATCGGACACCTTCGAGACCTTCGTTGGAGAATGAGACCGCAAGCCTCTGGTCCCCGGGGGGCGGATAGTTATGGACCGAGTTTACTTCCCGAACGAAAGCTGTGCGGGAGGTGTTCGATTCTCCCCTCATAGGTCTGCCGTGGACACAGTGAAGGATAACCGGCACCCTGGAGTCCTCGACCTCGAGCTCGGGCTCGAGCCGCCTGCTAATCATTCGTGGAGGATGCGAGGGTCGTGGATCCCCCTGGTCCCTGGGGTTGGTTCGAGTAAGCTCCCTCAAGTACCCTCTATGGATGAGGGCTTCAATCTCGTCTTTCGGGGCGCGACAGTTATCGGTCTCGTGCCCGTTGTCCCGATGAAATCGACAGTAGAACCTTCGGTCCCTCTTCTTATTGCTGTTAGGTCGGGGAGGAAGGCGGACGATCCCTTTGTCCTCGATCTCCGGGAGGATAGCCGACACGTTTTGGGTCAGCGAAGTATATCTCTCGAAACGGGGGGACCGGCGGGGAGCATTTCTGGGCAAACACATCTTTCTGAGCCTTCTTCATAGGATCGGAGTCTTCGGTTTTTCTTTTCCCATTGGCTGGGGTTTCTTTCAGGCCTTCAGGGTGCAGAGCCTCCTCAGCCTGGATGTACTTTCAACCCTGTTGAGAAAGTTGGAAAAATCTAGGAGCGGTTTCTTGGTCAATGAAGCCTTCAACTAGCCATGGCGAACATTGTGTCGAAAGGCCGCCGATGCGACACTAGCATCGAGAGACGAGATCGCCCTAGCTTTGGTTGTGAACCTCTGCACAAATTCGTGCGGGGGGAGGGGGGCTCTCCTTCCTGCTGCTTGAGGTCCAGAAGGGACGCGCTCATCTTCTCGACCTTCCGGCTGGTCGCAAAGTGGGCGAGAAAGTTCGCCTCGAGCTG
Organism: Hemerocallis citrina; assembly: GCA_017893485.1. Taxonomy (NCBI): domain Eukaryota; kingdom Viridiplantae; phylum Streptophyta; class Magnoliopsida; order Asparagales; family Asphodelaceae; genus Hemerocallis; species Hemerocallis citrina. Next base: position 23,525 of record CM030361.1, on the reverse strand, counting down.
GTCGAACGAGAAAACCGATTTGAGGGCTAGCTTTGAGAACCATTCCCGAGCCGGGCTGCGCAGGGTGGTTGGGAATCGCAGTATAGGAGAGGATCCAATGCGCTGTGAATCATCATGAGGGTTTTGAACCCTTCCATGTGATCATCTGGATCACTCTCGCCATTGTAGGTCTCGAATTGAGGGGGTCTGAAATTCTTGGGAATCTCAACATCTAGATTTTGAGAGGAGAACGGGGGCCTGGCTTGACTGGTGCGCCCGGCCAGGATTGCAGTGCTCCCTCGTTAATGCGGGCGAGGCACTTCTCCATCTCTTGGAGGCGGTGGAGAACGGCTTCGTTTTCCCGTGGTGGCTAAGACGAACCATGAGACTCGGGACCCCGACCCTCTTCCAGCCTTAGGCCGACATTTTGCTGTTTGAGCCTGGGGCCGCCTCCGAGGGCTCGGAGGTTCTCGTTCCTGAAATCTTAGAACGCAGCTCTCGTGATCGGAGCTTGTTCGCCCTGACCGGGCAAAGGTTGCCCATCCCTAGGGGAGTGGCTGCGGTTGTGCTCCCTGCTTCGGGATGGGAGAGTGCTGTGTCGGAGCTGGGTTGGAAGGGCCTGCCCGGCTCCTTGATCGGCTGAGCTGAAGCCGAAGGTCATCCATGGGCTGCCAGTGGTTGATGATATGTCGTATGTCTTTGGCAACCGAGCGAGAAGCGCTCGGACCGGGTCCCGCTGTGCCATTGAATGGTGGTCTGTTAGATCCCTGAGTGTTCACACGACTGTAAGAGGGATGGGGGTCGGGACGACGTCCAGCGGTGAAGGCTCTTCTGGCTTTGGGAGCCATGAGAGGGCTCGACTTCAGGAGAGATCCGAGCTTAGGATCGAGTCAGTCGGTTCCCACAGATGGTGCCAACCTGATGCTGCTTGTTTTCGGTGCGGGAGCAACATGTGTGAGTTCTTGTAATTTGTAAAGTGGAAGGGACAGATCTCGACTGTGGCTCGGGTCTGTTCCTGGAGGTCGGCTTGGAAGAGCTACTGGTGCTCGGACGACCGGGGTACCTGCAAAAGGCCTAGAAACACCCGAAGAAATTCCGGCGACAGGCCCTCCGACGATCTAGCCAGTCATTGGAAAAGAGACTGGGCAACTATGGTTCAGGTGGAGAATTTTTGATTACCTTCTGCAGTAAAGTGGGAGCCTGGTATTTATAGGCAGAGGCAAATGGGTATCTGACCCTAATGGGCCGGATTAGACCCGCTTGTCTGTAGGCCTGAAGTGGTAGAAGGCCTGTTGGATCTCATGATTTGGAATAAGCAAAATCTGAGAAGATCCGACGGTCCTGATTGGACCACGTCATCTATACCCACATCAAGAACCAACCTTTTTGAGTCAGTGAATCCAATGTCTATTTGTTTCTGTTTATACTAAGCCACAGATCATCGTCTTGTCGGAGAAGAAGACTGGAGAGTAGAAAATCATCAGACATCAATCAGCAAGTGGTATGTATAACAAACAATTGATGGAGTGAGGCCGAACCTCAGCTGCATTTTGTTTGTCTCTATTCATCAAGTCTTGCATATGATGGCGATGAACATGACTCAAGAGTGGTTGGAAAATTAAATTAGCAATAGCTACTGACGAACTGTAGGGCCATACTATACACATACATCCATCAAATGGTCCATCCGCTGGCCTGCTCCTCTAAAGTCTACATATATCTTAACTGAAAGATTTGAAAAAGCAGATTTGACTAGCATCATACAAGACTCAGCTGTCAATTAGATTCACAAAAGGAATTTCTTAATATACCTGCAGCAATAAAACATGCATAATGTTTTTTTATCTTGAGGAGCAACATATCAACAAACGCTTTGTTTGCACTACACTCTGTCTAGTTCATCTAAAACGCCCATATATTTGTTTCGCTGTGTCCTGGAAATGTCAATAATCTTTGATGTCAAACATAACAAGAGTATTACGAGTATATTTTATCATCAGGCATAGGCTCATAAACTCGCTACTGAGTAATAAGTTCTACAAAAAGTTTGACCGTGATTCTTATCATCTCAGACATATGGCAACAAACGAAAAGAGGAAAATTTGCCTTACTGCCTCCTTTTTTTGAAAATAATTAGCGACTTACCCTACTTCTCAAAACAATTAGCGATATACCCTTTTTTAGGACACGTTAGCAACAAACGTTTATGGGAAAAAAGGGCATACGTTGTTTCGATGCCGTTCTTCCCAATAACGGCATATCTTTAAAAAAAAATTGTCGTGCCGTTATTTGGAATAACGGCATAGCTTATTTTTGTCTAAAGATCGAACAATATCAATTGTGACTCGAGACAGAATTGCAAATTGAAAACAACTGATGTCGTTCTCTCACAGAACGACATCGATTATACTGATGCCGTTATTGTGAATAACGGCATCAGTTATATTCGTTTTGCACAGTTACCTATAATCAAAAACCCTTCTCCTTCCCCCTTTTGCCTTACGATTATTTCCTTCTTCTTTCCGACTCCGAAATCCCTAAACCCAAAAAAAAAAAAAATTCCTAAAATCCCAAGTATTTTATTGATTTGTAGTTACACTCTACTCTTCAATCTCTCATTGAGAATTCCAAATCAATCGGAATCCGAATTTGTTGTAAGTATCCCAAAACCCTAAATTTTTTTTGCAATGTTGATTTTGAAAATATGCTAGATGTGTGCATTGGTAGTATAATACAAGTGATGTAGATTTGTGTTATTTAAGTAGTAATTTTGGAAAAGTACTTATGGATTCTTGGTGATATAGGGTTTAGAAAATGTTGAATTGTTGAGAAATGTGCAATTCTTCAAGTTGTTAGGAAAACAAAGAATATAGGGAGATACTTCGTGGGGTGTTTTTCGTTGTCATTATGACGATTGCAAGTAGTTCAAAATTCATACTTAGTTTATAAAATCCATTTTTTTTACAATGTTATGAATGATTTGGATTTGAGGAATAACGAGTTTGTGATGAATTATACTTAGTTTATTTTCAAAATTCTTTTTCGAAAATTGTTGTTGATTAGTGTTTGTTATTGTTGACAGGCCAATGGATTCTACAGAACCATCTTCTTCCCATGGTGTTGGTGCCTCATCTAGTTCTTCGTATGGACCACGGGGACATCCGGGTCCAATAGATCCTACCGTTCTATATCTGCAAGAAGATCATAGATCACAGACGGTTTGGAAAGGGGATGTAGAGAAGATGAGTTTCCGAATGCACAACATCATGCCGGCGATCCCCTGTATTGAAAATTACTTGGTAAGCAGCGGATTCTACGGGATGTCAAAGCTGGCGAAAATCAAGTGTGACCATGCCCTACTTACTGCTCTTGTGGAGCGATGGAGGCCGGAGACACACATGTTTCACTTACTGGTTAGAGAGATGACGGTCACCCTACAAGATGTAGCCGTGATTGCGGGTCTTCCAATCGATGGGGTGGCCATCACCGGCAACTTGATGTTCAATAAGGTGGCATTGGTACGAGATTATCTTGGGCTGGAGGTGCCTGAAGAGGATAAGGCAATATTCGTTGGGGAATCCATTAGACGTTCTTGGCTTGATGGGGAGTTCACTAATCGATTGCCAGACGTGTCGACGAACATCCAACTCCAGAACTATACCCGCGCTTATCTATTGTCGATGATTGGAGGGATTCTATTCCCTAACTCTTCAGGTGATGTAGTGCACCTCATGTACCTTCCACTCATTGCTGACCTGCAGACAGTCGGTCGATATAGTTGGGAAAGTGCGGCTCTGGCCTCCCTCTACCGTACTCTCTGTAACTGTTCGATGGGTCGATTCAAATGACCGGGCCGATGTCTATATTGCAAATATGGTGTTGGGAACGAATACACCTCGGCCGACCCCATGTCACGGTACTATCAGAAAGTTAGAGAGTACAATAGGAAAATTCTGTGCTGAGAGCTCCTCTTGGTGCCTACTAGGCGGGGAAGCGTACATGGAGGGATAACCCACGTGGTGTCCTCACCTATTATAGGGACGAACTCGATCAGTTGAGGGAAGAGTTCGTCAATTGGACCCCGTACACAGATGATAGGCTACAACGTCTACCACCCATTTGTACTGCCAATAATCAGTTGTGGTTGACATTAGCTCCACTTGTAAACTTCTCAGTTGTGGAGTTTTATTACCCCGACCGCGTTCTCCGCCAATTCAATGCACAACAGCCTGTCCCCGTTAACTCATTGTTCGACCGTAGACTTCACAACATCACGGGTCAAGGTCGTTTACCAAATATGAATTGGGCCGATCACCACCGTGCTCATGTAGGATGTTGGAATGAGTGGAGGTACGAGTTGGTTGTAGAGGGTATTGTACAGCCGTACGACGGATCAATGCAAAATGCATATATGGCATGGTACCGTCGCATCACAAGGTTGTATGTTGCGCCGAAAACGGATCTTCCCGCGGGCATCTAACAACCGATACCCGCGCACCAAGTTGAACCACCACCCGCACATTCATCATCACAACCCATGTATCAACCAAAAGCTTCATCATACCGTCTAATGGTAAATTAATTTTTTGGGTCAATTACATTTATTTCAAAGGATTTTACTTATGCTTGTTTAATGGTAAAATTTGGTTTACTACTAATAATTTATATTCCTAATACAGATCGGCAACACATGAGACATGGCGAGGAAATGTGCGAGTGTCTTGAAGAGCAACGCCAGTAAGGCATGCAAAGAATTGGCACGAGATCTCCTGTGCACTTGTCGTACCTCTCTTGAAGAGGTTGGAGATGGTTCACATTTCAATGACCTTATGCGGTCGACCGAGGTATCAACTCAACCGGTTCGACCCAACGTTAGCCAAGCTCCACCTCCACCACAACAAGCATTGGAAGCAGGAGGCCCCTCCGCACCTCAAACTCAACCTCAGACTTCGTCACATCATCCACGAAGGGGTAAGACAGTTCGCTTCCCTCCTACGCATAGTGAATT
>CM030361.1:0-18038 GCA_017893485.1 Hemerocallis citrina | reverse complement strand
CTCGGTTTCCCCTGCTCTGCCCATTCGGCCTTCCTCTTCTTTAACAGTGCCCTCCTTGCAACGATCTCCGAGTCGTCCACATCTGCAAAGGTAAGAGAAGCGTAAGACGAAGGAAAATACTTGAATGAAAAAATTAGACAAAATACATACTGGAAGGAGTGGGGCTCAATCCGATCCGAGCCAGGTACCTCTCTGTCACATTCGGCCAACCGATGTTGTTGCCCGAAGATATCCGCTCCACATCTGCCCACTCCTCTGCCATAAGATCGGCCTTACGAGGGTCCTTAAGGTTGGGCTTATAAAAACTCCACGCTGTGGGTATCACCCAGGGTGTCAAACCCCGAACGATGAAATATTTTTTTCCCTTCCACCCATTTATCGAGTCTGGATTGTCGTGGACGACCCTCCTCCCTCGGTGAGGTGAAATGTAGTAAATTCCTTCGTACTCGCCAGACGAGCTAATACCCAAGACCGCTCGGAAGTACTTCAACCTCTGGGGCACGCCCTTTTCCTCGCAAAGAAGCATGAAGCACATGAGCTGCTTCCAAGAGTTCGGCCCATATTGCATCGGACTCAACGAAGCCCAGGACAGAACTCATTAGATGAATGGGTGGAGGGGTAGTCGCAAGCCCGAGCTGAACACGTCCACTGGAAATATGCAGAATCAGGGAGCCAAGTTATCCGTGGGGCGGAGCCCGGGGCTGGGGATCAACAACTCATACTCCTAACAAACAAAGTAGCTGGCTCGGATAACCGGAAGGTCGTTCGCGGTCAGTACAGTTGGCTTTTTGTCCATGAAGATTTTCTGTTGACCAGGAGAGGACGGTTGCACTCCGTACCGACCAAGTCCACTACATCGTTCGGGTACATTCTAAAGGAGCTCGGCTGCACGGTGAAGGGGACATCGAGTCTGACTTCAGGATTCATCTCGTCCGGGCTGTCCGGTAGGATCCACTTCATTTTCCTCCATCGGATACGACGACCCTTCGGGGGCGAAGACGTCGCCAAAGGATCCAGATGGGGGTCCTCCGCCAAGCGGTCGTCCTCCACTTCTCGTCCACCTCGATAACTTCAACTTCCTTTTCATCCCCACTCCCGCAATCAGCTCATCCTCCTCCCCACCACCGACAACTTCCTCGTCGTCACCCTCACGCTCCCTTCCGAGTCGCTCGACTCCACTATGAAAGGCTTTCTGATGCGGAGCAGTGTGACGTCATAAACCTTCTCAATTGGTTCTCAAGACGTTGAGTCGGAGAGACGCGGGTCATCATCCCGACCCGATGTAGTGGCGGACGAACCAGACTGAGCCCTCGGCATAATGAAAAGAAACTAACATGTTTGAAAGTGACAAAAAAATTGTTGAAAAAGATCGCCGCCAGTGACTGAAGTGTGTTGGAGAGAAAACTTGGAGACTTAGAGAAAGAGAGCAAAGGAGAAAAATGAGGAGAGGGTGGGGGATATATAGTGAACCCAGCAACTCCTTGATTTTCACAAATCCCGCGACTCCTCAAAATCCTCAAACATGAGTTCATCATCACACGTGTCACTGCAGGAATGACCCACATACGACCCAATTTCTCCCCAAGACCAATTTCTCTTCAAGTCCAAAACACTCGAGCCTCGGCATGCACCTCGGACATGCCAAGCACAGAAACGAGGTTTTGGCCAGTCACGAAGGCCACCTGGCTCGACGCTCGATATGAATCTCGAGCAAGCAGCCAACATTTTCACAAAAGTGCCTCTAATAAAGGCTACCTGGCTTGACGCTTAGCATGAATCTCGAGCAGGCACCCAACATTTCCATAAAGTGTCTCTAAGCAAGGCCTCCTGGCTCGACGCTTGGCATGAATCTCGAGCAGGCCCCCAACATTTCCACAAAAGCACCTCCAAGCAAGGCCACCTGGCTTGACGCTCGGTAGGAATCTCGATCATGCAACCGGCATTTCCACAAAAGAGCCTAAAAGCAAGGTCACCTAGCTCGACGCTCGGCATGAATCTCGAGCAGGCAACCGGCATTTCCACAAAAATACCTCTAAGCAAGGCCATCTGGCTCGACACTTGGCATGAATCTCGAGCAGGAACCCATCATTTCCTCAAAAGCGCATCTAAGGAAAGCCACCTAGCTCGACGCTCTACATGAATCTCGAGCAGGCACCCAACATTCCATAAAAGTGCCTCTAAGCAAGGCCACCTGGCTAGACGCTCGGCATGAATCTCTAGCAGGCACCAAGCATTCTCACAGAAACTCGGAGCTCGGTACTTACCTCGAGCAGCGCCACAGCTTTCTCTCAGAAAAAGCCTACATTGAGGCGTTTGGCTTCGACCCTAAGCTCGGAGCTGGGCATGAACCTCGAGTATTGTCATAGCCTTCTCTCATAAAATGCCTCCATCGAGGCGCTCGGCATGTACATCGAGTAGCCCCACAACCTTCTCTAAAAAAGCCTCCATCGAGGCGCTCGGCACTGACCCCAAGCTCGGCGCTCGGCATGCACCTCGAGCAGCGCCACAGCCTTCTCTCATAAAAAGTCTCCATCGAGGTGCTCGGCACCGACCCCAAGCTCGAAGCTCGACATGAACCTCGAGCACTACCATAGCTTACCCTCAGAAAAAGCCTCCGTCGAGGTGCTCGGCGCCGACCCTAAGCTCGGAGCTCGGCATGAACCTCGAGCATTGCCACGGCTTTCTCTTAGAAAAAACCTCCATCGAGGCGCGAGGCGCCGACCCCAAGCTCGGAGCTCGGCACCGACCCCAAGCTCGGAGCTCGGCGTCGACCCCAAGCTCGGAGCTCGACATGAACCTCGAGCATTGCCATAGCCTTCTCTCATAAAATGCCTTCATCGAGGCGCTCAGCACCGACCCCAAACTCAGAGCTCGGCACTTACCCCGAGCAGTGCCACAGGTTTCTCTCAGAAAATGCCTCCATCGAGGCGCTCGACGCTCGGCATGTACCTCGAGCAGCGCCACAGCCTTCTTTCATAAAAAGCCTCCATCGAGGCGCTCGGCACCAACCCCAAGCTCGAAGCTCGGCATGAACCTTAAGCATTGTCACAGCTTACTCTCTGAAAAAAAAACATTGGTCGAGGTGCTCGGTGCCGACCCTAAGCTCGGAGCTCGGCATGAAACTCGATCATTGTCACAGCTTTCTCTCATAAAATACCTCTATCGAGACGCTCGATACCGACCCCAAACTCGGAGCTCGACACATACCTCGAGCAGCGCCACAACTTCCTCTCAAAAAGCACCTCGCTCGGCATGCTCGGCCTCGACCCTCTTGGCTCGACGCTCGACACCGACCCCTCAAACTCGGTGCTCGGCACGAACTTCGATCATGTCGTATACCATGGTCGGCTCGGTGCCAACCCCAAACTCTATTCTCATGAGCTCACCATCTCATCTTCGCAAAACACCCCCCTCTTCTCTTCTCACAAGGACAAACTACTCCTCCACGGCTGGTGCACACAACCCTCCAACAGTGGAGGCTTCTGATGTAGGTATAGATGACGTGACCCAATCAGGGCTGTCGAATCTCCTCAGATTTTGCTCATCCCAGATCATCAGGTCAACAGGTCCAACAGGCCTTCTACCACTTCAGGCAAACGGGTCTAACCCGGCCCATTAGGGTCAGATACCCGTTTGCCTCTGCTTATAAATACCACGCCCCCTCCTCACTGCAGAAGGTAATTAAAAATTCTTCACCGGAACCCTAGTTGTGCAGTCTCTTTCCCAGTGACTGATTAGAACGTCGGAGGGTCTGTCGCTGGAATTTCTCCCGGTGTTTCTAGGCCTTTTGCAGGTACCCCGGTCATCCGAGCACCAGCAGCTCTTACGAGCCTACCTCCAGGAACAGACCCGAGCCGCGGTCGAGATCCGTCCCTTCCACTTTACAAATTACAAGAACTCACACATATTGCTTTAGCACCGAAAACAAGCAAGCTTCAGTTCTGTTTTGGACACCTGGTCCAATTCAAGTACATATTGATCAGTCATGGTTTGGTCCCTTTTTTTTTGTTATTCATGCATTCACCAGTCTGAACAAAAGACAAACAATAAATCTGGAGGCTAAACTAAATGCAGTAATTTCGTTGTGGCATTATTATGTTATTGATCATGCATGGAATGAAGAGCAAAGAGTTTGTGCCATGCCCTCGTTTTGATCTGTTATCAGGACTTCTGGAGGCGATTATACTTTGGTAGGCATCATCCACTGTTATGATTTGAATAGTATAATTAAAAGTACAAGTGATTCTTATCCTACTAAAACAATTAATTGCATATATAAAAATGTCCATATATATATATATATATATGCTTACATGCGCACAGTGTGACACACCACACAAGGAGGGAAGGGAGTAGCACGTACATAGATGCGTCTTTAAAAGGCAAAACAAACAAGAAACAAGAAAAAGGAGAATCAAATATGTTAGTGGTAGAGTGGTTGGAGCAGTTAGAAGAATAATGGAATTGTTAGTCCCATCCCATCCCATTCCCCTCCCTCAATAAATTTTAAATCACCATTTTATAAATGTATGTATGTTAGTCGCATCTACAACATCATGCAAATTCCATTAATTTCCTGATTGATTTCTGATTTCTTTCTACCAGTAGTCCTCTCTCTCTCTCTCTCTCTCTCTCTCTCTCTCTCTCTATACATCCTCTGCTATATATATATACATATGTGTGTGTAATTTGAATCACCGGCCAGTTAGTTTAGTTTGATTTTGTTCAGCCACATCGATCAGTAGTTCAACTTGTTAACATAATGAAGATGCCGCGACGACCATGGAAGCCTTTCTTCACTGCTACCCACTGCTGCACTGTAAAAGGCAACATAGTCGTCCTTGGAAACCTGAGGAGGCCGTGCAGACCCACTCGCTCTGAATTCTCCAAAAAGGTTACTACTGAGACTGAGGTGGTGGTCTCTCCCTCTCCCTCCTCCTTCCGCAGATTATCATCCTTCTCAGACCTTAGCAGTTCATCATCAGCTCGATTCAACACAGATGAGTTTGCACGATACTCATTTGGAGCAGGGCTATTTGCATTCCAGCTGAACGAATTGAGAGGAATCACTCATGATTTCTCCCCCAGTTTCTTGCTTGGCCAAGGAGGGTTCGGCACAGTTCACAAGGGATATATTGATGACAAGATGAGGGCTGGGCTTAAGGCTCAGGCAGTCGCTGTCAAGCTCTTGGACATTCAAGGCCTTCAAGGCCACCGTGAATGGCTGGTGAGAGCTAGCTAGCTAGCTAGGGAATTAATTAATTATATGTATCTATCTATTTCACTTTGACTTTTTTCTATCTAATTCTACATCTCCCTCCCGTCATTCATTGCTTAAATTTTGTATCTTGTTTGTTTGGGTACGTGTTGGTAGGATATCTATCAGTCTAGTGTCAGTAGGTAGGCCCATGCTAGTAGGAGCAGCTAGAGCACGATGATGACTTTATTAATCGATGAGGAGCAATGCTATTTGTACTACTACTTTTTCTCGTCTAGCTAGCTAGTTTGATTATCAAATATATGCATGCTTGTCTAACTTTTCTTTAATTTGCTAATCACATATACATATATTTTTCTTGCTTACAAATGATATGTATCACCATTGTCTAGAGCTCCATCTATATATATATATATTATATATATGCCCAATTTGAGTGGATTTTTATCATAAATAAGGCCCCAGCTGGTCTAAAACAGAGAGTGGCATCGATCCTTTCTTTCATGTATGTATGTATGTATATATGCATTTGCTTCTTGCAGGCAGAGGTGATATTTTTGGGTCAGCTGAGGCACCCACATCTCGTGAAACTGATTGGTTACTGCTGCGAGGATGAAGAACGCCTACTTGTATATGAATTCATGCCTCGAGGAAGCCTAGAGAATCATCTCTTCAAGAGTAAGTCAGTTAATCAGTCACTCATATTATTACATCACCTTACCTTACACTACATGCCTCTCTTCTCTCAGTTATTTAATCTGTACATCTTTCAGTAAAGTTTTCCATACAAATAATTCCCCTACAATTACAAGAGATCTGGGTGTACATGTTTTGTTTTTAACTATAGGAATGTCAATAACTCTATCATGGGGTACTCGGCTCAAGATTGCGATTGGAGCAGCCCGAGGCCTTGCCTTCCTTCATGGAGCTGAGAAGCCTGTCATTTATCGTGATTTCAAGGCATCCAACATCTTGCTTGATTCTGTCCGTTCCTTAACCCACCATTTCTTCATCCTCTCCCATAAACAATCACGAGAATTAAATTAATTAATTAATTAATTCATTCATTCATTTCTCGGTATGATTTGTTAATGACCTCATTCAAATATCCTTCATTGGTTAATTAACTGTGTCATGTCGATCAATTGAACCTGCAGGACTTCACTGCTAAGCTCTCAGACTTTGGGCTTGCGAAAATGGGGCCTGAAGGTGAAGACACACATGTTACTACTAGAGTGATGGGTACTCATGGCTATGCAGCTCCAGAATATGTCATGACAGGTAAAATTTCTTTCAAAAAAATAATAATAATAATAATAATAATCTGAATTGTTACGTACCCCATATATAATTGCAGTTGAGCCTAGTATTTCTATCTTATGCACATGACAGAACACCAACCAATTCATATATAGAACATAATTAACAGTAAGTTGAAACTATATATATAGAATAATAATAATAATAAAGGTAGAATAGAACACATTGGATTATTATTATTTTTTCTTGGCCGTTGTTTATAATTTTTTGAGCTGCCATTAATGAGTGAATTGGGTTTATTAAGGTCACTTGACAACTCGAAGTGATGTATATAGCTTTGGAGTTGTACTGCTAGAATTGCTGACTGGAAGGAGGTCGATGGACAAAAGCAAGCCAAAGAGCGAACAGAAGCTCATAGACTGGGCCAAACCTTACTTGAACAGTACCCGGAAGCTTCGGTACATTATGGACCCTAGACTTGAAGGTCAGTACTCTGTCAAGGGGGCGCGAGTAGCTGCGTCTCTGGCACTTGAATGCACTAGCCCAACCCCTAAAGACAGGCCCAAAATGGCGAAGATAGTTGAGACCCTCGAAGGAATAAAGAATCTCAAGGATGATATGGCAGTTAACTCTGGTTTGTGGCCAGCAACTCCTATCACAGGAAAGCATGCCATTTCTGCAACAACTAAGTTGGAGAATAATCTGGCCCATGGCCGCCGGAGGAGGACCCTCTCTGTATCCACAAAAAGAGCTTGAGATTTGCTTTGTCTTGTTTCCTAGTTAAATCAATGTGGCTCTCCTCTCCACTCCTCTCTCATCCTCTTGAAGCAGCTCGATGAGAGGGGGTGGGTTGGTTAGTTTGTTCCCTATGAATTGGCATGGATTTGTCTTTCTCTTGGTTATGTCATTATTATTATTATTATTATATAATTATTAAAACTCCCCCCTTCAAATCCCACTTCCTAATTTTTAATGTGAGGGGTGTAATAAGTGGCAAAAGAAGGGAATATGTATGACGCACAAATGCAATTGATTTGGTCAATGGAAAAAATTGTACGTCAGTGCATAACAAACAAACAAACAAACTACTGAACTAGTGTGGCTGGTTCGGTTTGGAGTTATCTAGCTTTTTGCCCCCATATTTTCTTTTTTTTTTTTTTTTTTGTTAAAGTGAAATGCTCTTGTTTGAAAAATATTTAGTGAAATGATCTAGTTTTAAATTAAATTTCTATAGTATCCTTCCTATAATAATTTTTATAGAATGTGTGACTGATGCGGTTTGAATCTGGGAGACGTGTGGTTGCACCAGGTGTGAGTTCTCTACTCGATTTGTATTTGAAGGAGAAAGCTTCTTCAGAGACGACCCTCGGCTGGCCGAGCGGTACCTGCGACGGGCTGGTAGTGAGGTGAATGTCCGGGCTCGGATCAGAGGGCTCGGATCCGAGGTCTGGTGTACCTGCAGACGGTCTCGAAACACCGGGGTTGGTCCCGGTGGCAGACCCTCCGACGATCTAGTCAGTCACTAGTATAAAGCAACAGTAACAAGGATTTTGTGGAGAAAAGATTGATTACCTTTTAAGAAAGGAGAGGGCCTGGTATTTATAGGAGTTTCTAATCGAGTCTAGACCCGTTTGGGGCTGGGCCGGACCCGGTTATCCGATTGGCTGAAGCGGTGGAAAGTCGGGCGGTATAGGGCTGACGTGGCAGGCGCCGGAGTGGTTTCCGGGCTGACGTGGCAGAGCTCCAGGCGATTTTTCGGTGCTGACGTGGCTGATCTGAAGGATCAGGAAGGACGCGTATCCTGAGGGGATCCGGTGGCTCAGGGTGAGCCACGTTTTATTCCTGACCCATATCACAAGCCCCACACTCCCGCAGGGTTGGGTGATCCAGCAGTGCGGGGGTGACTCATGGTCCTCGGGGGAAGGGCAGATGTCAGGGTAAGAAGTAGGGTCTGCTGTTCCCCGAAGATGGCCAGGAGCAGGAGGAATGGACCCCTCGTTGGATGTGCGGAAGGTGAAGTTTTTAGGAGGGGGGAGTCGGTAGTGCGCATGCCGAGCTTACTTGGTCGGCGACCGAGTTAGCGGGGTCGGCGGACGAACCCTACGGGTCGGCGGACGAATCCAATGGATCGGCGGACGACCGATTCGCTAGTTGGAAAAGCGAGGGGTCGTCCAAGCCATCTGATGGGACTCGTTTTGTCGAGCGTTGGGGATCGGCGTCCGAGTTTATGAGGTCGGCGCCGTGGAGAGCGTTCTCGAGTTGGCGGTCGGGCTCATGGGGTCGGTTGGACGAGACCCAAGGGTCGGCGGACGATTGTCTCGTTGGTTGGAAGAGCGATGGGTCGGTGTCCGAGGTCGGGAGGTTGGAAGAGAGTCTTGCTAGTTAGGAGAGACTCGAGCTCGGATCCGAGCGCCGAGTCCCTACTGGGAAAGGAGGAGTGGCTCGAGCTTCGATCCGAACTCCGAGTGTTCACTGAGAAGGGAGAAGGGGCTTGGTTCGAATTTCGATCCGAGCGTCGAGCTCCATACTGAGAAAGGGGAAATAGCCTGGCTCGATCCTCGATCCGAGCGTCGAGCCCTCACTGAGTAGGTGGGAGAAGTCTGGCCCGAGCTCAGGGGGTCGATGGTCGAGACCTAAGGGTCGGCGGACGACTGCCTCGCTAGTTGGAAGAGCGAGGGGTCGTCCAGGCCATCCGTTGGGTCGTCGTCCGAGGTCAGGAGATCGGTCTGACGAGCGTCTCGTTAGTCAGAAGAGTGAGGGGGAGGTGAGACTCGAGCTCCGATCCGAGCGCCGAGTCCCCTCCGGGAAGGGCTCGTGGCTCGAGCTTCGATCCGAGCTCCGAGTGTCGATCCGAGTGTCGAGCCCCATGCTGAGGGAGAAGCCTGGCTCGAGCTTGGATCCGAGCGCCGAGTCCCAGTGAGTGAGAGAGTAGCCTGGCTCGAGCTTCGATCCGAGCGTCGAGCCCCCACTGAGTAAGAGAGTAGCCTGGCTCGAGTTTCGATCCGAGCGCCGAGCCCCTACTGAGTAAGAGAGAGTAGCCTGGCTCGAGTTTCGATCCGAGCGCCGAGCTCCTACTGAGTAAGAGAGAGTAGTCTGGCTCGAGCCTCGATCCGAGCGTCGAGCCCTCACTGAGTAGGTGTGAGAAGTCTGGCCCGAGCTCAGGGGGTCGGTGGTGGGGACCTAAGGGTCGGCGGACGACTGCCTCGCTAGTTGGAAGAGCGAGGGGTCGTCCAGGCCATCCGTCTGGTCGTCGTCCGAGGTCAGGAGATCGATCTGACGAGCGTCTCGTTAGTCAGAAGAGTGAGGGGGAGGTGAGACTCGAGCTCCGATCCGAGCGCCGAGTCCCCTCCGGGAAAGGGCTCGTGGCTCGAGCTTCGATCCGAGCTCCGAGTGTCGATCCGAGCGTCGAGCCCCATGCTGAGGGAGAAGCCTGGCTCGAGCTTTGATCCGAGCGCCGAGTCCCAGTGAGTGAGAGAGTAGCCTGGCTCGAGCTTCGATCCGAGCGTCGAGCCCCCCACTGAGTAAGAGGGTAGCCTGGCTCGAGTTTCGATCCGAGCGCCGAGCCCCTACTGAGTAAGAGAGAGTAGCCTGGCTCAAGTTTCGATCCGAGCGTCAAGCCCCCACTGAGTAAAAGAGAGTAGCCTGGCTCTAGTTTTCATCCGAGCGTCGAGTCCCACCCTTTGGAGGGGAAAGTTGTATGGCTCGAACTTTTATCCGAGCGTCGACCCCCACCTGTGAAAGGAGAAGGTGGTTTGGCTCGAGATTTTATCCGAGCGTCGAGCCCCACCTGTGAAAGGAGAAGGTGGTATGGCTCGAATTCTCATCCGAGCGTCGAGCCCCACCTGTTGAAGGAGAAGGTGGTTTGGCTCGAATTTCCATCCGAGCGTCGAGCCCAACCTGAGAGGGGAAGTTTGCCTGGCTCTTCGAAAGTTCTTCTAGGATCTACTCTGATTCCGCGACGCCTGTTCGAATCGCCTTTTGGGAGACATTGGTAATGGGTTGAACAGAAGCAATTGGGAGATGAACAGAAAGAAGATCTAGACTCTTCAGTGAAACCAAGAAATGAGTTTTACGAGAAGAGGTGGGGTGGCGCGCGTTCTCATCCGAGTATTGAGCCACCACTAAGCAAGGAGAAGGTGGTATGGCTCGAATTTCCGTCCGAGCGTCGAGCCCAACCTGTGAGAGGGGAAGGTTGCCTGGCTCGAGTCTTCATCCGAGCGTCGAGCCCCACCTGTTGAAGGAGAAGGTGGTTTAGCTCGAATTTCCATCCGAGCGTCGAGCCCCACCTGTTGATGGAGGGGAAGGTTGCCTGGCTCGATTTTTCATCCGAGCGTCGAGCCCCACCTGTTGAAGGAGAAGGTGGTTTAGCTCGAATTTCTATCCGAGGGTCGAGCCCCACCTGTTGAGGGAGAAGGTGGCGTGGCTCGAATTTCCATCCGAGCGTCGAGCCCAACGTGTTGAAGGAGTAGGTGGTAAGGCTCGAATTTCCGTCCGAGCGTCGAGCCCAACCTGTGAGAGGGGAAGGTTGCCTGGCTCGAGTTTTCATCCGAGCGTCGAGCCCCACCTGTTGAAGGAGAATGTGGTATGGCTCGAATTTCCATCCGAGCGTCGAGCCCAACCTGTGAGAGGGGAAGGTTGCCTGGCTCGAGTCTTCATCCGAGCGTCGAGCCCCACCTGTTGAAGGAGAAGGTGGTTTGGCTCGAATTTCCATCCGAGCGTCGAGCCCAACCTGTGAGAGGGGAAGGTTGCCTGGCTCGATTTTTCATCCGAGCGTCGAGTCCCACCTGTTGAAGGAGAAGGTGGTTTGGCTCGAATTTCCATCCGAGCGTCGAGCCCCACCTGTTGATGGAGAAGGTGGTTTTGGCTCGAATTTCCATCCGAGCGTCGAGTCCAACCTGTGAGAGGGGAAGATTGCCTGGCTCTTCGAAAGTTCTTCTAGGATCTACTCTGATTCCGCGACGCCTGTTCGAATCGCCTTTTGGGAGACATTGGTAATGGGTTGAACAGAAGCAATTGGGAGATGAATAGAAAGAAGATCTAGACTCTTCAGTGAAACCAAGAAATGAGTTTTACGAGAAGAGGTGGGGTGGCGCGCGTTCTCATCCGAGTATTGAGCCACCACTAAGCAAGGAGAAGGTGGTATGGCTCGAATTTCCGTCCGAGCGTCGAGCCCAACCTGTGAGAGGGGAAGGTTGCCTGGCTCGAGTCTTCATCCGAGCGTCGAGCCCCACCTGTTGAAGGAGAAGGTGGTTTAGCTCGAATTTCCATCCGAGCGTCGAGCCCCACCTGTTGATGGAGGGGAAGGTTGCCTGGCTCGATTTTTCATCCGAGCGTCGAGCCCCACCTGTTGAAGGAGAAGGTGGTTTAGCTCGAATTTCTATCCGAGGGTCGAGCCCCACCTGTTGAGGGAGAAGGTGGCGTGGCTCGAATTTCCATCCGAGCGTCGAGCCCAACGTGTTGAAGGAGTAGGTGGTAAGGCTCGAATTTCCGTCCGAGCGTCGAGCCCAACCTGTGAGAGGGGAAGGTTGCTTGGCTCGAGTTTTCATCCGAGCGTCGAGCCCCACCTGTTGAAGGAGAAGGTGGTATGGCTCGAATTTCCATCCGAGCGTCGAGCCCAACCTGTGAGAGGGGAAGGTTGCCTGGCTCGAGTCTTCATCCGAGCGTCGAGCCGCACCTGTTGAAGGAGAAGGTGGTTTGGCTCGAATTTCCATCCGAGCGTCGAGCCCAACCTGTGAGAGGGGAAGGTTGCCTGGCTCGATTTTTCATCCGAGCGTCGAGCCCCACCTGTTGAAGGAGAAGGTGGTTTGGCTCGAATTTCCATCCGAGCGTCGAGCCCCACCTGTTGATGGAGAAGGTGGTTTTGGCTCGAATTTCCATCCGAGCGTCGAGTCCAACCTGTGAGAGGGGAAGATTGCCTGGCTCTTCGAAAGTTCTTCTAGGATCTACTCTGATTCCGCGATGCCTGTTCGAATCGCCTTTTGGGAGACATTGGTAATGGGTTGAACAGAAGCAATGTCGCACCAGTTGCTAGGGGTGATTTTTGTCGGGTAAACAGGAAGGGGTAGTATTGGAATTTTATCCTTTCTGCTGACGTCATGGCGCAAAGATCAACGTTTGTTTAGCCGTTGGATCTTGTCAGATGAGATCTAACGGCTAGATGCTTATTTGCGAAAATCGAGGAGTCGTTGTCTTCTTTAAAAACCCCCACCCCCCTCATTTTTTCTTTTCACCTTATCGTTTATAATTCCCAACTTTCAAGCTTTAGCGCAGGCATTTCGATCGCTGTTGGCGGTTTCTTCGGAGAGAAGCGTAATTTTCAAAGCATCAGGTTAGTAATTTTCTTTTTTCACATGTCGCGTACTCAGTCTGGTTCCGAGGCTACTTCGTCTGGTCACTCGGAGATGGAGTCAGATTTAGAAACGTCCTCGTCTCTGGGCAAGTACCAGGTTAAAGAGGAGGTTTTCTCCGAACCTGGCTCCGAGGGCGATAGTGACGTAGCTCTAATCGTGCAACCGCTGAGTTCTCGGAGGCTAGGGAAGGAGCCGATGGAAGAGGGCGGTGCGGATGAGGATAGTGATGAGGATGAGGACGAGGAGTCGGATCAGGATGCTGGTGATGATGAAGAGGATGAGGAAGGAGAGCAGGGTGATACGGACAGTGAGGAGGGAGAGGGTATTGGTGCGCCAGAGGCCGGACACGGAGAAGATCTGCCTCCGTTGCCCCTCTTGTCGACGCCATCGCCCGAGCGCAAGCCTCGGCCACGTCGGAAGAAGCTAGTACTCACCATCCCTCAAAGTCCTTCTTCGACTGACAAGGATGCGCCGAGGGCGGGCCTTGATGTTCCACCTGTTACCTTTCGAAATCCCGTGTCGATACGAATGTATCCCGATGATGTGAAGGACATCCAGCCGATCCCTCCCGTGCCTGGAGAAAACACAAGGACGAAGATTCGTGCGGACAATACTCCCAGCGTCTTGAGACCGGAGTACCTGAATATCATTAGGGCTGCCTACTACATTCCGAGGGAGTATGAGCTCCTGCAACCGAGCCCCGGTATTCGACCCACGACAGTATTGGCTCCGGGCTACTGCATATTTCCGGAGCACGCCTTTATTTCGGGGCTGAGGTTCCCCCTGCACCCTTTCGTGAAGACGGTCTTGAACTGGGCGGAGCTGTCACCCATGCAGTACGGCCCCAACTCTTGGAAGCAGCTCATCTGCTTCATCTTGAAGTGTCAAGAGAAAGGGGTGAGGCCGAGGCTTTCCTACTTCCGCGCCATCTTTAGCATTGGTTCGCTCGGAGATATTGAGGGCGTATTCTTCTTCACCCCGAGACCGAACAAAAGAGTGGTGCATGGCCACCCGGATTCGATTAAGAATTGGAGGGATAAGTATTTTGTTGTGAAGACCGAAGGGTCATGGGACATCCCGACTCAGTGGAATTTTGTGAAGCCGAAGCGTAAGCCCCCGAAGAGGAATGAGTTAACCGCCAGGGAGTGGGGGAGGGTTGAACATTTACTGAGGGGAGACAGCATCGCGTGGTGCCGGGTGACCGAGGTTCACCTAGCGAGGGCCGGACTGAGTCCCGCCGACCCTAGTATGTTTCTTTCCTTATTTTTTCATCTTCCTGCCTTCGTGTTAACGTTTAGCCTTCCTTTTCTGTCTTGTTATAAGGATGACTACACAGCAGGCACACGCCAAGCAGATTCTGCTCGCCGCCGCCGAGAAGACGAGGCAAGAGAAGAAGAAGAAAGAGGAGCAGGAGCGCCTCGCTGCCGAGAAGAGGAAGCCTTCTGCTCAGCCTTCCCAAGCCGGAGGGCCCTCCAGCGTGCCTTCCCCAGCGCCCGAGGTGCAGCCTTTGGCGAAGAAGCAGAAGAAGCATCACCATTCGTCGCGGTCGGCTCGAGACCCGGCGGGGGGATCGGGGAAAACGGTTGAAGCCCCGTCACAACAGCTTCCCCCCGTACGTCCGAGTGCGGCGGAGTTGGTGGGAAGGATGGCGACGATGCCTTTTGCCCCCGATTGGTCGATCCTGAAGGGTGACTCAATCCTCGACGGACCCGTATCGATGGAGTTCGTCTCGAAGGCCATCACCAATCGGGACGGAATGGCCTTGGCGGCGCAGACGGCCGATCAGGCCTACATGCGCTGGGCCCAAGCCAACCTCTCGGTAAGTCGTTCGAGGCCCATCTGGTGAATAAACTTGTAATTATCGCTAAGTTTGATTTTTCTTAACAGTCGATGCTCCACGGACAGCACTTCCACAAGTGTCTGGAGAAGGAGATTACATACGAGCGGAAGCAGAAGGAGAAGTTCCTTCGGGAACTGACCAAGGCGACGGAGGACTTCAAGGAGGCTCGGGACATGGTGGTAGTGCACGAGGCCCAGATAGAGTCCTTGGACAAGATCCATAAGCAGGACCGAGAGGACCTGCTGAAGAAGATCACGGCCGAGGCAGCGGAGAAGGAGAAGGCACAGAAGGCCTTGGCGGACTTGGAGGCGGCCCTGGGGGAGACGTTGATGACGGCGCAGGACGAGGCTTATGAGCAGGCCAAGTCTCACTTCAAGTACATTTATCCGGAGTGCAACGTCGACCACCTCAGCTTCGGGTGGAAGCCGGATCTGCCTCCGACCCCAGGAGGTGATGGTGACGACGGAGGCCACCATGAAGAAGAGGTGCACCCCGACCCTCAAGACTAGATGTTTTTGTTTTTTCTTTTTTGTTGTAAATGCCCTCGGCGGACTGGCCACCGCAAATTTTGTATCGAACTTTTTGAGATGAAATGAAATATGAAATTTTTTGGGCCGACCCTACAACACTTGCATTTTGTGATACTTGTATTTTTCTTTTGATAGAGGCTGGCTCGCCAACGAAAGTTGGCTCGGGACCGAGAGGCTGCCAAAAATTACTTTTTGAACAAGTCGAGAGAGCTTGGTCTAGAGGTGGCTCGTTTGAGAAAAATTGTAGCCGACCGGGACTGGTGGGTTATTGAGAAGGACTGGGCGGTCTCGGATACCTCTAGCGGGCGGTCGGCCTCCGAATCTTCTCTTCGCGAGGCCGTCATAGAGAAAGAATTGGAGATTCGCCAGTTGAAGCTCATACTGGGTGCCGGTCTTGTTGAAGAGGCAAGTAACTCTACTCCGGGGGGGTTGCTGCCGCCTTCGCCGGTTGCGACACAGCCGGATGATGCGGAGAGCTCGGTGGCGGGCACGTCCTCCTTGGTTGGAATAGCCGAGCGTCAGAGGAGCCCCGAATTCGAGTTCCCGGCCGAGTGAGTGAGTTGAGAGCCTTCATTGTATTTGCGTTTTCATTCATTGAGTTGTAAGCAATGAGTAATGAATAAGATCATTTGTTCTTCGGAGCCTCGATTGCCTCGGATGCCGAGTGTAGTTGGTGCGACTGCGTCAATAATCGCGACGTTTCGCCTTCCTAGGCATCATTAATGGCGACGTTTCGCCTTCCGCCGTTTCACATCCCCAGGCGTAATAAATGAGGCCTCAGGGGGCTATATAATCGCCACCCCCCCTCAGTTTTTCATCAGTGAGTCATATGACTCGGATGCCTGTCTTTGACGGGCGTCTACAAAATGTAATGTTTCCGAGCATCCTGGATCGGAGGCACACCGATCACCCTCGAACAATTCGGGGTACCGGCTGTAGGGCCATGGGACCCCGGGTTGTTCGTTGGTGAGCGGTGGGCCGACCGATCGTTTGGGGTTTTCGTGACCGAAGCTCGGTGGCTCTTCCGCCGTCCGGGAACAATTTGGGGTTTTGGGCTTTTTCGAGCCGTAAACCCCGAGCTGTTCTCGGGTGACAGAGGGGTCGACTGATCTGTTTGGGTAGAGAGAGCCGCTAGTCTTTGGCCTCCCTGCCATCCTCGAACAGTTCGGGGTTTAGGTTTTGGAGGAAGCCGTAGACCCCGAGCTGTTCGCGGGTGAGAGGGTGGCCAACAATTCGACTTTAAGGCCCGGAGCGTCCGCGGAAGGCGGATGCCTCCAAAACTAAAATAAAATTTTTTTTCAACGCTTGGTGAGTGAACAGGCGGAAGGCAGCGTCGAGCGTCTCCGCCGAGCGTTTGGGTCGCGGTGCCCCGGGAGGGGACACCCGCCTTGCTCGGGATCGACGCCGACCTCCTGCACTTGTTCTCGTGGAGAGGCGGTGTGGGAGTGGCTGGCGAAGGTCGCCTCGAGTCTCGGTGGATGGCCTCCGAGGAGGTAAAACCGAGCGAGGGACGGGTGCCGAGCCCCCACAACGGTGAGAAAGACAACTGCAGACGTAGCGTAGCCCCGCCGCCGAGCGTTTCGGTCGCGGTGCCCCCGGAGGGGACACCCGCCTTGCTCGGGGTTGGTGCCGAGCTTCTGCACTTGTTCTCGTGGAGAGACGGTGCGGGGGTGGCTGGCGAATGTCACCTCGAGTCTCGGTTGATGGCCTCCGAGGAGGTCAAACCGAGCGAGGGACGGGTGCCGAGCCCCCACAACGGTGAGAAAGACAACTGCAGACGTAGCGTAGCCCCGCCGCCGAACGTTTAGGTCGTGGTGCCCCCGGGGGGACACCCGCCTTGGTCGGGGTCGGTGCCGAGCTTCTGCACTTGTTCTCGTGGAGAGACGGTGCGGGAGTGGCTGGCGAATGTCGCCTCGAGTCTCGGTTGATGGCCTCCGAGGAAGTCAAACCGAGCGAGGGACGGGTGCCGAGCCCCCACAACGGTGAGAAAGACAACTGCAGACGTAGCGTAGCCCCGCCGCCGAGCGTTTAGGTCGCGGTGCCCCCGGGGGGACACCCGCCTTGGTCGGGGTCGGTGCCGAGCTTCTGCACTTGTTCTCGTGGAGAGACGGTGCGGGAGTGGCTGGCGAATGTCGCCTCGAGTCTCGGTTGATGGCCTCCGAGGAAGTCAAACCGAGCGAGGGACGGGTGCCGAGCCCCCACAACGGTGAGAAAGACAACTGCAGACGTAGCGTAGCCCCACCGCCGAGCGTTTAGGTCGCGGTGCCCCCGGGGGGACACCCGCCTTGGTCGGGGTCGGTGCCGAGCTTCTGCACTTGTTCTCGTGGAGAGGCGGTGCGAGCCGAGTCCCACGCTTGTAAGAGAAGCGTGTTTGGACTCGCGATTTCATCCGAGTGACGAGCCCCAAGCTTGCAAGAGAAGCGTGTTTGGGCTCGCGATTTCATCCGAGGGACGGGCCCCAAGCTTGCAAGAGAAGCGTGTTTGGGCTCGCGATTTCATCCGAGTGACGAGCCCCATGCTTGTAAGAGAAGCGTGTTTGGACTCGCGATTTCATCCGAGTGACGAGCCCCATGCTTGCAAGAGAAGCGTGTTTGGACTCGCGATTTCATCCGAGTGACGAGCCCCATGCTTGTAAGAGAAGCGTGTTTGGACTCGCGATTTCATCCGAGGGACGGGCCCCATGCTTGCAAGAGAAGCGTGTTTGGGCTCGCGATTTCATCCGAGTGACGAGCCCCATGCTTGTAAGAGAAGCGTGTTTGGACTCGCGATTTCATCCGAGTGACGAGCCCCATGCTTGCAAGAGAAGCGTGTTTGGACTCGCGATTTCATCCGAGACGAGC